>CM038146.1:59475987-59845545 GCA_021437245.1 Aegilops speltoides | reverse complement strand
GCGCAGCTCTCCGGCAAGTACCTTGCCGGGTCTTGATCTTGCCGGACCCGGGGCTTGTCGGGCTTGTAGCTTGCCGCTCCCGGGCCCTCGCCGACGCAGCGTATAGCGCCGGCGTGTCTTCTGATTTAGTCTTCTAGTCTCCCGGCGAGCTCCTCTCGCCAGGCCTTGCGTGAGTGATGTAGTCTTGAGCACAGGGCGGCCTTCCGCAAGCTCCTCTTGCCGGGTCTCGATCTTCTATCTTGTACACTTTGTTCTTGAATGGCTTGATATGGATCGGGGATGGTCTCCGCAAGCATATGGTAGATCTGCGCGGGGGCTGCAATCGCCCGTGCACAAGTTGAAATCTTGAGGTACCCCTACCTTAGTACACCGACACATAGGGTGACACAGAACTAGCTCCAGTTCATCAATGTAATGTAGGCATGTATTCCGAATATAACATACGTGCTTAGGGAAAAGAACTTGCATGACATCTTTTGTCCTACCCTCCCGTGGCAGCAGGGTCCTACTGGAAACTAAGTGATATTAAGGCCTCCTTTTAATAGAGTACCGGACCAAAGCATTAACACATAGTGAATACATGAACTCCTCAAACTACAGTCATCACCGAGAAGTATCCCGATTATTGTCACTTCGGGGTTGTCGGATCATAACACACAATAGGTGACTATAGACTTGCAAGATAGGATCAAGAACTCACATATATTCATGAAAACATAATAGGTTCAGATATGAAATCATGGCACTCGGGCCATAGTGACAAGCATTAAGCATAGCAAATTCATAGCAACATCAATCTCAGAGCATAGTGGATACTAGGGATCAAACCCTAACAAAACTAACTTGATTACATTGTAAATCTCATCCAACCCATCATCGTCTAGCAAGCCTACGATGGAATTACTCACGCACGGCGGTGAGCATCATGAAATTGGTGATGGAGGATGGTTGATGAGGACGACGGCGACGAATCCCCCTCTCTGGAGCCCCGAACGGACTCCAGATCAGCCCTCCCAAGAGAGATTAGGGCTTGGCGGTGGCTCCGTATCGTAAAATGCGATGAAACTTTATCTCTGATTTTTTTTCTCCGCGAAAGAAAATATATGGAGTTGGAGTTGAGGTCGGTGGACATCCAGGGGGCCCACGAGGCATGGGGGCACACTCAGGGGGAGGGGGCGCGCCCCCACCCTCGTGGACAGGGTGTGGGCCCACTGGCACTATTTCTTTCGCCAGTATTTTTTATTAATTCTGAAAAGTTGCTTAGTGGATTTTCAGGTCATTCCGAGAACTTCTATTTTTGCATAAAAACAACACCATGGCAGTTCTGCTGAGAACAACGTCAGTCCGAGTTAGTTTCATTCAAATCATGCAAGTTAGAGTCCAAAAAGGGCAAAAGTGTTTGGAAAAGTTGATATGACGGAGACGTATCAACTCCCCCAAGCTTAAACCCTTGCTTGTCCTCAAGCAATTTAGTTGACAAACTGAAAGTGATAAAGAAAAACATTTACAAACTCTGTTTGCTCTTGTTGTTGTAAATATGTAAAGCCCTAGTAATTCCTCTAATAATTATGGTAATTCCTACAACATCTCTTATGGAAATTTTAATAAGATGCCCTCTTATTTTAATAATAGCGTTAAAGAATTTATGATCTCTCAAAAGAATTTCAATGCTTTTCTTGAAGAAAACTGCTTAAATTTGATGAATTGGCTAGGAACGTTGATAGACTTTCCCTTGATGTTGATTCTTTGTAACTTAGATCTATTCCACCTAAGCATGATATCAATGAGTCTCTAAAAGTCATGAGAATTTCGATTGATGAGTGCAAAGAAAGAACCGCTAGGATGCGTGCTAAGAAAGATTGCTTTATAAAAATGTGTTCTTCTAGTTTCCATGAAAATAATGATGAAGACCTAAAAGTTATTGATGTGTCTCCTATTAAGTCTTTGTTTTGCAATATGAATCTTGATAATGAAGGGACTCGAGATGAGTACTCTTTAGTTGAAAGGCATCCCAGTGATTCGGAGTTTTTAGATCTTGATGCTAAATTTGGTAAAAATGGGATTGGAGAGGTCAAAACTTTACATATCATTGAACCCACTGTTATGGATTTCAAGGAATTTAAATATGATAATTGTTCTTTAATAGATTGTATTTCCTTGTTGAAATCCATGTTGAATTCTCCTCATGCTTATAGTCAAAATAATGCTTTTACCAAACATATTGTTGATGCCTTGATGCAATATTATGAAGAAAAACTTGAATTGGAAGATTATATACCTAGAAAACTTTATGATGAGTGGGAACCTACTATAAAAATTAAAATTAAAGATCATGAATGCTATGCTTTGTGTGATTTGGGTGCTAGTATTTCCACGATTCCGAAAACTTTATGTGATGTGCTAGGTTTCCATGAATTTGATGATTGCTCTTCAAAATGGCACCTTGCGGATTCCACCATTAAGAAACCTATGGGAAGGATCAATTATGTTCTTATTGTTGTGAATAGGAATTATGTGCCCGTAGATTTTATCGTTCTTGATATAGATTGCAATCTTTCATGTCCTATTATTCTTGGTAGACCTTTCCTTAGAACGATTGGCGCAATTATGGATATGAAGGAAGGGAATATTAGATTCCAATTTCCATTAAGGAAAGGCATGGAACACTTCCCTAGAAAAGAAGTCAAATTACCTTATGAATCTATTATGCATGCTACTTATGATTTGAATGCCAAAATGGCAATACTTAGATCCATTCTCGCTTTTATGCCTAGCTAGGGCCGTTAAACGATAGCGCTTGTCGGGAGGCAACCCAATTTTATTGTATTTTCTTGCTTTTTTGTTCTGTTTAGTAATAAAATTTTCATCTAGCTTCTGTTTAGATGTGGTTTTATGTTTTAATTAGTGTTTGTGCAAAGTAGAACCTATAGGATAACCTACGATGATAGTTAATTTGATTCTGCTGAAAAAATAAACTTTTGCACGCACGAGAATAATTTAATAAATCAAAGAAACTTGATTTTGCGTTGATTATTTTTGCAGTAAATCAATGGACAAATTTCCAGGACTTCCTATATTGGTAGGAGTTTTAGAGTTCCAGATGTATTCGAAAGTTACAGATTGCTACAGACTGTTCTGTTTTTGATAGATTCTATTTTTCGTGTGTTGTTTGCTTATTTTGATGCATCTATGCCTAGTATCGGGGGTATGAACCATAGAGAAGTTGGAATACAGTAGGTTTAATACCAATATAAATAAAGAATGAGTTCATTACAGTACATTATGTGGTGGTTTTTCTTTCTTGCACTAACGGAGCTTATGAGATTTCCTGTTGAGTTTTGTGTTGTGATGTTTTCAAGTTTTGGGTAAAGATTTGATGGACTATGGAATAAGGAGTGGCAAGAGCCTAAGCTTGGGAATGCCAATGGCACCTCCCGATAATCGAAGGACAACCAAAAGCCTAAGCTTGGGGATGCCCCGGAAGGCATTCCCTCTTTCGTCTTCGTTTATTGGTAACTTTACTTGGAGCTATATTTTTATTTACCACATGATATGTGTTTTGCTTGGAGCGTCTTGTATGATATTAATGTTTGCTTTTTAGTTTACCACAATCATCCTGGCTGTACACACCTTTTTGGAGAGACCCACATGATTTGGAATTTATTAGAATACTCTATGTGCTTCACTTACATCTTTTGAGCTAGATAATTTTGCTCTAGTGCTTCACTTATATCTTTTAGAGCATGGTGGTGGCATGATTTTGTAGAAATTGTTGATCTATCATGGTTCACTTATATTATTTTGAGAGTCTTTTAGAACAGCATGGTATTTTCTATGGTTAAAAAAATTGGTCCTAGAATGATGGGCATCCAAGTTGGGTGTAATAAAAACTATCATAGGAAGTGAATTGGATGCTATGATCAATTTGATGCTTGATAATAGTTTTGAGATATAGAGGTGGTGATATTAGAGTAATACTAGTTTGGTAATTGTTAATTTAAAAATACTTGTGTTGAAGTTGGCAAGTCCCGTAGCATGCACGTATGGTAAAAGTTGTGTAACAAATTTATTGCATGGGGTGCTCTTTTTGATTGCCTTCCCTTGAGTGGAGGTCGGGAGCGCGCGATGGTTAACTCCTACCAACCTCTCCCCTAGGAGCATGCATAGTAGTACTTAGCTTCGAGGGCTAATAAAATGTTTGCAATAATTATATGAGTTCTTTATGACTAATGTGAGTCCATGGATTATACGCACTTTTACCTTTCCATCATTGCTAGCCTCTTCGGTACCGTGCATTGCCCTTTCTCACCATGAGAGTTGGTGCAAACTTCACCGGTGCATCCAAACCCCGCGATACGATACGCTCTGTCACAAATAAACCTCCTTATATCTCCTCAAAACAGCCACATACCTACCCATTATGGCATTTCCATAGCCATTCCGAGATATATTGCCATGCAACTTTCCACCGTTCCGTTTATCATGACACTCGTCATCATTGTCATATCGCCTTGCATGATCATGTAGTTGACATCGTATATGTGGCAAAGCCACCATGCATAGTTTTTCATACATGTCACTCTTGATTCATTGCCCATCCCGGTACACCGCCGGAGGCATTCATATAGAGTCATATCTTGTTCTAGTTTTGAGTTGTAATTCACGAGTTGTAAATAAATAGAAGTGTGATGATCATCATTATTAGAGCATTGTTCCTTATAAAAAAACAAAAAGGCCAACACGGAAAAAAAGGCAAAAGGAAAAAAAGGCCAAAAAAGGCCCAAAAAAGGGGAAAGAAAATAAAAAGGGGACAATGTTACTATCCTTTTCCACACTTATGCTTCAAAGTATCACCATTTTCTTCATATAGACCGTCTCTTATGTTGTCACTTTCATATACTAGTGGAAATTTTACATTATAGAACTTGGCTTGTATATTCCTACGATGGGCTTCCGAAAAATGGCCTAGGTCTTCTTGAGCAAGCAAGTTGGATGCACACCCACTTAGTTTCTTTTGTTGAGCTTTCATACATTTATAGCTCTAGTGCATCCGTTGCATGGCAATCCCTACTCCTCATGTTGACATCAATTGATGGGCATCTCCATAGCCCACTGATTAGCCTCGTCAATGTGAGACTTTCTCCTTTTTTGTCTTCTCCACACAATCTCCATCATCATATTCTATTCCACCCATAGTGCTATATCCATGGCTCACGCTCATGTATTGCGTGAGAGTTGAAAAAAGCTGAAGTGCGTTAAAAAGTATAAAACCAATTGCTTGGCTGAAACCGAGTTGTTCTTGATGGGAGTATTTTGTGTGATGAAAATGAAACATAGCCTAACTATATGATTTTGAAGGGATGAACCTTCTAATGCCATGTTATTTTGAGAAGACGTGATTGCTTAGTTAGTATGCTTGAAGTATTACTATTTCTTATGTCAATACGAACTTTTATTTTGAATCATTGGGATCTGAACATTCATGCCACAATAAAGAAAATTACATTGAGAATTATAATAGTAGCATTGCACATCAAAAATTCTGTTTTTATCATTTACCTACTCGAGGACGAGCAGGAATTAAGCTTGGGGATGCTTGATACATCTCCAACGTATCTATATTTTTTGATTGTTCCATGCTATTATATAACCCGTTTTGGATGTTTATGGGCTTTACTTTACACTTTTATATCATTTTTGGGACTGACCTACTAACCGGAGGCCCAGCCCGAATTGCTGTTTTTCTGCGTACTTCAGTGTTTCAAAGAAAAGGAATATCAAACGGAGTCCAAACGGAATGAAACCTTCGGGAGCGATCTTTTTGGAACAAACGCAACCTGGGAGACTTGGAGTGGACGCCAAGCAGCAAACGAGGCGGCCACGAGGGTACCCGGCGCGCCCAAAGGGGGTGGGCGCGCCCCCACCCTCGTGGGCCCCTCGTGGCTCAACCGACATACTTCTTCCTCCTATATATATCCACGTACCCCGAAAACATCCAGGAGCACCATGAAAAACTATTTCCACCGCCGCAACCTTCTGTATCCGTGAGATCCCATCTTGGAGCCTTCACCGGCGATCCGCCGGAGGGGGAATCGACCATGGAGGGCCTCTACATCATCTCCAAGACCTATCCGATGAGTTGTGAGTAGTTTACCACAGACCTTCGGATCCATAGTTATTACCTAGATGGCTTCTTCTCTCTCTTTGAATCTCAATACAAAGTTCTCCTCAATCTTATTGGAGATCTATTCGATGTAACTACTTTTGCAGTGTGCTTGTCGAGACCCGATGAATTGTGGGTTTATGATCAAGTTTATCAATGAGAAATATTTGAATCTCCTCTGAATTCTTTTATGTATGATTGGTTATCTTTGCAAGTCTCTTCGAATTATCAGTTTGGTTTGGCCTACTAGATAGAGCTTTCTTGCAATGGGAGAAGTGCTTAGCTTTGGGTTCAATCTTGCGGTGTCTTTTCCCATTGACAGTAGGGGCAGCAAGGCACGTATTGTATTGTTGCCATCGAGGATAAAAAGATGGGGTTTATGTCATATTGCATGAGTTTATCACTCTACATCATGTCATCTTTCTTAATGCGTTAGTCTGTTCTTCATGAACTTAATAATCTAGATGCAGGCAGGAGTCGGTCGATGTGTGGAGTAATAGTAGTAGATGTAGGCAGGAGTCGGTCTACTTGTTGCGGACGTGATGCCTATATACATGATCATGCCTAGATATTCTCATAACTATGCACTTTTCTATCAATTGCTCGACAGTAATTTGTTCACCCACCGTAATACATATGCTATCTTGAGAGAAGCCACTAGTGAAACCTATGGCCCCCGGGTCTATCTTTTATCATATAAGTTTTCCATCTACTTTTATTTGCATCTTTACTTTCCAATCTATATCATAAAAATACTGATATGTCTCCAAGGTATCTATAATTTATGAAGCATTCATGCTATATTATTATGTGTTTTGAATGATTACGGGCTTTATTATACACTTTTATATTACTTTTGGGACTAACCTATTAACCGGAGGCCCATCCCATATTGCTGTTTTATTGCCTGTTCCCCTATTTTGAAGAAAAGGAATAACAAACGGAGTCCAAACGAAATGAAACCTTCGGCAGCGTGATTTGGAACGAAAGTGACCCAAGAAACTTGGAGTGCAAGCCAGGGGAGCATCGAGGAAGCCACGAGATAGGGGGCACGCCCACCCCCTTGGCGCGCCCTACCCTCTCGTGGGCCCCTCGAGGCTCCCCCGACCGACTTCTTTCGCCTATATAAGCCTACATACCGTAAAAACATCAAAACAAAGATAGGTCGGGAGTTTCGCCGCCGCAAGCCTTGGTAGCCACCAAAAATCTCTCGGGAGCCCGTTCCGGCACCCTACCGGTGGGGGAACCCATCACCGGTGGCCATCTTCATCATCCCGACGCTCTCCATGATGAGGAGGGAGTAGTTCACCCTCGAGGCTGAGGGTATGTACCAGTAGCTATGTGTTTGATCTCTCTCTCTCTCTCGTGTTCTCTCTATGGCATGATCTTGATGTATCGCGACCTTTGCTATTATAGTTGGATCTTATGATGTTTCTCCCCCTCTACTCTCTTGTGATGAATTGAGTTTTCCTCTTGAAGTTATCTTATCGGATTGAGTCTTTAATGATTTGAGAACACTTGATGTATGTCTTGCCATGTTTATCTATGGTGACAATGGGATATCACGTGCCACTTGATGTATGTTTTGGTGATCAACTTGCGAGTTCCGCCCATGAACCTATGCATAGGGGTTGGCACACGTTTTTGTCTTGACTCTCCGGTAGAAACTTTGGGGCACTCTTTGAAGTACTTTGTGTTGGTTGGATGAATCTGAGATTGTGTGATGCATATCGTATAATCATGCCCACGGATACTTGAGGTGACAATGGAGTATCTAGGTGACATTAGGGTTTTGGTTGATTTGTGTCTTAAGGTGTTATTCTAATACGAACTCTTGAATAGATCGATCCGAAAGAATAACTTTGAGGTGGTTTCGTACCCTACCATAATCTCTTCGTTTGTTCTCCGCTATTAGTGGCTTTGGAGTGACTATTTGTTACACGTTGAGGGATTGTTATATGATCTATCTATGTTATTATTGTTGAGTGAACTTGCACTAGTGAAAGTATGAACCCTATGCCTTGTTTCCTATCATTGCAATACCGTTTACGCTCACTTTTATCATTAGTTACCTTGCTGTTTTTATATTTTCAGATTACAAATACCTATATCTACTATCTATATTGCACTTGTATCACCATCTCTTCGCTGAACTAGTGCACCTATACAATTTGCCATTGTATTGGGTGTGTTGGGGACACAAGAGACTCTTTGTTATTTGGTTGCAGGGTTGCTTGAAAGAGACCATCTTTATCCTATGCCTCATACGGATTGATAAACCTTAGGTCATCCACTTGAGGGAAATTTTCTACTGTCCTACAAACCTGTGCACTTGCAGGCCCAACAAAATCTAAAAGAAGAAGGTTGTGTAGTAGACATCAAGCTCTTTTCTGGCGCCGTTGCCGGGGAGGTGAGTGCTTGAAGGTATCTCTTTAGATCTTGCAATTGAATCTTTTTGTTTCTTGTTTTATCACTAGTTTAGATTATAAAATACAAACTACAAAAAATGGAATTGAGTTTGTCTCATAATCTCCGTCTTTTTAATATCTTTCGGGAGTATGATGAAAAGGAAAGTTGTGCTCAAGTGCTAGAAGAAGAATTACATAGAATGCTTGCCATGAATTATGTGAATGATGAGCATGATTGCAATGTTAGTATGAATTCCATGAATATCCATGATGCTAACTATATGCAAAGCCACAAGCTTGGGGATGCTATGTTTGATGAAGATGATATGTTTAGTCCCCCAAGTTTTGATGAGAATATTTATTATGATGAAAGCATGCCTCCTATTTATGATGATTATATTGATGCAAGCGGATTTGGAAGAGAGTCAACTTTATTTAGTGATGAATCCACTATCTTGGAAGTGGTTCCAATTGATTATGAGAATAAAGTTGGTATCTATGATGATTATTGTGATAACTTGTATGCTATTAGGAATAATGATAACCATGAAACTTGTCATCATGATTTTAGTTTTCAATTGGATTATGCCTCACATGATAATTATTTTGTTGAGTTTGCTCCCACTACTATTCTTGAGAAGAAATTTGCTTATGTGGAGAGTAGTAAAATTTCTATGCAAGTAGATCATGAAAAGAATGCTTAGGTGCTGGTTATATTGTTGAATTTATTCATGATGCTACTGAAAATTATTATGAGGGAGGAATATATTCTTGTAGGAATTGCAATAATGTCAAGTTTCCTCTCTATGTGTTGAAAATCTTGAAGCTATGCTTGTTTTACCTTCCTATGCTAGTTGATTATTGTTCCCATAAGTTGTTTGCTCACAAAATCCCTATGCATAGGAAGTGGGTTAGGCTTAAATGTGCTAGTCATATGCTTCATGATGCTCCCGTTATGTTTCAATTCTTATCTTTTATGTGAGCATCATTGTCATCATCATGCCTAGCTAAAAAGGCATTAAAGAAAAGCGCTTGTTGGGAGACAACCCAATATTTATCCTTACTGTTTTTGTGTGTTCACATGATTATGCTACTGTATTAATCATTTTTTATTGCTTTTATTTCAATAAAGTGCCAAGTAAGACCTTTAGGATAGTTTACGGTGATAGTTGTGTTGATCCTGCTGAAAATCAGAAACCTTTGCACCCAGTAAATTAGTTTTTTTAATTCACAGAAACGTGCTTTGGATCTGATTCTTTTTGCTCTAGATTGGCACACAAATTTCTTAGGACTTCCTAATTTGGTAGAATTTGTTTAGTTCCAGAATTATACGTTTGATACATATTACTACAGAATGTTCTGTTTTTGACAGATTATGTTTTCTATGTGTTGTTTGCTTATTTTGATGAATCTATGAGTAGTATCGGAGGGTATGAACCATACATAAGTTGGAGTACAGTAGATATTACACCAATATGAATTTAGAATGAGTTCATTACAGTACCTAAGTGGTGGTTTTATTTTTTTATACTAACGGAGCTTACGAGTTTTTCTGTTGAGTTTTGTGTTGTGAAGTTTTCAAGTTTTGGGTAAAGATTCGATGGACTATGGAATAAGGAGTGGCAAGAACCTAATCTTGGGGCCCAAGGCACACCAAGGTAATATTCAAGGACAACCAAGAGCCTAAGCTTGGGGATGCCCCAGATGGCATCCCCTCTTTCGTCTTCGTTCATCGGTAACTTTACTTGGAGCTATATTTTTATTCACCACATGATATATGTTTTGCTTGGAGCGTCATTTTATCTTGTTAGTATTTGCTTTCTGTTATTTAGAATAATGTTTTGCATATTTAGTTTCAATAAAATGTCAAGGATAGCCTTTACCATGCTTATTTTGCTAGTATACATGTTGCTGTTTGAAAATAGAAATTTTACCGCTGTTGCAAAAATTTCCTAGAAAAGTAAGAGAATGATATAATGTTGAAACTTCTTGCATATTGATCTCTGATAAATCTTCTACAGCGTAGTATTTTTCTCATAATTGTTGGAGTTAGGGAATTATGATGAATCTTGCATTCTTTACAGACTATACTATTTTGGCAGATTGCTATCATCGTTGCATTGTTTGCATATGTTTGCTTGTTTAATGATTCTATTTGAGGATAGGAGTACTAAACATGCAGAGACATTTACTATGCAATGTTTCATAATAATTTTAGTGATTTGTTATAGTAGAAAATGATAAGGTTTTGCATTGGTTTATACTAACCTATCTCACGAGTTCTTGTTGAGTTTGGTGTGGATGAAGCTTTTGATAAAAAGAGAAACCATGATATGAGAGGAATTAAGGAGACACAAAATTTCAAGCTTGGGGATGCCCAAGGCACCCCAAGATAATATTTCAAGAAGTCTCAAGCATCTAAGATTGGGGATGCCCCGGTAGGCATCCCACCTTTCTTCTTCAACAAATATCGGTTAGTATCGGTTGAACCTAAGTTTTTGCTTCTTCACATGAGTTGTGCTATCCTTGCAATGTCATTTTATTTTGTTTTGCTTGCTGTTTGGATAAAATACCAAGATATGAAATTCTTTATTGAGAGAGAGTCTTCACATAGTTACATAATTATTTAGCTACTCATTGATCTTCACTTATATCTTTTTGGAGTAGTTTGTGATTTACTCGTGTACTTCACTTATATCCTATGAGTAAATGGTTGAATGAGTTGATTGTAATAAATCTTAATTTATATATGTTTCATTTGCTTATCCCATGAGGAGTAATGACTTCACATCTAAGAAGTAGAGTTTGTAAATTTATTGAAGGATAACTAGCATTGTATTGGTCATTTGAACAATTCATGAAAGAATATTGAAGGAAGAGAGATTTCACATATAAATATACTATCCTAGATATCTTTTATAATTGGGAGCACTCATTAAGTATGACATGATAAAGAGTTGATGTTGGACAAGGAAGACAACGTAATGGGTTATGTTTTTGCACATCTCAGTTAAAGTATATTGTCGTGGATCATTCAAACAGGTTGAGCTTGCCTTTCCCCCTCATGCTAGCCAAAATTCCTTGCACCAAGTAGAGATACTACTTGTGCTTCCAAATACCCTTAAACCCAGTTTTGCCATGAGAGTCCACCATACCTACCTATGAATTGAGTAAGAACCTTCAAGTAAGTTGTCATCGGTGCAAGCAATAAAAATTGCTCTTTAAATATGTATGATCTTTTGGTCTGAAGAAAATAGCTTTATACAATCTTGTTATGGAAGCAATAAAAGCGACGGACTGCATAATAAAGGTCCATATACAAGTGGCAATATAAAGTGACATTCTTTTGCATTAAGATTTTGTATCCAACCCTAAAAGCGCATGACAACTTTTGCTTCCCTCTGCGAAGGGCCTATCTTTTACTTTATGTCTTTTACTTTTATGCAAGAGTCAACGTGCACTACAAGAAATATGTCAACTTATGACCTTCTGTCAGTGACCCTGGAAGAATTGGTCATAAATTTATGACCATTTTAGACCAATTGGTCAAAAGCTGTCTGGGGGGCTCCAAACCCTAAACCATTGCGACCATTTTGGTCAGAAAGGTCATAATTTCCTTCCACGAAATGGTCATAAAGCAAACAGCGCTAGTCCGCTGCCCTATTTCTAGTTGTTAGCGACCAATATAGATGGTCATAGCCTTGTAAATTGTGGTGGGTTGCTATGACTAGGCGCCACCTCATCAATTTTGCCTATGTGTCATGTCCATGTGGCAGTTTTGCCCTAGGTTGTGAAGCAACCAATATTTCTGTAATTCCCAAAATTCCCCAAAAAATCTCATAAATTCTTTGGGTCATATCTTTGTCAAATAAGTAAAAACCATCCTTGCCTAGTTCAAAAATAATTCAAAAATATTCATTTTCCTATTCTGTTCAGAACAACAGCTTGTGAAGGAAGTACCACTTTGGCATCTCCAAATAGTATCCATTTTCTACAGTGCTTTCCTATGCCCAAATAACCATCCTCCACCAAATTCCAGCTCAACCCATTCATTATTTTGAGCTGAGCTTCAACATTCGTATTTATGTCCAGTGTGGTAGCTTGCAAAGAAAGTACCACCTAGGCTCCTCCTTTTAAGCTGAAAACTTGTGAAGACGGTCTTCTTAGTAACTGATCATCCTCAGCCAAAACTCACGCCCATTAGCCATGTACATTTCCCGAAACGCTAATCAAACACTTGGCTGCTAATTCATGTTTGAGCATCGATCGGTCTCCTCGTGAGAATCTTATGTTGTAATTTTCTTCCTAGCACCTACCTGGGGAGTGCCCAACCCACTAGACATGCCTAGGCTGCCCAGAACACATGGCAACGCCACGGTCACGCGGTGACCATGGGGCGGGCATGCGAGTTTACACGCTCTAGAATTGGGGGCGTCGGCCACCGCCCAAACCTCGACGTATCGCCACCATACCATGTATTTATGATTAAATAGGTACTTACGTAACTAGAAATGATTTTTGGAAAAAATAAATAGCAAACTATGAGGCAGCTGCAGTTCAAATTTGACCCGCTTCCAACTGAATCGGCGAAAATTTGTCTTTTTCACGAGAGGTGGATCAAAACTTTTTACACCCAACCATTTTGTCAATTGTGCATTAAATATGTCCTAGTATTTTAGAAAAATGATTTGGTCCAATTTTGCAACCATTATTTTGGAGGTCCTTCACAAAAAAACCTCCTTTTGGGCACTCAAAAATGGAAAATGGTTTTTTCGTTCAAAGAAAATAAACACTTCCTTAGGCAACATTGTTTGCCATTCCAATATTCACCCTTGTGCACAATATGAGATCATTTGAACAAACTATGCCATGAATGTGGCCATAAGATTGATCATTTGGCTTGAAAGCCATGAATCTTCACACTTGATAGCTCATTTCTGAGAATACTTTTTAAAAATAATTACCGTATTACAAGTTTATTATTTTTCCTGGAAACTTGGTCACATATAATGACACAATGCGAAGGTTTTCCAATTTTTTGATTTTTTTTGAATTTTTTATGCCCGTTTCAAAATGCGGTCAAAACGGCGGGCTTGACCGTTCCATGCTAGTGGTTGAATCTTGGAAAACTTTTGATGTTTCTCTGATTAAATAGATACTTATGTACCTAGAAATTATTTTTGGAAAAAATAAATAGCAAACTATGAGGCAGCTGCAGTTCAAATTTGACCCGCTTTCAACTGAATCGGCGGGAATTTGTCTTTTTCACCAGAGGTGGAACAAAACTTTTTACACCCAACCATTTTGTCAATTGTGCATTAAATATGTCCTAATATTTTATAAAAATGATTTGGTACAATTTAGTAACAAATATATGGTAGGTCCTTCACAAAAAAACCTCATTTCGGGCACTCGAAAAATGGAAAATGAATTTTCCGTGCAAAGAAAATGAAAACTCCCTTTGGAAACATTGTTTGGAATTCCAAGATGCACCCTTGTGCACAATATGAGATCATTTGAACAAACTATACCAAGAATGTGGCAATAAGATTGATCATTTGGCTTGAAAGCCATGAATCTTCACGCATGATAACTCATTTCTGAGAACACTTTTTTTAAAAAAAATTGCCGTATTACAAGTTTGTTATTTTTACTAGGAACTTGGCCACATATAATGACACAATGCGAAGGTTTCCCAATTTTTTGATTTTTTTTTGAATTTTTTATGCCTGTTTCAAAATGCGGTCAAAACGGCGGGAATGGCCGTTCCTAGGTAGTGGTTGAATCTTGGATTTTTTTTGGTGTTTCTCTGATTAAATAGATACTTATGTACCTCGAAATGATTTTTGTAAAAAATAAAGAGCAAACTATGAGGCAGCTGCAGTTCAAATTTGACCCGCTTCCAACTAAATCGGCGTAAATTTGTCTTTTTCACGAGAGGTGGATCAAAACTTTTTACACCCAACCATTTGGTCAATTGTGCATTAAATATGGCCTAGTATTTTATAAAAATGATTTGGTCCAATTTTGCAATAATTATTTGGGAGGTCCTTCACAAAAAAACCTCCTTTTGGGCACTCGAAAAATGGAAAATGGTTTTTTCGTCCAAAGAAAATGAAAACTTCCTTAGGCAACATTGTTTGCCATTCCAATATGCACCCTTGTGCACAATATGAGATCATTTGAACAAACTCTGCCATGGATGTGGCCATAAGATTGATCATTTGGCTTGAAAGCCATGATTCTTCACACATGATAGCTCATTTTTTAGAACATTTTTAAAAAAAATTCCTTACTACGGGTCTTCGGTCACCGGGAAGGTGACGACGACGAACTCCTCGCTCGCGACTACCTCCTCGATGCCCTGCTCTTCTATGTGCCAAGGTCCTTGCTGGCGGCCTTGCCGGATAAAAATCCAGAGCTTCTTTATTCAATATTGCCGCCCCGCCCCCGAATCGAGACATCGAATGATCCAAAAACCTAAGCTACTAGGACCTTAAAACCTAAAGCTAAAATGATCTACACACGTGGGATCCGATGACCCTCCTCACCGCCGACGACCAAGAAGTCACCGGCGGAGGGGAACCACCGAAAGACGGCGCTAAAATAGCCGGTTCTCTTAGCCAAAGAGATTTGCACTTTATTTTCAGCCGGTTATGACCTACTTAGATGGCCATGGACGTCGCACACATGTACTCTGTTTTGATTGGTTCAGAGGCATGTCACGCGGATCATGGATCGAGCACCATCCGATCCACCTGGATCCAACGACAGCGCTCCCTCCTCACCTTCTCACCCCACCTAGCCCAACAACCCATAGGCCACAGCCCGCACTCCTTGCTCCGTCCCTTGTCCCCCGCAAACCCTAGTGCTCCCCGATCCCTCCCACCTCCCCTCCCCTCACCGCCACCCGCCCCTCCCCTTGCTCTCCTCCCTCCCGCCCTCCCCTCCGGCAAGATCCAGCGTCCTCCCGCCCTCCCCTCCGGCAAGATCTAGCGTCCTCCCGCCCTCCCCTCCGGCAAGATCCAGCGTCCTCCCTCCCTCTCCTCCGGCAAGATCCAGCGTCCTCTCCTCGATCCAGATAGAGGCACCCCGCCGCCCCGCCTCCGTCTCCCACCCGATGGAGGCCGCGGTGGGGGGAAGCGAGGGGCCAAACACCCGCTTCCAATACACAAGGTCTCAGCTTCCCCTCCCATTGCCGCACCACTCGTCCGCTAGCTCCCCACGCAGGCGGATTCAGATAGAGGAGGCCGTCGCCGGCGGTGGCAGCGGGCTGGGTACCATGAGCGCCTTGCTCGCCATCTATCAGAACCGGGATCTGACACCATCCTCAAGTGGTGGGGATTCAACATCACCGTCATCAACAAGCGGATATTCTAGGTATCCCCTTCTCCCCTCTTGCATCTCATTTTACAACTGCCCAGACCAGGATGCCTTCTCCGTTGCTCAGATCTGTGTTTCAAGATGCCACCACGCTCCACTTCCTGACCAGATTTGGTAAAGGTGCCACCAGATCTTGCCACACTAGGCATCAGGACCGCTGGATGCTTCTCTCACGGTGGTCAAGCCAAGCTCTCCTATGGTGGTCAGAACAGGCGTCGTCAACCCCTCCACTCCCTCTTCCCTATGACTTGTCAGGACCCCGACTCAATGTCACATCGATCTAGCCTGTAACACCTCATATCACTTTGCGGCCTCAAGCACGGTATCCCCACGGGTGTCGCCTTACCTTTGCCCGGGACCGTTTGCGCCTTTTGGCACACGTATATGATAGTGTCGCTAGCATCCATATGATAAGGAGCCCGGCTGACATGGCTAGTCGTAAACCCAAAGTGGCACAGACTTACGAGGACAGCATCCATGACCCGAGATCGAGCGTGTCGGTCATCAGCGAATAAGTTCGGGCTGTAGCACTGGCTAGCAGACTCGATAAACCGGGCTGTAGCGGCTAACAGGACTCCGGTACTCAACGCGTGACATTTCCCGAAGGGAGACACAGAACGAAGAAGGACACATGCCGGCCAGCCTAAGTGTTCGGAGCAGTAGCAAGCTACCATGGCTCGATGGAAACACTAGGAGACATTTCCGTAAGAGAGGCTACTAAAGATAAACAACTAGATAGTCGATCCCACACATACCAAGCATTTCAATAACATACACACAATATGCTCGATATGTGCAAATACAACATGGCATCACAACATGACTCTCGACTCAAGTATTTATTCATTAGGCTCGAGGAGCGAGATATTATAAACAGGGTCTCACGACCCAACATTGAGAGCATACAAGTCAAGCACAAGCGAAGCTTATCATGTCCGAGTACGACATCTACAAATGAAAAAGCTGAAAAGATGACTATCTACGAGATCTGCCGAGGGCACAAGATCGTAGCTGAGGTAACAAGCTAAACGTCAAGTCCACGCTGAACTACTAGTGAGACCAAGTCTCTCTGCAAAAACATAAAATAGGCAAACGTGAGTACAAATGTACCCAGAAGACTTACATCGAACTATCTACTTATGCATCATTATCAACAAAGGGATGGTGGGGTTTAACTGCAGCAAGCCAGCTTTGACTCGGTGGCTATCCTGAACTACGATCGCAAGTAACTCTTTTGAGGTGGCGCTACGAGTCCACATATTCACCATATCAATACACCACTATGGATCCGCTCCGTCTCCCTCACGAGAACGCCATCCATAGCACTCACGCTATCTTGCGCATTTTAGAGTATCCACTTTCATTTGTCTATGAACTATGCAAGGGTCCAAGTTTCCATATCCGAGGAATCCGGCTATTGAATAGATAATGATAACCCTGCAGGGTGTACTTCTTCACACACGCTCGCCACTTATCGCCTCAGACACGTCATGTACCTCGGCAACCTTCAAGCGGAAGCCAGGCGAGGGAGACGGCCACGCCTACCTAAACACTCAAGTCTCTCGTCGGGTTTATCGCCTATTCGGGTTCCATCCGCAAGGAGATCCGGCCGGGTGTCGCTCCGGCCCCAAACGATGTGAGCAGGGTTCCCAAGCCCACCTCGGCGGGTGGATGTACGCTTGGTACACCGTGCCACGTGCCTAGTCTGTCCCAAGCCCACATGCACGGGTGCCACTTGGTAGACTACTAACACTACCTACAAACACCGAAACTAGTTGCAACTCCCGGACAGAGAACAAGGGTGATTAAGAAGCCGAGAGGGTCAATTAAGGATCCCAATGTGTGGTAGTAGCTGTTCATGGATCACAAACACGTAACTCAGTTCTGAGGGCGGCTGCAATGAGACAACCCACCATGTACTCCTACATGGCCTCTCACCGCTACCTTTACCAAATCGTGTTCACACATTTAGCTCTCAACAAGAGGACATGTTCACACACCTCGATTCATTCCCGATGAATCGACTGACACAACTCTAAGCAATAGCAGGCATGACAAACAAGCATGAATGAGTAGGCACATCGGGCTCAAACAACTGCTACTCATGCTAGTGGGTTTCATCTATTCTTGTGGCAATGACAGTCATGCAATGGATAAAGGGTTCAACTACCGCAGCAAATAACAGCTTGTATCGTTGTTGTCCTAATGCAGAAAATAGAGCAGGAGCGAGAGAGTGGGATTGTATCGGAATGAACAAGGGGTTTTGCTTGCACGGCACTTCAAGATAATATAGTTCTTCATCGGTGTCATCGATCACATCGCGGTACACGCCTATCGAGAGGGACAATTACCGCAAACAAGGAAGAACACAATCAATGCAATGCGACAATATGATGCATGAATGTGACATGGCAATATGATGTGATTTGAACTAATGCAACTAGCAGCAAGTTAAATGAAGTTGGTTTGAACCCTAGGTTCAAATTCAAACTCCACATGTGATTATTTAAATGCCATTCATATGATTTGTGCTATACAGCAGCTATAAGTTGTTCTAACATGCATGAAAATGGTACAGATGGATAGATTGGATTTTTCTGATCATTTTCATATATAATTTATTTCATTTGGAGTTACGGTTGAATTTATATGAATTTTACAAGTTTTAAACATTTTCTCGGAATTTCTGAATTAGATTTAATCCAGAATTCCATTCTCGCGTCGACAATGTGTAAGCATGACGTCAGCAGGTCAAAGGGCTGGTCGGGTCAAACTGACCAGTGGGTCCCACCGTCGATGTCACGGTGTTGTCTGGGTCACAGACATGTGGGGTCGGGTCAACAGGTGACGTGGCGAGGTCAAACTGACCTGTGGGGCCTGCGGGGTTAGTTTAATCTAAATAAAACTAAACCAGGGTTAGTTAGGCAGTGGGGCCCCTATGTCAGTGGGTGTTGGTTCAATTAGTGGCGCCATTAGCTGCTAATGACGCTGCCACGTCAGACCAGCCGGCGGTTAGCCGCCGGCGACCAAGCAGAGCGGCGGAGACGCTCGGGTTTGCATGTTCGGCGACCAAAGGGGCGGATGAGGGCATCTACGTGGAGCTGGGACTCGCCCGCATCCATCTGTGCAAACGGCAGGGGCTGAGGTGGCCCGAGCTCGCCGGAGGCAAGCTCGCGGCGGTGGCCGGAGTTCGGGCCAGCACGGGCGCGGGGCTACGCTTGGCGAGCGAGCGAGCTGAGAGGCTGGGCGGGCTCCTGGGAGATCCACGAGCTCGAGGTCGTGCTCAGACGCGAGTTCGGTGACCCGCAACGACGGCGACAACAGGCGTGACGGCGGTGAGTTTCCGCCGCGGTGGCCAGGGGGGATAGAGGAGGAAATCGACAGAGGGGAGAGAGGGGTTGGGAGCAGGGGCTCACGGCGATGCCGAAGAGGAGGTCAGCGAGCCCGGGGAAGTCCTGGCGGCGCCGAATCGACCGGAGGCGAGCTCGGGTGCCCGGGGTTGAAGACGAGGCAGAAACGTCGCTGTGGTGCTCCCACGGTCGAACGGACAGGTGTAGACGACGGAGGAGACGACGCCGGTCAGTCTGGATGCTTCGGCAAGACGAGGGGTGGACGGTGGCCACGGTGGCAGTGAACGGCGGCGACGGGCTCGCTTGGGTGGTTGCGGCCATGGCGAGGAGAGGGAGGAATCAGAGAGATGGGGGAGTGAGGGAGGAGGTCTGCGGGGCTTCTCCAGGCGCATCGGATGGGCTCGGGGGCGCCTCCGTGGCAAGCAGGAGGTGGAGCTCCTGTGTGCGCTGCTGCTGGCACGCAGCTACTTGAGCGAAGGGGAGGAAGACAGACGAAGGGTGGCTCAGTGGGCTGGGCTGGCCACTTGGGCGCCAAGTGGGCTGCGCCGAAACAGGAGTTGGGCGATTAGTGGCGCCTGTAAGCTCAGTCTCTCTCTCTCTTTTAATTCTATTTTTCTTTTGTTTGTAAGTTTGTGGCATTACTAAAAATATCTAGGAACTTTCATAAATCACCAAACTGTGCATGCCCAATGTTTAGAATATATCCAACATGGAACATTTTGGTTTGGGATTATTTGGACATTTAAAATATTTACTAGCATTTAAATGCCCAAGCGCAAATAGAGTATGATTTAATTCAGAGCCCAAATAAGTCATGGAAAAATGTGAATCACCTCTGGCTACTGATATAGTATTTTCCATAAATGAAGATCATTTTTGAAAGCCATTTGGACTTACTAAAAATATTTTTGGTTGAACCTAATGAATTCCTTTAATGCTAGGGTTTAGGCAATCCCCATTTCAGGTTTCTGAGAATTTTAAACATGATGCACGCATGAAGGGCTAGCCTAGTGCATACCAGAGCTAGGGATGTGACAACTCACCCCCACTAAACAAGAATCTCGTCCCGAGATTCAGGCATAGGGTAAGATGAAGGGGAAACGCAACTAACGCAATCTTCATGATCCAAGTTGCAATTCAATTGAACGTTGATTCAATCACCATCTTTGTCTCGAGGTCTTGCTCTGGGGACTACAATCAACATGACAACAAGAGGGAAAGAAACTCTAGAGGGATTGATCTTCCCGAAGATCAAACAACTTAGGATCAGCTCACGGGGTGAGTCATAAAAACATCTCTCAAACTGAGGTACAAAGCACACGTCTAGAGGAATGAAGTGGAACAAATGACGAGGGCCCACTAGGTAGACAACAATTCCACACCTAAGAGGGTGGTGAACGGTTGTCAACGTAGCGAGAGTTTGAGTTGCCATGATACCACAGCGAGACATTTTAGAGGAGGGCAATTCGTAGATATATCCCCTTAAGTGGCAAAAGAATTACCTTTGATTTATAGATCACTGAAATTCTTTATACCAGCCTAAGACAATTCACAATCGATCATTTGAAGAAGTCCGAAAGAATGACATTCTCGGGCCAGAATGGATGATGTGGATTACCTTGTTGAAAACAACACAAGGGATGATTTTAGTAGCTAGGGAGAAGCTCAGCAGTAGAGAGTGAATCTACTGTTGGAATGGTTATAGCATAACCGAGGGAATTGAGAGCAATCCCGGTTAGTAACTACGATTGCACCTAATGCTTGTGCGTGCTCTCAAGAACTTGAGCATTTCCATATTCATCAAGGTTTTACCAACATCCGGTCAAGGGTGCTGACAACACAACATACTACCATGATGAATAGCGATGGACAATGCAGATGCAAAGGAAGATAACACTTTCTCAGATTTCACCTTAGCGAGACCAAGGGGACAAAATCTGGATGATCGACCGAGAGACATTTAGCACTCCGCTTCTAATGTTCTCCTTGATGTACTAGCGTGTCCCAATCATTGAGATGGTCTGGCATCTAGAACATCAAGTAAAGGTCGGACTTCGGAAACACAAAAATCATAAGGCACAACTAGGGAGTAAATCCTACGAAGTCCTTATGGGGAGGTGGCCAACTTTCTCAATCAAGATACTACAATAGCAGGTCTTCCGGCGGGGTGTGTTGGCCACGACATCCACTTTACCGGTTATCGCGAGACCAATATTATAGTTCTTGGGAAATGTTCCAACCATCATATCTGCCTGAGATTCAGATCTGGTTGGTGTCAGAATAATCCAGACTCATCGAGTCTAGAAAGAAAAATGAAAGTTTGCAACACAAATCGACGAGATGACGTCGCGAGATTCTCGGGAAATGAACTACGATAGCAAGCTCCAAAACATGAGCTGGTTCTGCTACAAACCTGTGAACACGCTGTCCAAGACAAGCATGACCACATAGTAGTCTTATAATAAAACACTAGCGAGTTCAGGAGGGAAACCATCATCGAGGATATCGAAGTCCTTGCATAAGTCTTGCTCTTAAGAAGGAACTTCTTCTCCTTGAACAAATCAATCAGTGGCTTGGTGTGCTACGGAATACATATGGAGTGGAGGTAATTAATCTACCAAACCATAGTATACTTGGCACATGTGTGACTAACTTGGGATGGTTCCAAGGAAGCAACATTGACTTTATCGAATTCACGGCGGCAACTTACACCAAGTACCGTGAGTTAGAGGAAGTCACTTCTTACATCCGAACATATGCTTCATGAGCTAGCATGAGAAAATGCTTTAGAAAGTTTCCAATAC
Source organism: Aegilops speltoides (assembly GCA_021437245.1). Lineage (NCBI taxonomy): Eukaryota > Viridiplantae > Streptophyta > Magnoliopsida > Poales > Poaceae > Aegilops > Aegilops speltoides. The sequence goes on along the minus strand of CM038146.1, from coordinate 59,823,437 downwards.
TAGCTTGATGTTCAACAAGATTATGGAGAGGGTAAGGATGTTGTCGATGGGCTCAACAACAATTCATCCAGATTCCCATGGGGATGGAATTCCATAACTATGTGAACAAGGTGATAGTATTGGTCAGACCCAAGAGACATAATGGTGTATGCTCGAGGAAAATCCACGAGTAAGACAACATTACGAACATCGTTGGTTCTGATTTGATTTGATGATAACCCATACTCAAATCAAAGTTTTGGCAAGACAATAGCTCCAACAACTGGTCTCGAGGATCAATTGATGAAGATATCATCTTTCTTCAACACACACAAAAAGATATCCCTTTAGAAGGAACTAAGCCAGGCAATCTTTTATCTTCCAACTCTCCAAGTTGTTGTTTAGCTTAACCAACTAGCTCAGGGGTATCCAACATGGATTCTTGGAGAAAGGGTGGTTTACAGGAATAAACCAACTTGATCACAAACTCAACATAGCGGTCAGGTGACGACCTGGTGATACTTCCGAGAAGATATTCAGAAAATCACGAACCACCGGTATGTTACTAAGCCCGAGAACAATCTTGCCTTTGAAGGCAAGATGATATGATCAAATGAGCGAGGACTTGTCAAGATCCTAACTCATCAATCGAAGTGTGCACCAGGAAAATGGACTAGGTGGCACAATCAACCTTAGGGTGATGATTCAGTAATCAACATGCTAAGAATGAGAATATTGTCCATTAACTACCAAGCAACGGAGTTGCTAGCAGTATTGATTTCACACTTCACGATTCACTTGTCGGTATTCCGGTTGCAACAACACGGGGACCGAGAAATGAATAATGAGGGCGAGAAGTATCACTGTATCAAGAGTTCATAAGAGATAGTGCAATTCTCATGGCGATCCCGCGTAAAGAGGTAATACTTGAGGTAGAAGGGATCAAAAGCTTGTTTGCATTTTGATCTACGGAATACAACTGCTTTGACCCAATCCTAGAAATGGACAAGGTACTGGAGTTTGTTTCTCCTAGTCATTCTGGAATAGAATGGCTTGATGGACCACAAGAATAATAGGCACCGATGAGCGAATGCACACATAATCTTGACTATCAAATGATAGGCGAAGGTCGAGACACAACTAAAGAGAACAACTCAAAGGAACATATGATTTTCTGAGTTGTGGATGCATAGATTAGTATGTCGAACCAAGTTCAACAAATTTCTTCCGGATAATCCATGCGGAAAGGTAGAACTGGCAGAGTCACAATATAAAATGGAGAACTCATCAAGAGCACACCTGTTGTGATCCTTTAATCCAACAAACTTCTGCCATAAATGGTTCACAGTATTTGGAAGAAGGAAATACCACGGACCACGAGGAATAATGCAAAGGTTACTAATAACCTAAAGGAACTAGCAACACTATCAACATGAAGTAAGTAGAGTGAATCTCGGGTTCAAAACCCACGAGTAGAATACCTACTAACTAAATTGCATCACGGGATGCTTTCGAGAATGATGGCCAGAATCATCACACTGGGAACAAATCATGGCTAGATTACTAGATGATCCCCTAAGACACCTAGGGTCATAATAATAATTCCAACATATATGTCGAGGTAGTAAATACCTCAACTCAGCAAGTGGTGTGATTAACCTGGCCCAAAGGAACATCAAAACTAGAGGGAAAGGATTTGCAAGTGCATCGGATTGTTTAGAAACCTGGGATGACTCGGACAGCATAACGGCTGTAAATGCTCAAAAGTTTGGAGACATACAACAAAAATGGTGGCATAACCACTTAATATCACAATGTCAAGGTTCTGAGACCAGCTATGAACATATGGAAGTAGTATAAACTGAACTGAGATTTAAAACTATCAATTCTATAAGTCTATGGATTAGTAACACGTCATCCTGATAGATAGATGAGAAGGCCTAGTTCTTAATCCCCGTAGAAGAGAAGAGGTTGACTCAGATCAGAAGGCCATGAGGTATAAGGAGTAAAAGAGCCTTCGCTCCATCCCACAATCAATTCCCCTACATATAACTAAAGCATTTCTAGACACAACTTGACCGGTTTGGCTTGGTAATCCTCAGAGCAATCAAGCTCGATACCAAAACTGTCGGACCCGACTCAATGTCACATCGATCTAGCTCAGTAACACCTCATATCACTTTGCGGCCTCACGCGGTATCCCCACGGTGTCGCCTTACCTTTGCCGGGACCGTTTAGCCTTTTGGCACACGATATGATAGTGTCGCTAGCATCCATATGATAAGGAGCCCGGGCTGACATGGCTAGTCGTAAACCCAAAGTGGCACAGACTTACGAGGACAGCATCCATGACCCAGATCGAACGTGTCGGTCATCGGCGAATAAGTTCTCGGCTGTAGCACTGGCTAGCAGACTCCGTAAACCGGCTGTGGCGGGCTAACAGACTCCAGTACTCAACGCGTGACATTTCCCGAAGGACGTACACGAGAACGAAGAAGGACACATGCCGGCCAGCTTAAGTGTTCCGGAGCAAGAGCAAGCTACCATGGCTCAAAGGAAACACTAGGAGACATTTCGATAAGAGAGGCTACTAAAGATAAACAACTAGATAGTCAGATCCCACACATACCAAGCATTTCAATAACATACACACAATATGCTCAATATGTGCAAATACAACATGGCATCACAACATGACTCTACGACTCAAGTATTTCTTCATTAGGCTCCGAGGAGCGAGATATTACAAACAGGGGTCTCACGACCCAACATTCAGAGCATACAAGTCAAGCACAAGCGGAAGCTTATCATGTCTGAGTACAGACATCTACAAATGAAAAAGCTGAAAAGACTGACTATCTACCAGATCCTGCCGAGGGCACAAGATCGTAGCTGAGGTAACAAGCTAAACGTCGAAGTCCACGCGGAACTACTAGTGAGACTGAAGTCTCTCTGCAAAAACATAAAATAGGCAAACGTGAGTACAAATGTACCCAGCAAGACTTACATCAGAACTATCTACTTATGCATCATTATCAACAAAGGGATGGTGGGGTTTAAGCGCAGCAAGCCAGCTTTGACTCGGTGGCTATCCCGAACTACGATTGCAAGTAACTCTTTTGAGGTGGCGCACGAGTCCACATATTCACCATATCAATACACCACTATGGATCCGCTCCGCCTCCCTCACGAGAACGCCATCCATAGCACTCACGCTTATCTTGCGCATTTTAGAGTATCCACTTTCATTTGTCTATGAACTATGCAAGGGTCCAAGTTTCCATATCCGAGGAATCCGGCTATTCAATAGATAATGATAACCCTGCAGGGTGTACTTCTTCACACACGCTCGCCACTTATCGCCTACAGACACGCCATGTACCTCGGCAACCTTCAAGCGGAAGCCAGGCGAGGAGACGGCCACGCCTACCTAAACACTCAAGTCTCTCGTCCAGGTTTATCGCCTATTCGGGTTCCATCCGCAAGGAGATCCGGCCGGGGTGTCGCTCACGGCCCCAAACGATGTGAGCAGGGTTCCCAAGCGCACCTCGACGGGTGGATGTACGCTTGGTACACCGTGCCATGGTGCCTAGTCTGTCCCAAGCCCACCTGTACCGGGTGCCACTTGGTAGACTACTAACACTACCTACAAACACCAGAAACTAGTTGCAACTCACGGACAGAGAACAAGGGTGATTAAGAAGCCGAGAGGGTCAATTAAGGATCCCAATGTGTGGTAGTAGCTGTTCATGGATCACAAACACGTAACTCAGTTCTCGAGGACGGCTGCAATGAGACAACCCACCATGTACTCCTACATGGCCTCTCACCGCTACCTTTATCAAATCGTGTTCACACATTTAGCTCTCAACAGATGGGACATGTTCACACACCTCGATTCATTCCCGATGAATCGGACCGACACAACTCTAAGCAATAGCAGGCATGACAAACAAGCATGAATGAGTAGGCACATCAGGGCTCAAACAACTCCTACTCATGCTAGTGGGTTTCATCTATTTATCGTGGCAATGACAGTCATGCGAGAGGATAAAGGGTTCAACTACCGCAGCAAGTAACATTGTATCGTTGTTGTCCTAATGCAGTAAAATAGAGCAGGAGCGAGAGAGTGGGATTGTATCGGAATGAACAAGGGGGTTTTGCTTGCCTGGCACTTCTGAAGATAATATAGTTCTTCATCGGTGTCATCGATCACATCGCCGGTACACGTCTATCGAGAGGGGACAATTACTGGCAAACAAGGAAGAACACAATCAATGCAATGCGACAATATGATGCATGAATGTGACATGGCAATATGATGTGATTTGAACTAATGCAACTAGCAGCAAGTTAAATGAAGTTGGTTTGAACCCTAGGTTCAAATTCAAACTCCACATGTGATTATTTAAATGCCATTCATATGATTTGTGCTATACAGCAGCTATAAGTTGTTCTAACATGCATGAAAATGGTACAGATGGATAGATTGGATTTTTCTGATCATTTTTCATATATAATTTATTTCATTTGGAGTTACGGTTGAATTTATATGAATTTTACAAGTTTTAAACATTTTCTGGAATTTCCTGAATTAGATTTAATCCAGAAATTCCATTCTCGCGTCGAAGAATGTGTAAGCATGACGTCAGCAGGTCAAAGGGCTGGTCCGGTCAAACCTGACCAGTGGGTCCCACAGTCGATGTCACGGTGCTTTGTTCGGGTCACGAACATGTGGGGTCGGGTCAACAGTGACGTGGCGAGGTCAAACTGACCTGTGGGGCCTGCGGGGTTAGTGTAATCTAAATAAAACTAAACCAGGGTTAGTTAGGCAGTGGGGCCCCTATGTCAGTGGGTGTTGGTTCAATTAGTGGCGCCATTAGCTGCTAATAACGCTGCCACGTCGCATCAGCCGGCGGTTAGCGCGCCGGCGATAGCAGAGCGGCGAGACGCGGGTTTGCATGTTCGGCGACCAAAGGGGCGGATGAGGGCATCTACGTGGGCTGGGACTCGCCGCATCCATCTCAGGTAAACGGCAGGGCTGAGGTGGCCCGAGCTCGCGGAGGCAAGCTCGCGGCGGTGGCGGAGTTCGGCCAAGACGGGCGCGGGCAACGCTTAGCGAAGCGAAAGCGAAGTGAGAGGCTGGCGGGCTCTGGAGATCCACGAGCTCGAGGTCGTGCTTTCGAGCGAAGTTCGGTGACCCGCAACGACGGCGACGACAGGCGTGACGGCGGTGAGTTTCCGCCGCGGTGGCCAGGGGGGATAGAGGAGGAAATCGACAGAGGGGAGAGAGGGGTTGGGAGCAGGGGCTCACGGCGATGCCGAAGAGGAGGTCAGCGAGCCCGGGGAAGTCCTGGCGGCGCCGAATCGACCGGAGGCGAGCTCGGGTGCCCGGGGTTGAAGACGAGGCAGAAACGTCGCTGTGGTGCTCCCACGGTCGAACGGACAGGTGTAGACGACGGAGGAGACGACGCCGGTCAGTCTGGATGCTTCGGCAAGACGAGGGGTGGACCGTGGCCACGGTGGCAGTGAACGGCGGCGACGGGCTCGCTTGGGTGGTTGCGGCCATGGTGAGGAGAGGGAGGAACCAGAGAGATGGGGGAGTGAGGGAGGAGGTCCGCGGGGCTTCTCCAGGCGCGTCGGATGGGCTCGGGCGCCTGCGTGGCAAGCGGAGGTGGAGCTCTGTGTCTTGCTGCTTCTTGCACGCAGCTGCTTGAGCGAAGGGGAGGAAGACAGCGTAAGGGTTGCACAGTGGGCTGGGCGGCCACTTGGGCCGCCAAGTGGGCTCCTGAACAGGAGTTGGGCGATTAGTGGCGCCTGTAAGCTCTGTAAGTCTCTCTCTCTTTTAATTCTATTTTTCTTTTGTTTGTAAGTTTGTGGCATTACTAAAAATATCTAGGAACTTTCATAAATCACCAAACTGCATGCCCAATGTTTAGAATATATCCAACATGGAACATTTTGGTTTGGGATTATTTGGACATTTAAAATATTTACTAGCATTTAAATGCCCAAGCGCAAATAGAGTATGATTTAATTCAGAGCCCAAATAAGTCATGGAAAAATGTGAATCACCTCTGGCTACTGATATAGTATTTTCCATAAATGAAGAACATTTTTGAAAGCCATTTGGACTTACTAAAAATAATTTTGGTTGAACCTAATGAATTCCTTTAATGCTAGGGTTTAGGCAATCCCCATTTCAGGTTTCTGAGAATTTTAAACATGATGCACGCATGAAGGGCTAGCCTAGTGCATACCAGAGCTAGGGATGTGACATGACTCCACCTCGACAACCTGGTAAGGTCCAGGTGCCCTCTACATACTTCTAGGACTCCCACGAGGCCACCTAAATCTCTATGAATCCAACGCTGCTGGTGGTACCTGGAATATTGCCCCTGTACGGCATCGTTTGTGTTAGCAAGTAGAGAATAATCATGTGCCCTCTCCTTCTAGTTTTCGCACACTGAAACTATACTGTGCAGTGATGCCTGTTTTTTCTTTTGTGTTAGCAAGTAGAGAATAATCAGATTGTGGCTGTGAAAAAGGGGTAGCGTTAGGATGGAATCTCTGAATTGGATCAGGGACATCCACTTCATAACATACTGACTGTGCATCAATATATTTGTTGTAAATCCAGTTCTCTGCCATACAGTATAAGTACGAACTGCCCCTATCGGGCCCTTGTCAAGGGTTCATCCCCGATGCTACTTTGAGTCATTTGCCACAACGAGAGCTTAGTATGATGGTGCATCGCGTTATCACCCGGTCGCCAGCTCACATGTGCTTGTGATTGCATACATGTGGTGCCTGGTGCCTGGCATTTTTCCTGTTATGTTAGTTAGTCACAGTTTTGTCTATTCATGAAAAATTAAGGTAATGTGGTGCACCTATGATTGCTACTCTCTAGTACTTTTAGCTTGGACCACATGAAACTAATAACAGTATTGGTAGTGTCTGTCTTATTACAATAGCAGTCGGCACTTGTTAGATGTGTAGACGTGTATCTGCTCTTGTAAGTATTTGATTGGATGATTTCTGGATTTAATCAGTTATATGCAGATACTACCTCCTTTGCTTGTTTCCAGTGTTGCCTTACATGTGCTCTATTGTTTCCTTTGATGCAGGTACACTGGAATACCTGTCGGCATGCCCTCGATACGTTCAGAGTTTAGCACTAAGACTCTCACACCGCAAGTTTGCCACTGACAGGGAAGTCGGTCAAAATCAATTCTCCGTGATGTTTTTCTTGTGCATGTGCCGGTGAGATAAATAATGGCAACTGTATTACCTAAGCATATCTGACTACCTAAGCTGTATGCATTGTTTGTGGAAGGCGATCTCTGGATGCTGAGACCACGTTTAAGCCAATGTATATGATACAGTTGCATTGCACCTGTCACTTCTAATCTGCCATTAATTCAAATATGCTTGCGAGGGGCTAGTCCTAGCTAGTATTTCTCCGACTAGGTTAAGTCGATCTGGTTGGCATGCTCTTACTCTCTGCTAGCAGCCTGTTCCATTTGACTCATTCTAATTACTACTGCATATATGACAATTCAGACCTGGCATAAGTTACACTTGACAAGAGTATCTTGCCCACTTTCTGTGTTCTATGTTACTATTCATTTCTATATCTGGTCTCAGTTTCAAGCATGCTTTATAGTCTCATATATATTGTATTTATACATCTCTGTGGAGCTTAATTTGATCCTAAATAAAAGATGCTTGGACATTGGTGGAACTTTATCTAATGCTCTTGTTCTCCTGTGTTTACCAGCTTTAACTCTAGTTAATTTGGTATATTATTATCCTGTGCTGCAATGATGGAGATCACACACTCCTTCGACCAGCCAAGGCTAGCCTCCGCCTTGACCCCTTCAACCTCGCCCGACCTCGCTTTGCTGCTCCTTCGACCACACGCTCCGCTGGGAGGTGAGCTCCCTGTCCTCTCCGCCGATCCATGCCGATACTCACCGATACATGTGCGATGATAGGTTATACGGGCACATGGTGGAGAGTCTGACTTAGCTCTCTCATTCTCCATTAGTGAGCATGGTAATTGGGAAACACTATATAATGATAAACTGGTTTGCTTCTGGTTTTTGAAATAGAGCTGACTATAGTTATGCATGAACGAGAATATGCTTGTAATCGTGACAAATATGTTCTCCTGACCAGCTTTGCAGTTTGCCACATTGGTGATGTAAATGCCCCTAAATTATGATATCTTAGCAAGTGCTTTCTTTGATGTTTAACCTTGTTACTATCGTCCATAAATATAGCCGTTGATTTTGGTATATGAGCACTAGTGTTTCTTGCTTACAGCAAGCTATGTATTGTACATGTGTCCATTTTACCTCTGTAAATAGTTTGTTTCATACCTAGCAACATGTTTCCTCATAATGAATTATTCGTGTCCTGTGAATCATTGCTGCTATCCTGCTACTAATGGATACAAGGACGAAATGCACAGTTTCGTGTCAAGTAGTGTTTGCTTGGTGACAGGATGCTATTTTTTCCTTCCAAGTATAATGCTCCATTCATGTCTATGCCTCTTCTAGAAAATGTGCTGCACCTATAGTAATCAATCTAACTTATCAATTTTATTTTATAGGCCCTCGAGTACAAGCGGTGACGCTGCGCTCCCACGGTGACGCTGCGCTCCTCCTAGCCCCTGCTTCATGTGCGTTTTGTTCTGTAGTCGTCTTTCCGCTTGATTTTGAGCCATGGCCGCCATGGACAACACTCGTGATATATATGCCTTTCTTATCATATAATATATTGTCTATTTCCCTGCTGAAATAGTGTGCCTACCAAGATTATGTGATTTCTATCCTGCAATGCTATGGCGGTCTGTAATTGTTGTTTGCAGTATTCCTATATTGTCTGTATCCACAAATCAGCTAGCAAATTAATTAATTCGTGAGTGGTATCCTCTACACCCATGTTCTGCTGTAGCTTCTAGTATGTGTTTATCTACAAAATCTGTATGGTCAAAATCTGTAGTTATTGTGGATAGCAATCACATTCTTGAATTTACTTTATTTGTATGTATGGTCATCTACAGATGCATATCTTGTAGAAAAATATATCTTGTAGAAAAATAGCTTGTGAATGTCAATCTCATGTATCAGGGTCCTGTTCTTGTAAACCTTATGTAAAGCTAAAATTCTTGCTGTGCGGGGGTGACTAGTGATGCAACACACCAAGCGATGTGAGCAACCAAGCAGCGGCAGGGGGAGGGGCTCTCTCGAACGTCGCCGCTACCACTCATTGCTACTGTCACTGATTGATGATGGATGATCGCTATTAGTTTAGCTCGGTCGCTGTTCGTTTAGCTCCTTGGTAGTCCCAACTGCTGCTGGTAGAAATAGAAATGGTAGTTGTAGTCCCATGTAGTTGTAGTACCATGTAGTTCCTCTACTCGGCTGCCCTTTGTTGCTTCATTTCTATGTTAATTTAGTCTGTTGAATGTATCTACTATCTACTTTGTGGCTGTGGCTGTTGAAAGAAATAAAATGGTTTGGATACATGCGTACATGCTGATATGTCAAGCTGGAATAGCTGCCCTTGTGATGTCAAGCTTCTAAATGTATGTTGTGGAGGCCCGAAATAAATTGGATTGTAAAAGGGCTGAGGCCCAAAAAAAGAAATGAATTATAGAAGTCCACGTCCTAGAAAATAAAATGGGCCAGGCCCATCTACCTAGCCAAAATTAATATGAGAGAAAAAATACATTAAAAGGCCGAATTGTTGGGCTAGGCCCATGTAGTAAATAAAATCGGACCGGGCTGAATCTTGTGCCACGTCAGATTGCCACGCTGGATGCCTACGTGGCCTGGGGAGGTTGCTAGTGACCAAAACGCCACAGTAGGCTTATTTTGGTCATAAACGTTTACGACCATTCCAGAAGAAAGGTCGCTATAGTCAATTTACGACGGCCAGCTTTTGACCTTATGTTTTTGGTCACGAAAAGGTCATAAATGGAAATTTGTGACCTTTCAGTGACCAATAGTGGTGGTCATAAGTTGACATATTTCTTGTAGTGGTGATCTTCACCTTTCCCTTTTTCATTTTATCCTTTGGCAAGCACCTCGTGTTGGGAAGATCCTGATATATATATATCCAATTGGATGTAAGTTAGCATGAACTATTATTGTTGACATCACCCAAAGGTGAATACGTTGGGAGGAAACACTATAAGCCCCTTTCTATCTCACTGTCCGATTGAAACTCCATAACCATTAGTATTGCGTGAGTGTTAGCAATTGTAGAAGACTATATGATAGTTGAGTATGTGGAGTTTGCTATTCCTGAAATAAGATGAATTGCAATTGTTTGATGACTAAGAATGAAGTTTGCTAGTTTTCAAGAAAGTTTTTGGTCTATGCTTTAACATGTGAATAGCTTGTTACTTGATCTTGAGTAGTTTTATGAGATGAACTACTGTTATGACATATTATCATGCTAGAAAAGGTGATTGAAATTATCATTGATCAAACTTGTGCACCTTCTAGCATTCACACTTCATAAACTCTTTCTTTTATCATTTACCTACTCGAGGACAAGCAGGAATTAAGCTTGGGGATGCTGATATGTCTCCAACGTATCTATAATTTATGAAGCATTCATGCTATATTATCATGTGTTTTGAATGATTACGGGCTTTATTATACACTTTTATATTACTTTTGGGAATAACCTATTAACCGGAGGGCCAACCCATATTGTTGTTTTATTCCCTGTTTTAGTATTTCGAAGAAAAGGAATATCAAACGGAGTCCAAACGGAATGAAACCTTCGGCAGCGTGATTTTTGGAACGAACGTGACCCGGGAAACTTGGAGTGCAACCCAGGGGAGCATCGAGGAAGCCACGAGATAGGGGGCGTGCCCTACCCTCTCGTGGGCCTCTCGAGGCTCCCCCGACCGACTTCTTTCGCCTATATAAGCCAACATACCCCAAAAACATCAAAATGAAGATAGATCGGGAGTTCTGCCGCCGCAAGCCTCTGTATCCACCAAAAACCTCTCGGGAGCCCGTTCCGGCACCCTGCCAGAGGGGGAACCCATCACCGGTGGCCATCTTCATCATCCCGGCGCCCTCCATGACGAGGAGGGAGTAGTTCACCCTCGGGGCTGAGGGTATGTACCAGCAGCTATGTTTTTGATCTCTCTCTCTCTCGTGTTCTCTCTATGGCACGATCTTGATGTATAGCGAGCTTTGCTATTGTAGTTGGATCTTATGATGTTTCTCCCCCTCTACTCTCTTGTGATGAATTGAGTTTTCCTCTTGAAGTTATCTTATTGGATTGAGTCTTTAATGATTTGAGAACAGTTTATGTATGTCTTGTCGTGTTTATCTGTGGTGACAATGGGATATCACGTGCCACTTGATGTCTGTTTTTGTGACCAACTTGCGGGTTCCGCCCATGAACCTATGCATAGGGTTGGCACATGTTTTCGTCTTGACTCTCCGGTAGAAAATTTGGGGCACTCTTTGAAGTACTTTGTGTTGGTTGGATGAATCTGAGATTGTGTGATGCATATCGTATAATCATGCCCATGGATACTTGAGGTGAAAATGGAGTATCTTGGTGTCATTAGGGTTTTGGTTGATTTGTGTCTTAAGGTGTGATTCTAGTACGAACTCTTGAATAGATCGATCCGAAAGAATAACTTTGAGGTGGTTTCGTACCCTACCATAATCTCTTTGTTTGTACTACGCTATTAGTGGCTTTGGAGCGACTCTTTGTTACAAGTTGAGGGATTGTTATATGATCTATCTATGTTATTATTGTTGAGAGAACTTGCACTAGTGAAAGTATGAACCCTATGCCTTGTTTCCTATCATTGCAATACCGTTTACGCTCACTTTTATCATTAGTTACCTTGCTGTTTTTATATTTTCAGATTACAAATACCTATATCTATTATCTATATTGCACTTGTATCACCATCTCTTCACCGAACTAGTGCACCTATATAATTTTCCATTGTATTAGGTCTGTTGGGACACAAGAGACTCTTTGTTATTTGGTTGCAGGGTTGCTTGAGAGAGACCATCTTCATCCTACGCCTCCTACGGATTTATAAACCTTAGGTCATCCACTTGAGGGAAATTTTCTACTGTCCTACAAACCTGTGCACTTGCAGGCCCAACAACGTCTACAAGAAGAAGGTTGTATAGTAGACATCAAATACCAAAAATATTTATCTTATCTTATTATCTCTATCAGATCTCTCTTTCGCAAGTTACCGTGAAGGGATTGACAGCCCTTTATCGCGTTGGTTGTGAGGTTCTTGTTTGTTTGTGTAGGTACGAGGGACTTTTGAGGAGCCTCCTACTGGATTGATACCTTGGTTCTCAAAAACTGAGAGAAATATTTACGCTACTTTGCTGCATCACCCTTTCCTCTTCAAGGGAAAACCAACGCAGTGCTCAAGAGGTAGCAGGGGGCCACACCCCAGAGACGCGTGCCACTTCTTCATACATGCCACCACACCACCCCGCATGTATGAGGGCCGGCCCGGTGCAACACTACGGTGGCATGGCTACCCCAGGGCCCCAATCCCGCCTAACCCTGGAGTGGTTGACCACGAGATCTAGCCCTTTGATTTCCCACATACGGGCTTTGACTAGTGGACCTCTCCACCCGGTTGTGTTAGGTCAGCCTAGAGGGACACCTGAGAGCAACATCCGGGCCAAACCCACAAATACCCCCCTAGGGCCCCCGTCCCGCCTAACCCTGGAGCGGTTGACCACGAGATCTAGCCCTTTGACTTTCCACGGATGTGCTTTTTCCATGTACCCTATCCACCCGGTTGTGTTAGGTCAGCCCATAGGAACATTTGGGAGCAACATCCAGGCCAAACCCACAGCTACATCACCTTAGTGTAGACCCGACACGTCCGTTTCCCCCCTCCAAGTGCCGCCGGCGGCGCTGTCCGTGAGGGGGCCACACCTCGGAGACGCGAGCCACCTCTTCAGACATGCCACCACACCACCCCGCATGTATAAGTGCCCGGTGCGACACTACGGTGGCATGGCTACCCTCACAGGCCCCCGTCCCGCCTGACCCCTGGAGCGGTTGACCACGAGATCTAGCCCTTCGACTTCCCACGGACGGGCTTTGACCAGTGGACATCTCCACCCGGTTGTGTTAGGTCAGCCCAGAGGGACACGTGGGAGCAACATTAGGGCCAAATCCACAGCTACATCACCTCCACGTAGATCCGACGCGTCCATTTCCCCCTCCAGGTGCTGGCGGCGGCGCCGTCCGTGAGGAGGGTCACACCTCGGAGACACGTGCCGCCTCTTCAGACATGCCACAACACCACCCCGCATGTATGAGGGCCCGGTACGACGCTCCGGTGGCATTGCTACCCCCCGGGCCGCCGTCACGCATTACCCTAGAGCGGTTGACCACGAGATCTAGCCCATTGACTTTCCATGGACGTGCTTTGACCGGGTACCCTCTCCAGCCGGTTGTGTTAGGTCAGCCCACAGGAACACCTGGGAGCAACATCCCACTACTAGGAAAACCCTTACCAGTAGCGCGGGCAGGCGCGCTACTGCTACGGCACTACAGCTATTTTTTAGCAATAGCGCTTGTTTGAACCAGCCCCACTGCTATCTATATCTAGCAGTAGTGCGCCTCTGTCCATCGCTACTGCTAATACTAGTAGCATGCCCCTGCAACCAATGTTACTGGTAAGGCAGCGCTGCTACTACTCCAATACCACACGCTACTGCTAGTATTTTCTTTTTTTATGTTGTTGTATTCGTATTTTTACATGTTTTATACAATTACAACATACACATACACTGAAACTATATGAAAAAGGAATGTCTCATCATCATCATCGAAGTGGTACAACATAGTCTCAACACAAATGATGTCGATCTCATCATCATCTCGAAATAGCGATACAAGTTAATGATCACATGTCTCTTACATTGTCACCGTAGACACATGTTTCATCATCTACCTAAACTATGACATACAAGATAAGAGCGATCACGATGATCAAAAGCGGTATTATGTAGTAGTTTTTGAAGCGGTGCTGGTCCTGAATCCCCTGTTGTGCCATGAATCTCAAGTAACTAGCTTCGACTTCCGCTCTGCTATCAAACCCTTTCTGGCTTCCGCGGAGAAGCCAGAGACCTGGGCCTGACACTCTGACCACTCATCATACACACCCGGAACATGCCCTACATACACGGCATACCACTTCCTCGCCATCGTTGATCTACATACCTGTCAGAGATGCGCGCACACACACACACGTGCGCGCACACACACACACATATATAAATATCATGAAACGAATTGAACGAAACAATTATGAAATAGAAGCAACAAAGATAGTAAAGATAGTTAACAAATTTCATCGTACCGAAAGTAATTAACTAGAGCGTGGCACCATATATCTTATAGTTTCATCATACTGAGACATTCGAAGTTTCGTCATACAGAGAAAGTAACAAGTAACTAAACAGACACATTGATTTTAAGCAGTGCACTCTTACCATCTGTCCATATCCGGGAGGACGGGCCCAAGCTTAGTGAAAGGCGTCATGTCCTGACGTTGTAGGGCAATGCGGGTTCGGACGTCAGCTCGCGAGGCCACCGTAGAACATCCCATTCTCTTCGACGACATCTTTCATGATGATGGACGCAATTTCCTGCTGGATCCGGTAGAAATCATTTCGAAGTCGATTATCCGGCATGGCTCCAAAGGCTTCGGCCCATCTCTGGATATGGATATCGGATGAAGATTTCATGCGAAGTGATTGCACATCCCTTCTGTACTCCATCATTAGATGGATGATGTAGAATCCATCGTTCTCACTTCTTGCCGGTTGCTGAATGCAACAGAAGTCAGTCTTGTGGCCGAAACATACCAAGACCTTATTTGTTTTTTTGCTTTGGATGTAGCCACCCCGCATGCTGAAGCCCAGCATAGCTCTGTCCAGAACATAGTTTATGCATGTGTAATCTTTCTTCTGTATGTTCTTTGACGGGTCCAAATATAGAGCGCGGGAGTAACGAGGGTAAAGAATGATGAGAATGGCACGACACCCCCTGCTGGACGAAATACACGATCAAGTTAGCCTCCATGTGTGCAAAGTAATTATTGAAATGCATGAAAGGATGTATGTGTTATAGTGCTATCCGCAGATGACTTACCCAGGATGATAAGGTAGGAGAATCGTTTCTTTGTCCTTATTGCTGACCAAGAATTGTTTGATGTACTGACTCGCATATTGACGGTTGGCATCATTGATTGACAAGAAGCCCTCATGCATGTAGTATGGGTCCGCGACCGCAAGACCGGTGAATTTCTCTCTCCTGACGATGTAGTTCATGTGCAGCGCATAGAGGCGGAGGAACGTAAAATCGAGTGTCCTCATTTGAAACATCTGGAAGATGTAATCAAACCTCATGAAGAAGGGGTCTGTTGGGCATGTGTGGACGTACATCTTGCAACTGCTCGACACATGAATCGTATAAAGTGGGTATCCTGGATCATCCGAGGCTAGGAGGCTTCTCTTTGTCGAAAGTACATGGTCATGGAGTCTCCTGAGATCCCCTGTTATGGCAGCTAGTGCACTTTCTGGTACCATTGGCTCTCCCGCGACATGGATTAATGGCACATGTTTCATCGGTACACTTTCAACCTAGGTCGAAGGCAGCTGGTTGCTAGAACCAACATTGCCAGCTTTATTGGATTTTCTCGCCATCGGTCTCTTCCTCTGCTTCTTCTTAGTGGGCTGAGGTGCTGGTGGGTCTGTCAGACCCTCCCTGAGAACCACCCCTAGTGTTGCCAGGCTCAGCATTGGACGACTCTGGCTAAGTAGTTGAGCTTGGGTGGAACCGGCATCTGGAGGCATGTCCTGCGAGGAATGCATGAACAAAGACTTCTTGCACTCCCAAGGACGTTCCGGCTGTGGTAGATGCATCTCATATTCGTATGGTTGACTCAGTGTTACTTCCATGTCATAGCCGGTATTGATATACTAGAGAGGGTCCTCGGCCTCCTCCATGTCATCATCCATATCCTCTTCCATGGGGCAGATGGCAACATTTGCCGGAATGGTTGGCCCTCCTTCCTCATATCTCTCGATCTCAGCAAGCAGCACAGATGATGGTTGTACTTGTGTAGGAGGGGTTGTGGTCATACCTTCTTGAGGTCCCGTTGGTGTTCTCCCGGCCACCTCGACACGAAGAAGATTTTTCGGCCACAGGATCGGCCAATTTTTGCATTGGCCAAGCTGCGTGGGGGTCTCGTTATCCTCTCCATCGGTTTGTATCGGACGAAGGAAACCCTTGTAGCCCGCTTTCACACTTGCCACAAGACCCTTAAGGCATTATCAGGCATCTACCAGCGGTGGAACAAGATCCTTGGGCTTCGCTATTGTACCCTTCCCCACATCAACCAACCCACCCTTCATGTGGTAAAGGAGGGTGCACAGAGTGGAGTCGGCCTACAAAAACATATATGTGCGGCGTCAGAGATCCAAAAAGAACGGAAACTGAAGATTAATTAATTAGTTGAGTTGATGAAGGTGCAACGCGTATTACCGTGAGGGCTTTGAGCTCAGCCAATGTCGACGGCCCGGCGTTCAAGCCAGAGATGGAGCTAGGGCTGCTATGACAGCTGGGTGCAGGAGCAGGTGCTAGAGGAGGTGCGGGTGCGGGTGCAGGTGCGGTTGCCATACTAGGTACGGGTATGGGTCCCGTGTTCATTGAGTTGCTCCCGCTGAAGCTGGGCATGGGAAAATCACTTGGTGGCACGTTTGGGTTTTGTTGCGCCCATGTGACCACAATTGGAATCAAGCTGGTAAAGCAGCCGCCATATCATGTCTACAGGCAGCCATTATCTCATCTTTGGTCTCAGCTTTTGCTTTCTCCATCGCCTGCGCCACCTTCTCTTTGATAGTCACTTGACTGAACTTCTTTCTCTATCTTTTGGCCTCGGGGTCCTCGCTATAATAGTACTTCCACGTGGCGCCATCCCCGGCGCCGTGCACAGGTCCATATTGTGGCCGCTGGCCGGGTAGGTGTCCCATCATTATGTTCATGGCACGGTTGAAAGGAGTGTCCCACTTGTACTTCATCGACAACTAAGTCGACTGAGTCGACAAGTCGCTCTGGCCGCAAGCTTGTGTTGCTCTCTCTGCAAAATGGATCGTGAATCATTTTACGAATGTGACTAGAATGTAGTAGACGTTGTTAATCAGAACCTAAAATGTAAGGTGGTAAAAGGATAATTACCAGTATTCTCATGAATTTCCTAGTCGGCCCGTCGGTGAAAAAAAACTTTTTCTTGGGGTCCCACGAGAATCGGGCCCTGATGAAGTCGTGCTCCTGCTGGTCGGTGAACTCAGCCAATGGGTCTGGGATCCCCTAACGTTCATGTCCTGCGTCCTCCTTAGCCCACACAGGCCTCTTTCCCATGTAACCACGACTTCCAAGGTGGTGGTTCCCCATGTTCTTTGCCTCCAGCTGCTTGCTTCTCTCCGACCTGGCCTTGGCAGCTTCTTCATTGCAAGTCTCTTTGAAGTTTTCAAAGTCCTCTATCATAATTTTCGGATTGTCTGCAACAATCTTGGCGTAGGTTTCATGGTCTACTTGAATCGCCTTCTTCACCCTAGTTTTCCAAGCACTCAATGCATTGCTGAACTTCCCTAGGGCTTTGTTGTTGATTTTTTGATGCCATCATCATCCCATGGGTCGACATCGTCATTCCGACCGGGGAACAGGAATCTTGCTTGCAACCTAGTTAGGAGCAGCTTCTTCAAATGTTCATTTTTCGTATTTTTGTGGTGTTGTTGTTAGCGGTATCCCGTAGGATGCATGCTAGTTTGTTGCCGTAACATGCTGCCACTTCTCGCGGCTCTATTGGCTCGAACTCGTCAAGGTGCACCGCCGTGACCACCAGTCTTCCGGTGCCGAGCTCATTTGGGCGTCGTGTCCTTTTTTCCTTCTTTCCCTCACTGGCTTGGGAGGTCCCACCTTCCATGCTGTAGTTAGCAACATCATCAGCCCCAGTCTCGGTGCCGGTGTCATTGGTGGCATCAGTGTCGGCACCGGTGCCACCACTGTCGTCCTCCGTCATGACAAGGGGGTCCTGACACCCAGCTTGCTGTCTCTCCTGATCCGCCAGAAAGTCGAGGTAGGCATGTGCTCGACCTAATTGGGACTAAGAACCTCCGGCCTCATCGGTGTCGGTCATGTTTCCTAGGGTTCAATGTGGTAGTCGTTTAATTATCGAGCTTTATATAATAAAGTGAATAATGACAAAAAAGTGACCTTTGTTTTGCCGGAAATGTCGTTTCATTCCTGTCGCAATAAATCCTGAGCACTTGATATGTCCATCTTTCTAGCACAAGTCATGCCGAAATTCACAGAAAATTTTGGCATGACCTTTGCTAGAAAGTGCACATATAGCGCGCCTGAAATTTGTCGGAATGGAAGCGAATCAACATTTCTGGCAAAACATAGGTCACTTAGCAATCGGTTTCCCTGCAAATGACAATAAGCACTATGTGCTGAAGTGATGTGTGTCATCACATGCATGTCAAGTGGATTCATATTACCCAGAGGTGTGCAACAGTGATCAAGTCTCACAACATCAAGTGCACTTTAGTTTAGGTAACAGAAGAATTTTTAAAAATCCTCAATTGGCCCTAACTAAAGAACAATAGGAAAGGAGGGGGTGGCTCACCGCACGTCGGGGTCAGGGTCGCCGGGGCTGAGGGGGTGACGTCGGGGTCGCCGGGGCATAGGGGGTCCTTCTCCTCCTTGCCAATCTGCAAAGAGACCAAATTTACTCTATCAACAAACTAAACACTCATTTTCATTTACTCTAGCAACAAAATAAAAACAAGCATATTAACATGCATATCCTTCCTAGAAACATATGGGTACTTTCATTTTTCTCCAACTCAGAGACGGTACATGCCTAAACTAGTACAGTTATAGTGCAGGAGAATGCATAAACATAATAACACTCTTAGACAATATTCAGCTGATAATGGGCACTATAAGTCCCTTTTTGCACCAAAAAAAGCACGAGCTATTGAGCATGCAGCTAGCTCTTCAGCTCTGGACACACACTCGTGAGCTAGTGTTTGTTTATAGTTCAGTTCATAGTACAAGGTTTATTCCTTGCATTATTATTGCCAAGTGAAGAAACATTACAAAGAGCAGAGTTCAAGTCTTACACCTACTGTGGTCATCCCAGTTTTAGTGACTGAACCTGGCTGTGAGGCAAAACACCCACCAAGTGCATGGTCGACATTCAGAGTTATACTCCGATCGAATGCGAAATGCACATTTCACACTGTTTCAGGTTGGCCTAGGTAGCTACTAGATATATTTAGAGGCAAACTGCAAGTTTCTGACTAGCCAACCATGGGGTCATTTGATCAAATCAAAACTCTTCATTAGACAAGAAAACAATTGCACCAACAGACATGAATTTACTAGTGCTACAGATGTAGCCAACCAAGTTAAATTCATAATGCCAGCAATCATTGCTTGCTCAAACCTCAGCTCGCATCGATCACAAGCCATTGGATCAAATCAAACCTCTTCTGTAGACAAGAAAAATACTGCACAAACATACATGAACTTACTAGTGCAGTCCTTCCTTGCTTGCTTACTACTACATCAAGTAAGAACATTCTAACAATAGGGAGGGGAGGGAAAGGCACCTACCCACGAAGTGCTCGCTGGCGTTGCTGGGGGTCGCCAGCTGCTTCATGGAGGGAGGCGCTGAGGGGTCGGGGTCGGTGGCCGGCGTCGGGGTTGTCGGGGCTAAGGGGTCGGGATCACTGAGCCTTGTTGATCTGCAGAGACATACCGGAGTGGGAGGGGGTCAGAGAGAGAGAGAGAGAGAGAGAGAGAGAGAGAGAGAGAGAGAGAGAGAGAGAGAGAGAGAGAGAGAGAGAGAGAGAGAGAGAGAGAGAGAGAGAGAGAGAGAGAGAGAGAGAGAGAGAGAGAGAGAGAGAGAGAGAGAGAGAGAGAGAGAGAGAGAGAGAGAGAGAGAGAGAGAGAGAGAGAGAGAGAGAGAGAGAGAGAGAGAGAGAGAGAGAGAGAGAGAGAGAGAGAGAGAGAGAGAGCTAGGGCTGAGGGGTCGGAGAGGAAGGAAGACGGGGGGCATGCTGGAGCGGGAGGGGGTCGATGGTTGGTGTCAGGGTCGGGACTGAGGTCGAGTCCGGCGTCGGCGGCGGCGTGGATGGTGCAGCATCGGTGGCGGCGTGGGCGGGCGGCCACCACAGCGTGGCGGCAAGCAAGGATCGGCGGCAATGGCGCGGTCGCGGCGTCGGCGGTGGCGTCAGAGAAAAGGGCATCAACGAGCGGCGCGAGTGAGAGACAGGAAAGAGGGGAGCTAGCAGACCGGTGCTGTAGGTAGCTTAGTTATAGCACATGTTGGCAAAACGCACTACGGCTAACTTTTTTTATTTTTTTTATTTTTATAGCGCTGCCCAGGATAAAACGCGCTACTGCTAACTTTTTTTTTCTTTTTTTCCATCATTTGACCGCTATTGGCGGTATACAAAATAGCTAGACACATACAAACTTTGGGGATTAGTTTGTTAGCTTGGGCGATGACGAGGATTCAGACTGATCTTCTTCCCTCTTTCGTTGATTGTCGAATAATTGAGCCCATGGTCGTGACTTTGCCTGCTCCAGGGATTACGATCTTTCGTAGGTAATGTAGTCTTCATTCTTCTGTTGAAATATGTTTCGTCGTCATCAGCATCATCTTCCCTCATCGGATCACCGTACTGGTCATAGTCTTCCTCGTTGGCGACTCCATCCATTCCGGCGATGCTCCTTTTGCTTCTCCTCACGACAACACGGCTGGGATTGATCGGATCAGTTATGAAGAAACATTGTGTCACGTGTTTAGCGTGTACCCATGGCTCATTTTTGGCGATGGCGTTGACGGTACCACTATCGGAGTCGGGTATACACATGGTAGTGAAATGTCGGTTTTCTCTGTGTACATTCTTAGCCCATCTGACAGGAACATCATCGCGCTATGCAATCCAGAGTAGATAAGCTCCCATATCTCTTTGACCCTTCCATAATATCTTTCAATTACATTCCCGGTCATGGCTTCCATCGTCACCCCTGAGTTTTTGTCATCACTGTTTATATCTTTCTCCTCCATGTAGAATGTGTATCCGTTGATATCGTATGCTTGATAAGTCACGAGGTTGGTCGAGGGGCCATGTGCTAAGGCGTATATGAGTCTTCCGTTCGGACAACCCTCTTCCGGGGGATTAGCCAGAACTCGCTCTTTGAACCAACACATGAAAGTGGAGTTGTGCTCTCTAATAACTTCAGCGTCCGCCTTGTGCACCCCATGGTCACGGTACTTCTTTGCGATGGTCTCTTTGTGCAGTATCACGAAATCTTCTAGCACATCTAGGTGTTGTAGCACTAGTAAGTTTGCCCTGTCAAGGTCGTTTTGTTGGCCCGAGCGTAACACATTCACATCCCTATGACCGTTGGTGTGACCTTCGCCTTCGAGCCTTCCACAGTGCTTGTTGACGGGCAAACCAACAACAGGGTCTCTGGTGCCTACTAGGTAACTCTCACAGAAAGAGATGCACTCTTTGGTCAGATATCCCTGGGCTATGCTTCCATCTGGACGGGACATGTTACGAATGAATCCTTTGATGACTCCATTCATCCTCTCGAACGGCATCATGCCATGCAGGAATGTTGGCCCTAGCTCGATGATGTCATCCACGACGTGGACACATAGATGCACCATGACATCAAAGAACGCGGGCGAGAAGTACATCTCTAGCTCATCCAGTATGACAAGGATCTCTTCCTGTAGCGTATGGAGTTGCTTCACGCTGATCGACTTTCGAGAGATAGCATCAAAAAAGTGGCATAGGTCAGTAAGAGTCTCACGCACATGTGTGTCCATAATCCCTCTAAGTGCAACCGGGAGTAACTGCGTCATCATCACATGACAATCGTGAGACTTCATCCCACTGAACCTTTTTTTTCTTAGTGTCGAGATATCTTATTATCTTCCCACAGTATCCAGAACTAACTTTGATTCTGGCAACGCACTTGAACAATTGATCAACCTCCTTCAGATCTAAGGTAAAGCAAGAGGGGGGCAATATTGTTCTTCCTTCTTGTTTACTTTTTTGCCCATATATTCCATCTTCGTCTTCGTCTTGGTCTCCTCTGACCTTTTACCGGGCATTTGGAGATCTTTCCTGATATTCAAAAATTCCATGTCTTTTCTTGCCTTCGGCCCATCCTTGGTCCTCTCTGGCATGTTCATCAATGTTCCAAGCAAACTCTCAAGGATATTTTTTGTGATATGCATTTGATCAAGGCTATGAGGCGTGTCGAGTATGGGCCAGTATTCCAAGTCCCAGAAAACAGATCTTGTCTTCCATATCTTCAGCAAGGGCTCCGGCGCCTTTTTCTTTGTCTTTCCCGGTGAGGGGCACTCTTCCTAGTTCTTCAATAACTCATATATTTCTGCACCGCTACGCTTACATGGAGGACCTCGATGCTCACCCTTACCATTGAATAGATCTCCACGCTTTCTCCATGGGTCATCCTTCTCGAGCCATCTTCGATGCCCCATGTACACGATTTTCGAAGACCCGCCATCTTTCGATAGCTGCAGAGAAGTTGTATCATCCATGCACGTGCATCCGCAATATCCATGGCACACCTGGCCGGAGAGATAGCCGTAACCGAGAGAGTCCTGCACCGTCGTGATCAGCGCGGCTCTCATGTAGAAATACTCTCCTTTTCTTGCATCCCATGTCTTGGCCGGCGTTTTCCATAAGGTATGTAGCTCCTCTGTCAGTAACCCGAGATACAGATTTATATCAATTCCTGGTTGTCTCGGCCCTTGAATAGGCATAGTCGTGTGTATGTATTTTTCCTTCATGCACAACCAGGGGGGAGGTTGTACATCCATACAAACACGGGCCATGTGCTATGGTTGGCGCTCTGGTTGCCAAATGGATTCATGCCATCACTACTAGCGGCAAGCACGATGTTCCTTGGATCATTTGCGAAAAATTCAAATTCAGCATTTAATGCTCTCCACTGGCTAGCATCTGCGAGGTGTCTCAGCTTTGGCTCATCTCCATCATCTGGCTTCACCCTCTCCGCGTGCCAGCACATAAGCTTTGCTTCCTTAGGATCTATGAAATACCGTTGTAGACGCGGAGTGATCGGAAAGTACCATACAACTTTCTGTGGAGCTTTCTTTCCGGCCTTTTTATATCGTGAAGCATTGCACTTTGGACAGATGGTTTTTTCCGCGTGCTCGTTCTGATATATGATGCAGTCATTGATGCATGTGTGGTATCTAATATGTGGCAGATCAAGAGGGCACACGATTTTCTTTGCCTCCTCGACACTAGTAGGACACAGGCTTCCCGCGGGAAGAACCTTCTTTAGATACTTCAGAAGCTCATCCAGGCTTGTATCTGTCCAGTTGTTTTTTTACCTTCATCTTTAGAAGTTCTAGTGTGAAACTCAAGTGGGTCACCTCGGGATTGCAACCATCATACAAAGGAGTCATTGAGTCTACCTCCAGTTGCGCCTGTTTGGCCTCGTCTCTTGAAGCAGCTCTGTAGCTAGTCGTCTTCTTGCGAAGCAGGTATCGAACATGTGGGTCCCGCATGGCTGAACTTAGTAGCGACGAAGACGGCGGCGTGTCCACGTCTTCTCCGCCTTGAACTGCCTCTTCGCCATCGACATTTCCGAGGCCGTCTTCCTCTTCGGGCACATAATCGGCCATCTCTTCATTTCGTGGCCCCATGTCATTATTTCCTGCCCCGTCGACATCATCCATCATCATCACCTTCACTTATCCACCGAGTATGGCCATGCAGGAAACCATGCATGAGCAGGTGCGCCTTGAACTTACCACCCAGAAAGGGGTCGAGCCTGACTCTTCCTTTGCATTTTCGACACGGACATAAAACATCCTTCAATCTTTTTTCATACATGTCATCCATAGTGGATTGCCAGTGTCTTTCCACCATCCTTCCATTGACCTTCAAGATCACCTGCACGCGGAGCAAATATTATAACCACGTATATATGCATCCATGGATCAAATTCATACAAAAATTCGGCATGACCTTCCTTAACATAGGACATATTGAGTTTGCCTGAAATTTGCCGAAACGGAATTGAATCAACATTTCGGCAAAACATAGGCAACTCATGTCACCCACATGCCACACACAATTCGGTATATTCATATCGCACATAGTTTCGGCCCTAATCGCAAACACACATATTTCCATTCTTGCACAACTCTTTTTTTGCTCACCTATTTGTCGAGAGGGATATCAAGCACCTTCTTATAATTAGCTAGTAGCTCTAGATAGTGAGGTACCTACATAATAAATATAGCTCCAACTTGCTAGGGAGATAGAGAGAGAGAGCTATGAGAGGGAGGAGGAGGGCATTAATGGAGGGGTGGTGGAGGGCAAAGAAGAGAAGGGGGAAGGGGCAAAAGAAAGGAAGAGGAAGGAGGGAGGGCATTAATGGAAGGGGTGGTGGAGGGAAAAGAAGAGAAGGGAGGAGGGCAAAAGAAGGAAGAGAAAGGAGGGAGGGCATTAATGGAGGGGGAGGAGGGCAAAGAAGAGGGGGAAGCATTGAAGAACAAGCAAGTGCAAGAGGGAGGGGGGAGAAAGGAAGGGGGAGGAAGAAGAGGGGGGGAGGTGGCAGATATTATGGCTGGCAACCATAGCAGTAGCGCGGGGCACCAAAGCGCGCTACTGCTATGTGAGCCAGCCAAAATATCTACTGGTACATAAAACTAGCTATAGCGCTTGCCCAAAAAATACGCTACTGGTAAAAGATTACACATAGAAGAAGTAGCAGTAGCGCTTCTTTGTTGCCCCGCGCTACTGGTATTTCGTTAACAGTAGCGCTTGTTAGGGTACCAACGCTGCTACTATGTTTTGGCCGGGGGGTGTGGTATGGCTAACTTACCAGTAGCATGCGCTCTAGAAACCAACACTGCTGCTAAGTCGTGCCAGTAGCGCTGTTTGTAACACACGCTATTGGTAATTATCAGTAGCGTGGGCGCCAAAACACATGCTACTGGTAAACTTATATGTATAAGCCTTTTCCTAGTATTGTCAGGGCCAAACCCACAGCAAGATCCTGTCCGTGTAGACCCGACGCGGTCGTTTCCCCCCTCCATGTGCCGGCAGCGGCACCGTCCGTGAGGGGGTCCACACCCCGAAGACGTGTGCCGCCTCTTCAGACATGCCACAACACCTACCCGCATGTATGAGGGCCCGGTGCGATGCTCCAGTGTTATTGCTACCCCCAGCGCCCCCGTCTCGCCTAACCCTGGAGCGATTGACCACGAGATCTAGCCCTTTGACTTTTCACGGACGGGTTTTGACCAGTGGACCTCTCCACCCGGTTGTATTAGGTCAGCCCATAGGAACACTTCGGAGCAACATCAGGGTCAAACCCATAGCAAGATCCCGTCCATGTAAACCCAATGCGCCCGTTTCCCCCCTCCAGGTGCTGGCGGCGGCGCCATCCGTGAGGGGGCCACACCCCAGACATGTGTGCCACCTATTCAGACATGCCACCACACCAACCGATTGTGGTAGGTCATCCCATATATAGGAACACTTGGGAGCAACGTCCCCTCCGTATTAACCCGATGCGACTATCTCCCCCTCCAGGTACCGGCCAGCGTCGGCGCCGTCCGTGAGGGGGGTCACACCCCTTCGTATAGAATCGAAAAAAATGTATGTATGCTTATATATATTAACGAATGCTACATGTAAGTTAGTCAAATAATAATGCGTAAAAAAACATAAATATATATCTATGCAAAAAAATGCGCAAAAAAATAGGTATGCCGACGGTGCCCTACAAGGCGCCCGCTAAGAAGGGCAAGAAGAAAGAAGTGTCGGAGGCTAGGGACGGCCTCAGCCGCAAGGTTCATTCGAGCAACCGATCCGGAGACTCCGCGGCCTCATCCGCACAGGATGGGGACAGGATGAGGACGAGGAGGAAAGTGCCTCCTTGCAATCCAAGAGGAGGTCGGTCAGTACTGCAGGATGCTGCTAACGCGATACTACGATCAGAGACCCTTTGACGAAACTATGTGCGGTGAATTAATCGCAAACGGTGATGTAAAAAACCGTCAAAAAAGATGCAAAACATTTGCGATGGCGGATACATCAAACACGGTTCAGATTTTATTTGTGTGTGCGATGCTGGGCATACGCTTGATCCATACAAACTGTTTATGATTAGATAGAACAACAAAAACTTTCGTGGAATTGTCACGGCAGATGTCCTAGTGTGAGGACATAGTTGTGAGGCCAACGCATCTATGTGGTAGCTTGAGAGGGGTTGGTCAGGATGAGAGACGCGGGACGGATCAACACACAAGACAAGGATTTAGACAGCTTCAGGCCCCGGGAAACATCATCCGGTAATAGCCCTACATGCTGTTTGTGGCTAGATCTCATTATGCTCATCAGGGAGACACCGCATAAGCCCGCTCCCCTTTAGTTGTGTCTAGACTTCGAGATTATTTTTCTTGCCCTCCTCTTGGGGTGCCCTGCCCCTCCTTATATAAGTTAGAGGGGCGGGTTACATGTGGAGTCCAAATAGGATTAGGACTAGCCTATCTTCTACTACAAACGGGATACAAGTCCGGGTCTTGATTCCTTGTAAGGGAGATATTCCTCACGCCTTTCCTCTTAAGCCGGCCCACCATAACATGAGCCGGTCTTCTGGGCCTTGGGCCTTGTTGTCCATCTGACCCGCCCGCTAGGTTACCAATGAGTCGCCAAGATCGGGAGGGTTACCAGTGAGTCTCCATGCTCCAGCCGGGTCATACATCCGGCGGGTTACATGATGTCTACTACACAACCTTCTTGTAGATGTTGTTGGGCCTGCAAGTGCACAGGTTTGTAGGACAGTAGCAAATTTCCCTCAAGTGGATGACCTAAGGTTTATCAATCCGTAGGAGGCGTAGGATGAAGATGGTCTCTCTCAAACAATCCTGCAACCAAATAACAAAGAGTCTCTTGTGTCCCCAACACACCCAATACAATGGTAAATTGTATAGGTGCACTAGTTCGGCGAAGAGATGGTGATACAAGTGCAAAACAGATAGTAGATATAGGTTTTTGTAATCTGAAAATATAAAAACAGCAAGGTAACTAATGATAAAAGTGAGCTTAAACGGTATTGCAATGATGGGAAACAAGGCCTAGGGTTCATACTTTCACTAGTGCAAGTTCTCTCAACAATAATAACATAGATAGATCATATAACAATCCCTCAACATGCAACAAAGAGTCACTCCGAAGCCATTAATAGCGGAGAACAAACATAGAGATTATGGTAGGGTATGAAACCACCTCAAAGTTATTCTTTCGGATCAATCTTTTAAAAGAGTTTGTACTAGAATAACACCTTAAGACACAAATCAACGAAAATCCTAATGTCACCTAGATACTCCATTATCACCTGAAGTATCCGTGGGCATGATTATACGATATGCATCACACAATCTTAGATTCATCCCACCAACACAAAGTACTTCAAAGAGTGCCCCAAAGTTTCTACCGGAGAGTCAAGAACGTGTGCCAACCCCTATGCATAGGTTCCCAATGTCACGAAACCCGCAAGTTGATCACCAAAACATACATCAAGTGGCACATGATATCCCATTGGCACCACAAATAATCACGGCAAGACATACATCAAGTGTTCTCATAAAAGACTCAATCCGATAATATAACTTCAAAGGGGAAACTCAATTCATCACAAGAGAGTAGAGGGGGAGAAACATCATAAGAACCAACTACAATAGCAAAGCTCGGGATACATCAAGATCGTTCCATATATGGAACACAAGAGAGAACACGAGATAGAGATCAAACACATAGCTACTAGTACATACCCTCAGCCCCGAGGGTGAACTACTCCCACCTCGTCATGGATAGCGCCGGTGAGGGAGTCCTGTACTAGGGGGTGTCCGGACAGCCGGACTATCATCGTCCGCCGGACTCCAAGACTACGAAGATACAAGATTGAAGACTCCGTCCCGTGTCCGGATGGGACTTTCCTTGGCGTGGAAGGCAAGCTTGGAGATACGGATATGTAGATCCCTACCATTGTAACCGACTCTGTGTAACCCTAGCCTCCTCCAGTGTCTATATAAACCGGAGGGCTTTAGTCCGTAGGACACAACATACATTACAACAATCATACCATAGGCTAGCTTTAGGGTTTAGCCTCCTTGATCTCGTGGTAGATCCACTCTTGTACTACCCATATCATCAATATTAATCAAGCAGGACGTAGAGTTTTACCTCCATCGAGAGGGCCCGAACCTGGGTAAAACATCGTGTCCCTCGTCTCCTGTTACCATCCGCCTAGACGCACAGTTCGGGACCCCCTACCCGAGATCCGCCAGTTTTGACACCGACATTGGTGCTTTCATTGAGAGTTCCTCTGTGTCGTCACCGATAGGCTCGATGGCATCTTCAACCAACAACACTGTCCAGGGTGAGACTTTTCTCCCCGGACAGATCTTCGTATTCAGCGGCTTCGCACTGCGGGCTAATTCGCTTGGCCATCTAGAGCAGATCGAAAGCTACACCCCTGGCCGTCAGGTCAGATTCAGAAGTCTAAACTTCACGGCCGACGTACGCGGAGACTTGATCTTCGACGGGCTCGAGCCACAGCCAAGCGCGCCGCACTGTTACGATGGGCATGATCTAGCTCTACCGCCGAACAGTGCCTTGGTAGCCGCACACGAATCCGCTTTGGCCTTTAGTCCGGAGCCGATCGCCCAGATCGAGGATCGGTGGATGGACACCACCTTGGGGGCTCCAATTTCTACGGCGATGGAGCCAAACGCTAAACTTGTCCCTCGCGAAACTCGTGATTCCGAGGCGCCGGACTCCTTGCCGGACTCCGGACCTCCCACGCCCCCACCAATCGAATCAGATTGGGCGCCGGTTATGGAATTCACCGCCGCGGACATCTTCCAATACTCGCCCTTTGGCGACATCCTCAATTCGCTAAACCATCTCTCGTTATCGGGAGAGCCTAGCCGGACTATGGCCAGGATGGTTGGGATACGGACGACGAAGAAATTTAGAGCCCACCCACCACCCACTTTGTAGCCACTGTCGACGATCTAACCGACATGCTAGACTATGACTCCGAAGACATCGACGGAATAGACGACGATGCCGAGGACGAACAAGAAACAGCGCCTACAGGGCACGGTAGGACCACCTCGTCATATGACATAAGAGAGCGATAACGAGGACCAACGGGCCGCGGCAGAAGATAACCCTGCCGACAAACAACCAAAACGGCGGCGCAGACGCTGCCCTAAGTCCTGCCTCGACAACAACAACGCTCCTAAGGACCCCGCAATACAGCAGGGCACACAAGTGGACGACGAACATGCAGATAGGCAACCATTCGAACAGGACGAGTCAGATAATCAGTCCAGGCCCGGCGAAAACGACAGTCCGGACGATCCTATGCCGGACACGCCGCCGGAAGGTAAAAACCTTCGGAAAAGACTCGTCAACACTGCAAGAAGCTTGAAGAAAGAAGAGCGGAAGCTCAAAGCAACGGAAGACACACTCAGGATGAGGTGGAGCAAAGTGCTCAAAACCGCGGATAAATACGGCAATAGCCACCAATCAAAGAGCTACCCAAAGCGCAAGCTGCTACCAGAATTCGACGAGGAGGCCACAGAGCCCCCACAGTCAAAAAATAAAGAGGCTGCCCGGTTGGATAGACGGCCGGATGACAGGCCAAATTCTGAAAGCGGCGCCGCACATAAACCAACTAATGAACCTGGAAGGACAGATGGCCCAGCCAGGACCATTTACGGGCCAAAGAAGAAGGCCCCAGGAAGCAAGGCAACACGTCAAGTGTCCGAAGATAGTGGCACACCCAAATACAGGGGCGCTGCACACCCACTATGTTTCACCAATGAGGTGCTGGACCATGAATTCCCAGCAGGATTTAAACCCATAAACATAGAGGCCTACGATGGAACAACAGACTCTGGAGTCTGGATAGAAGATTATATACTTCATATACACATGGCCAGAGGAGATGATCTCCACGCCATAAAATACGTACCCCTCAAGCTCAAAGGGCCAGCCCATCATTGGCTTAAAAGCCTCCTAGAAAACACTATGGGAAGCTGGGAAGAGCTCGAGGACGCGTTTAGAGCAAATTTTCAAGGGACTTATGTCCGCCCTCCGGATGCAGATGATCTAAGTCATATCACTCAACAGCCCGGAGAGTCAGCGCGCAAATTCTAGAACAGGTTCCTCACCAAAAAGAACCAAATAGTCGACTGTCCGGACGCCGAAGCCTTAGTAGCTTTTAAACACAATGTCCGAGACGAATGGCTTGCCAGACACCTCGGCCAAGAGAAACCGAGGACAATGTCCGCGCTAACAAGCCTCATGACCCGCTTCTGTGCGGGAGAGGATAGCTGGCTAGCAAGATACAGCACCAGCGACCCAAGTACATCCGAGATAAGAGATGGAAATGGAAAATCATGGCGCAGAAAAGAGCAGCGCCGGAATATAGAGAAAAGCCCAAAGAGCATGGTAGTCAATGCCGGATTCAAAAGCTCGCGGCCAAACAACAAAACACCACCTCTTAAGGATGACAGCGATGAGTTGTCCAACTTAAACAAGATTTTGGGTCGGATATGTCAAATCCACAGTACCCCCGGAAGGCCTGCAAACCACACCCATCGAGATTGTTGGGTTTTCAAATAGTCCGGCCGACTAAACGCCGAACACAAGGGGCTCGACGCGTCAAGCAAAGATGATAAACCCCATCGGCAGAGCACCGAAAAGCAAAAGACTTTCCCACAAGACGTCAAAGCAGTAAACTCACTTCATGTGATAATACGGAAAAATAGTGTGGCACCTTCTAAAAAGAGCCTCGCACGGTCCAATCCAGCAGACTCTAGAGATTGGATATCACAACCAATCACTTTCGACCACCTGGATTATTCCAGAAGCGTTCGAAACGCAGGACGGACTGCCCTGATTTTGGATCCCATAATTGACGGACTACAATTTACTAAAGTCCTGATGGACGGAGGCAGCGACTTAAACCTGCTGTATTCAAACACAATCCGCAAGTTGGGGATAGACCCTACTAAAATTCGACACAGCCGCACTTCCTTCAAAGGAGTGACGCCAGGCCCTTACGCCAAATGCACAGACTCCCTATTACTAGAAGTGTGTTCGGATCACCGGACAACTTTCGGCGCGAGAAACTAATCTTTCATATCGCCCCATTTAAAAGTGGATGTCAAGCACTCTTGGGACGAAAGGCTTTTGTCCGCTTCAACGCCATACCGCATTACGCGTCTCTTACACTCAAGATGCCCGGTCCGCGAGGCATCATTTCAGTGCGAGGGTCACTTAAAGACCCCGGACACGGATGGACGAGTCTGGCATCGGTAGGCTAGGGGCTCCCTAGCCGCACACCCCTTCACAAGGGGCTGCGCGCACAAACAACCGCGAGTTCATACGAACCCCACTTTACTTATTTATATTTCTTCTTTCACACATACCTTTTTTGCACGAGTCATTTTCAAACTAAAGTTCCTCTCTTTTTACAGATGAACAACGTGCACACCCGTCCAGATAACGGCACAACGGAGACACGGGCGCAGACGTGCAGAGGGACCTGCTAGAGGATTCTTTTCAGATTAAGACCCTGCGTAAACCTTTTTTACTGTCTCTTGTTGTTATTCTTCCTTGGTTCCTTCATATAACCAAAGCAGAGCCTGGCGTTTTGGCATCGGCCGTGTCAGAGGACCATGCCCGTACCTGGACACTAGGGGCTTAGGGCATTGTTCTTCCCATTATTATAAAGACCGAACACCTTAGGGAGTGTTCGCGCCTCGAGTTAGGCATTATATGCATCAGCTCCAATCATGTCTTTGGTTAAATATTGGGTTTGCCCGCCCTATGTTTTGCTGCCTTACGCTCAGATCATCGGCTAACGCGCACCGGAGAACTATCTGCGATTGTGCCCTAGTTCGCCGGGCGAGCACCTTAGTAGAGAAAGCCGAAACCGATCATCATGATATAGCGAGAGACTGGTCAACCACTCGATCGACAACCGAATGTTTGGAATTTCGCTGACGAAGGACCGCTTTCCCGCCAGTACACACGCGCGCCCAACTCGAGAAGTGCGGTGCCACAAGGGGCTATATCGTAGCCCCACCTCGAACTCCAGCTAAGTGAAAGTGATAAAGCATTATAGTCCGGATTGCCTCGCTTGCTACGCTACCACCTCCTTAACAGGACCGAGACGCCGGATTAAGTGTGAAAACGCGCTATTTTTATAACACCCTGCACCTTGTGCATGGGGCTGAAGTCAAGACTGCAATCTTTCAGGTTATACAAATGTATACGCAAACGGCCACATAGGAGAAATTTTACTACTTGGGACGCACAAGTATAAAAAGCAGTTATAACATAATCATCGTTTTACAAGCTAAAACATTCATTTGAACGCGATATTTTTTGAGCACTGCGACTCTATTACACGAGCGCCACGCATAACTTCCCCGAAATAATGCTCGGCGGGTAGCCGGCTTCCATCCGAACCCTGGGCGGCAATAGCGGTGGCATCCATCTCTGTCCAATGTGTCTTCACACGGGCAAGAGCCATCCGCGCACCTTCGATGCAGGCCGACCGCTTCATCTCCTTGATATGCGGCACCGCTCCAAGAAATTGCTGCAATAAGCCGAAATAGCTCGTCGCCTTGGGCCTCTCTGGCCAGACATGAGCCACGATGTCAGTCATGGCAAGTCTAGACAATCTATTTAGCTCGGCCCATTCGGCCAACCGATCGGTCAACGGAAGTGAACGGTCCGGACTATGGAATGGAGACCAAAATAGCTCTTCCATCTTGTGATCCTTCTGGCTCCGGAAGTGCTCAACGGCGTCAGTTGCACTTGCCGCTAAGTCCATATACGGATCCTCCAGACCCCACAGCTGGCCGAGTTGAGCATACTTTTGATCCGTAAACCGGCGACCCACCAGAAATGGCTTGCCAGCCACAATATCTCCGGCCTGGCGCAACTCCTCTTTCATAGCCCGCATTGCAGAACGGGCATCCTTGGCCTCGGCGGTGGCCTTCCCCAGGTCTTCCCGCTCCGATAAGCGCTCCTTTTCAAGAGCCTCATTGCGGTCGGCAGCATCTTTTAATTTAATGGCCAATTCAGACATCTCTTCCTTGCTTCGGCGTGTGCAGCCTTTTCGGCTTTCAATTCCTCGGCCGCCCTCGAGGCAGCCGCGTCACTCCTTCGGGCTTGCTCCTTAGCTTGAGCAAGTTCGGCCCGAAGGCTCTCCACAGCAGCAGCACTGTCTGTATCACAGCATATAATTTCGCAGAGGAGGGCTTTGACCCCCTTAAGAAAGCAACTATGGAGAACTCATTTACCTTGCGACTCGTCAAGTCGCCGGTTGACAAGTGCGATGTCCGTGATTCGCCACGCTGTCAAGCCGCCGCGTGCTCGGCAACTCCACTAGTCCGCTAGCCCTCGGACTATCCGCCACCTGCATAGGAACGGCGACATTCATTACTTGCGATTTTGATCCTCGGCACGCTGTCGTTTTCGACAACCTACCGAGTCTGAGGGGCTACTATCTATACAGGGTGCACTTTTATGTGCAAAACTGTCAAAAAATTCAAGGGTGCGTCATTCTTGCGTACCTCAAATCCCGCCAGCAAACTCGTAGCGGCATTGCGCTGTCCGCTCTCGGCGGACGAAATCCTTCCAATCACCATACGCATCAAAGCACGGTGATCTTCTGAGATGGACGCCCTCTCAAGCAGATTTTTCAGTTCTCCCGGCCGGATACTAGTGGGCACCGAACTCTCCGGCCCCTCCGGACTCGGGGATACCCTCCGTGATTTATACTTCAGCTCGCCTGCCCTATCTCGACGGCCAAGAAGAGACGGAGGCGTTTCGCTCTCCATCATCTCCGAAAGAAGGTCCCCTGAAGACGAACTCATCTGAGAAGGCTGCAAATCTGAACTGCAAGATAGAAATTTCGGTTACCCACAGAACCACAAATGAAGGTATTTTCTTAACTAATGAACTCTCCTTTTCCTACTCACGGCTCGCTGGAGGGCTAATCCTTTAACGACGATTGAACGTCCGGATTCTCCCCGGACGCCGGACCCCCCGGTGAAGATCTCTTCCCCCGTTTAGGGGCTTTGGCCTCCGGATCTTCGGAGGCGGTCCTCTTCTCCCACTGGAAGGAGGGGTTTTTGATTCCCCCCTCTTTAGACGCCCCTTTGGGCGAAATAATAGCTCCTCTATTTTCCCCATCGCTCCCTTCTACGGGCGCGACCTCCAACATTCTGACCAGCACGGGCTCCAGTGCGGTCTCTAGGAGGGGAGCCGGACACCTTATCAGCTTCGATCGCGCTACCCACTCATGTGAAGAAGTAATGGGTCATGAGGCGAACTCTAGAAAAGCAGATAAACAGAATGTCCGGACTCTGAGCTATTTACCTGAGTATCCGGGCGATTGCGGCTTAGGCCTGCGTCCTCGGTCAATTCCGGACACGCTACTTGCGGTCCGAAGAACTACTTGTACATCTCCACGGGTGTCGCACCCATGAAGTGTTGGAGAATTCGAGGTCCCTCCGGGTTGAGCTCCCATAGACGGAGAGGACGGCGTTTGCAGGGCAGAAGATGCCTGATTAGCATAACCTGCATCACCACAACCAGATTGATCTCCCTCGCCTGGAGGTCTCGAATCCGGCCCTGCAATGAGGGCACGTCTTCGGACGGCCCCCAATTGAGCCCTTGGTTGACCCACGACATCAGTCGGCGTGGAGGTCTCGGGCAGAATGAAGGCGGCGGCTTTTGCTTGCTGCCCTTCGAAGCAGTGATATAGAACCACTCCTACTGCCACAGTCCGAGTTCCTCTTGGAAGGAACCCTCGGGCCACGGCGCATCGGCCCATCTGCTTATGGCCGCCCCGCCGCACTCCGCTTGACAGCCCCCGATCATCTTCGGCTCCACATTAAAGGTCTTCAGCCACAGGCCGAAGTGGGGAGTGACGCGGAGGAAGGCTTCGCAGACGATAATGAATGCGGAGATATGGAGGATGGACTCCGGAGCCAAGTCGTGAAAATCCAGCCCGTAGAAGAACATGAGCCCTCTCACGAAGGGGTCCATCGGGAAGCCTAAACCCCGACGGAGGTGGGATACGAAGACGACGTACTCACCAGGCTCGGGGGTGGGCACGGCCTGCCCTTGGGCGGGCAACCTGTGCGAAATCTCGTAGGACAGGTACTTGGCCTCAAGCAGCTTTAACACATCCTCCTCTGTGACGGAGGAGGGCATCCACCGACCCTGGAGGTCGGAGCCGGACATTGCTGAGAATCCGAATCGCTCGAATCTGAGGCTCTGAGTGTTGGAACTGGGAGCAAGAAGGAGATTCGGTGCAAGATTGAAGAAAAAGGACGAGCCTTGGTCCTCTTATAAAGGGGAAAAATACCAAGAGTCGCCTCGTGACCGCTCGATTCACCTTCGATAGAGGAGGCGTGGCGACGGGCACGGTTGGGTTACCCACGCACGTATTGATGAGAATCCCGGAATAAGGGGAATGCGATCTCTGCTTCGACAAGACGTGCCAAGGAAACCGCTTCGCTAAACGTGCTGAGGTGATATAATAAAAAACGATTCGAACAGAGGCTTGGTGGCGGTGTGATGTGATGCCGCATAATACGTCAGCAGATTGGACTTGTGTGCATTTTATTCTCTCTACGGTGGAATGTGGAATTTATTTTGCAGAGCCGGACACTATCCTCGTGTTCATGATCTTCTCTGGATTATTCAAGGGAGGAACCCGCCTTGCAATGCCGAACATTATGCGCTACCGGACTTATCGCCATTGAAGCCTGGTTCAGGGCTACCGAGGAGTCCTGGACTAGGGGTGTCCGAACAGCCGGACTATCATCGTCCGCGGACTCCAAGACTACGAAGATACAAGATTGAAGACTCGTCCCGTGTCCGGATGGGACTTTCCTTGGCGTGGAAGGCAAGCTTGGCGATACGGATATGTAGATCTCCTACCATTGTAACCGACTCTGTGTAACCCTAGCCTCCTCCGATGTCTATATAAATCGGAGGGCTTTAGTCCATAGGACACAACATACATTACAACAATCATACCATAGGCTAGCTTTAGGGTTTAGCCTCCTTGATCTCGTGGTAGATCCACTCTGGTACTACCCATATCATCAATATTAATCAAGCAGGACGTAGGGTTTTACCTCCATCAAGAGGGCCCGAACCTGGGTAAAACATCGTGTCCCTCGTCTCCTGTTACCATCCGCCTAGACGCACAGTTCGGGACCCCCTACCCGAGATCCGCCGGTTTTGACACCGACAGCCGGGATGATGAAGATGGCCACCGGTGATGCGATCCCCCTCCGGCAGGGTGCTGGAACAGGCTCCCGAGAGGTTTTTGGTGGCTATAGAGGCTTGCGGCGGCAGAACTCCCGATCTATCTTCTGTTCTGGAAGTTTTAGGGTACGTAGGTATATATGGGTGAAAGAAGTACGTCGGTGGACCGAAGGGGGGGCCACGAGGCAGGGGGCGTGCCCCAGGGGGGTGGGCGCACCCCCCACCCTCGTGGGCACCTCCCTTCTTCCTTGACATGCACTCCAAGTCCATCGGGTGGCTTTCCTTCCAAAAATAACTTCTCAAGTTGATTTCGTTCTGTTTTGACTACGTCTGATATTCCTTTTCCTCGAAACACTAAAATAGGCATAAAACAGCAAATCTGGGCTGGGCCTCCGGTTAATAGGTTAGTCCCAAAAGTAATATAAAAGTGGAAAATAATAAAGCCTAATATTGCCTAAAACAGTAGATAAAGTAGCATGGAGCAATCAAAAATTATAGATACGTTGGAGACGTATCAAGCATCCCCAAGCTTAATTCCTGCTCGTCCTCGAGTAGGTAAATGATAAAAAAAGAATTTTTGATGCGGAGTGATACTTTGGCATAATTTCAATGTAAATCTTCTTAATTGTGACATGAATATTCAGATCCGAAAGATTCAAGACAAAAGTTCATATTGACAAAAAAAAATAATACTTCAAGCATACTAACTAAGCAATTATGTCTTCTCAAAATAGCATGGCAAAAGAAAGTTCATCCCTACAAAATCATATAGTTAGGCTATGCTTCATTTTCGTCACACAAAGATGTTCCCAACTTCTATACCCCAAATGACAAGCCAAGCAATTGTTTCATACTTAAATAATCTCAAACTTTTTCGACCTTCACGCAATATATGAGCATGAGCCATGGGTATAGCACTATGGGTGGAATAGAATATGATGATGGGGATTGTGTGGAGAAGACAAAAAAGGAGAAAGTCTCACATTGACGAGGATAATCAATGGGCTATGGAGATGCCCATCAATTAATGTCAACATGAGGAGTAGGGATTGCCATGCAACGGATGCACTAGAGCTATGAATCCTCAACAAAAGAAAACTAGTGGGTGTGCATCCAACTCGCTTGCTCATGAAGACCTAGGGCATTTGAGGAAGCCCGTCGTAGGAATATACAAGCCAAGTTCTATAATGAAAAGTTCCCACTAGTATACAAAGGCAACTTATGAGACTCACTACATGAAAAACAAGGTGCTACTTTGAAGCACAAGTGTGGAAAAAGAGATAGTAGCATTGCCCCTTTTTTTCTTTTTTTTCTTTGGCCTTTCTTCTTCTTTTTTCTTTTTGGCCTTTCCTTTTTTTGCGACAATGCTCTAATAATGATGATCATTACACTTCTATTGATTACAACATAAGGATTACAACTCGAAACTAGAACAAGATATGACTCTATATGAATGCCTCCGGCGGTGTACCGGGATGGTGCAATGAATCAAGAGTGACATGTATGAAAAATAATGCATGGTGGTTTTGCCACAAATACGATGTCAACTACATGATCATGCAATGGCAATATGACAAAAGTAATGTATGTCATGAATATGATGATGGAAGTTGCATGGCAATATATCTCGGAATGGCTATGGAAATGCCATGATAGGTAGGTATGGTGGCTGTTTTGAGGAAGATATAAGGAGGTTTATGTGTGATAGAGCGTATCGTATCACAGGGTTTGGATGCACCGGCTAAGTTTGGACCAACTCTCAAGGTGAGAAAGGGCAATGCACGGTACTGAAGAGGCTAGCAAAGGCGGAAAGGTAAAAGTGCGTATAATCCATGGACTCAGCATTAGTCAAAAGAACTCATATACTTATTGCAAAAATTTAGAAGTCATCAAAAATCAAGTACTACGCGCATGCTCCTAGGGGGATAGATTGGTAGGAAAAGATCATCGCTCGTCCCCGACCGCCACTCATAAGGATGCACAAGCCAGGTACACTTCATGTTTCAAATTTGTTACACAACTTTAACTATACGTGCATGCTACGGGACTTGCTAACTTCAACACAAGCATTCTTTGAATTCATAATCACCCAACTAGCATGACTTTAATATCACTACCTCCATATCTCAAAACAATTATCAAGTATCAAACTTTTCTTAGTATTCAACACACTCATAAGAAAGTTTCACATATCTTGAATACCAAGTATATTAATATTAAGCAAATTACCATGCTATTAACGACTCTCAAAATAATCTAAGTTAAGTATGAGAGTTCATCTATTTCTTCAAAATAATACTACCACCATGCTCTAAAAGGTACAAGTGATGCACTAGAGCAAATGACAAACTACTCCGAAAGATATAAGTGAAGGTCAATGAGTAGCTAAATAATTATGCAACTATGCGAAGACTCTCTCTCATTTAATAATTTCAGATCTTGATACTTTATTCAAACAGCAAGCAAAGCTAAAGAAAACTACATTGCAAGGATAGCACAACTCATGTGAAGAAGCAAAAACTTAGGCTCAACCGATACTAACCGATAGTTGTTGAAGAAGAAAGGTGGGATGCCTACCGGGGCATCCCAAAGCTTAGATGCTTGAGACTTCTTGAAATATTATCTTGGGGTGCCTTGGGCATCCCCAAGCTTAAGCTTTTGTGTCTCCTTAATTCCTCTCATATCATGGTTTCTCTTTTTATCAGAAGCTTCATTCACAACAAACTCAACAAGAACTCATGAGATAGGTTAGTATAAACCAATGCAAAACCTTATCATTTTCTACTGAAACAAATCACTTAAATAATTATTCAACATTGCATACTAAATGCCTCTGCATATTTAATACTCCTATCCTCAAATAGAATCATTAATTAAGCAAAAATATGCAAACAATGCAACCATAACAGCAATCTGCCAAAACAGTATAGTCTGTAAAGAATGCAAGAGTATCAATACTTAACTAATTCCAAAAATTATGAACTAAAATTCCCACTGTAATAAATTTATCATAGCTCAATATGCAAAAAGATTCAACATTATACCACTCTCTGAATTTTCTAGGGAATTTTTGCAACAGTGGTAAACTTTCTGTTTTTCAAACAGCAACATGTATACTAGCACAATAAGCATGGCAAAGGCTACCCTTGACTTCTTTATTGAAACTAAAGATGCAAAACATTATTCTAAATAACAGCAAGCTAATACTAACAAAAGAAAATGACGCTCCAAGCAAAACACATATCATGTGGTGAATAAAAATATAGCTCCAAGTAAAGTTACCAATGAACGAAGACGAAAGAGGGGATGCCTTCCGGGGTATCCCCAAGCTTAGGCTCTTGGTTGTCCTTGAATATTACCTTGGGTTGCCTTGGGCATCCCCAATCTTAGGCTCTTGCCACTCCTTATTCCATAGTCCATCAAATCTTTACCCAAAACTTGAAAACTTCACAACACAAAGCTCAACAGGAAATCTTATAAGCTCTGTTAGTGAAAGAAAACAAAACCACCACATTGGTACTGTAATTAACTAATTCTAAATTCATATTGGTGTAATATCTACTGTACTCCAACTTATCTATGGTTCATACCCTCCGATACTACTCATAGATTCATCAAAATAAGCAAACAACACATAGAAAACAGAATCTGTCAAAAACAGAACAGTCTGTAGTAATCTGTATCAAACGTATACTTCGGGAACTCCAAAAATCCTACCAAATTAGAAAGTACTAATAAATTGGTTTACCAATCCAGAGCAAAAAGAATCAGATCAGAACCACGTTTCTGTGAATTAACAAAACTAATTTACTGGGTGAAAAAGTTTCTGATTTTCAGCAGGATCAACACAACTATCACCGTAAGCCATCCTAAAGGTCTTACTTGGCACTTTATTGAAACAAAAGCTATAAAGCATGATTACTAAAGTAGCATAATCATATGAACACACAAAAACAGTAAGGATAAGTATTGGGTTGTCTCCCAACAAGCGCTTTTCTTTAATGCCTTTCTAGTTAGGCATGATGATGACAATGATGCTCACATAAAAGATAAGAATTGAAACATAATGGGAGCATCATGAAGCATATGACTAGCACTTTTAAGTCTAACCCACTTCCTATGCATAGGGATTTTGTGAGCAAACAACTTATGGGAACGATAATCAACTAGCATAGGAAGGTAAAACAAGCATAGCTTCAAAACTTGAAGCACATAGAGAGGAAACTTGATATTATTGCAATTCCTACAAGCATATGTTCCTCCCTCATAATAATTTTCAGTAGCATCATGAATGTATTAAAAAATGTAACCAGCACCTAAAGCATTCTTTTCATGATCTACTAGCATAGAAAATTTACTACTCTCCTCATAAGCAAAATTCTTCTCATGAATAGTAGTGGGAGCAAACTCAACAAAATAACTATCATGTGATTTAAAATTAGGATCAAGATGAAAAGTTTCATGGTTATCATTATTCTTTAAAGCATACGTGTCATCACAATAATCATCATAGATAGGAGGCATGCTTTCATCATAGTAAATTTGCTCATCAAAGCTTGGGGGGCAAAAAATATCATCTTCATCAAACATAGCTTCCCCAATCTTGTGGCTTTGCATATCATTAGCATCATGGATATTCAAGGAATTCATACTAACAACATTGCAATCATGCTCATCATTCACATATTTTATGCCAAGCATTCTATGTAATTTTTCTTCTAGTACTTGAGCACAATTTTCCTTCCCATCATTTTCACGAAAGACATTAAAAATATGAAGCATATCAGACAAGCTTAACTCCATTTTTTTAGTTTTCTTTTATAAACTAAACTAGTTATAAAACAAGAAACAAAAAGATTTGATTGCAAGATCTAAAGATATACCTTCAAGCACTCACCTCCCCGGCAACGGTGCCAAAAAAGAGCTTGATGTCTACTACACAACCTTCTTCTTGTAGACGTTGTTGGGCCTGCAAGTGCACAGGTTTGTAGGACAGTAGCAAATTTCCCTCAAGTGGGTGACCTAAGGTTTATCA
The DNA here is from genome assembly GCA_021437245.1 of Aegilops speltoides. Taxonomy (NCBI): domain Eukaryota; kingdom Viridiplantae; phylum Streptophyta; class Magnoliopsida; order Poales; family Poaceae; genus Aegilops; species Aegilops speltoides. The sequence goes on along the minus strand of CM038146.1, from coordinate 59,781,896 downwards.
ATCCGTAGGAGGCATAGGATGAAGATGGTCTCTCTCAAACAACCCTGCAACCAAATAACAAAGAGTCTCTTGTGTCCCCAACACACCCAATACAATGGTAAATTGTATAGGTGCACTAGTTCGGCGAAGAGATGGTGATACAAGTGCAAAATAGATAGTAGATATAGGTTTTTGTAATTTGAAAATATAAAAACAATGAGGTAACTAATGATAAAAGTGAGCGTAAATGGTACTGCAATGATAGGAAACAAGGCCTAGGGTTCATACTTTCACTAGTGCAAGTTCTCTCAACAATAATAACATAGATAGATCATATAACAATCCCTCAACATGCAACAAAGAGTCACTCCAAAGCGACTAATAGCGGAGAACAAACGTAGAGATTATGGTAGGGTACGAATACACCTCAAAGTTATTCTTTCGGATCAATCTTATAAAAGAGTTCGTACTAGAATAACACCTTAAGACACAAATCAACCAAAACCCTAATGTCACCTAGATACTCCATTGTCACCTCAAGTATCCGTGGGCATGATTATACGATATGCATCACACAATCTCAGATTCATCCAACCAACACAAAGTACTTCAAAGAGTGCCCCAAAGTTTCTACCGGAGAGTCAAGAACGTGTGCCAACCCCTATGCATAGGTTCCCAATGTCACGAAGCCCGCAAGTTGATCAACAAAACATACATCAAGTGGCACATGATATCCCATTGTCACCACAGATAATCACGGCAAGACATACATCAAGTGTTCTCATAAAAGACTCAATCCGATAAGATAACTTCAAAGGGGAAACTCAATTCATCACAAGAGAGTAGAGGGGGAGAAACATCATAAGATCCAATTACAATAGCAAAGCTCGGGATACATCAAGATCGTGCCATAGATGGAACACGAGAGAGAAAATGAGAGAGAGATCAAACACATAGCTACTGGTACATACCCTCAGCCCCGAGGGTGAACTACTCCCTCCTCGTCATGGATAGCGTCGGGATGATGAAGATGGCCACCGGTGATGGGATCCCATTCCGGCAGGGTGCCGGAACAGGCTCCCGAGAGGTTTTTGGTGGCTACAGAGGCTTGCGGCGGCGGAACTGCCGATCTATCTTTTGTTCTGGAAGTTTTAGGGTACGTAGGTATATATGGGTGAAAGAAGTACGTCGGTGGACCGAAGGGGGGACCACGAGGCAGGGGGTGCGCCCCAGGGGGGTGGGCATGCCCCCCACCCTCGTGGGCACCTCCCTTCTTCCCTGATATGCACTCCAAATCCATCGGGTGGCTTTCCTTTCAAAAATAACTTCTCTAGTTGACTTCGTTCCGTTTTGACTCCGTCTGATATTCCTTTTCCTCGAAACACTGAAATAGGCATAAAACAGCAAATCTGGGATGGGCCTCCGGTTAATAGGTTAGTCCCAAAATTAATATAAAAGTGGAAAATAAAGCCCAATATTGCCTAAAACAGTAGATAAAGTAGCATGGAGCAATCAAAAATTATAGATACGTTGGAGACGTATCATTACACTGCGGGGTATATCTCCGACATTAGCCCCCAGTTTAATTTGGATTTATCCATGTTAAACTGATCCTGCAAAATAACTCAAGAACAAATTTGACAGGTTGTGCTCCGGGTTAAATAATTTTGTAAGCTGGCACCTGATCATCCTTAAGTCGTTATCATTTCCTTCTTCTAGAAAATCCGGGTCAATAAGCCAGCTTCATATTCAATTTGCTGACGTTGGTTTCTCACAGAGAAATATTGTGAAGTATAATCCACTTGAGTCGGCCTCCAAAACACCGGCTTTGAAAAATATTGGTCTTGAAATACTCATCTGATATTCAGCCGGCTTGAAGATGTATATCTTGCCAATTTATGATTACCAAAATAGCCGGGTTATAAACAGATGATGTCAAGTCATAATTGTTACCGACGCCGGGTCATAATTGTTGCAGACACTGGGTCAATCTGGTTTGCTCAGAACTGAGAATTTGAAGATTTTTCTCCCTTATATCCATATTACCTGTAGCCCCCAAGTGTCGGGTTGTCATGCTTGTAGCAACCTGGGACTTATAATTTCCTGATGCCCATAAAAACTTCAACCAGTATAGCCCCCAAGGGTCGGGTCATTAAGCAATAATGAGCAGGGACTTTTGTAAATATGATCATGTAGACTTGAGCAGCGACGTATAGCCCCCAAGGGCCGGCTCAGTAAGATAATGCTGAGTTGGGACTTTGTATATAATTCATTGATAATAACATCGTATAATGTAATCTCCACATGGGGCTTGAACCCACGTCTACAAGGTTAAAGAGCTTTGTACTCTACCAACTGAGCAGTGGACCTTTCAATATAATGGATTAAAGCTTGTGTGCCTTGAATTTTTGACGGGAGCAATTGGTAGCCCCCAAGGGCCAGCTCATTACAATGTGATGAGTCGGGTCTTCAATAAGTTGAGCAAAAAATGACTTTGCATTAGCCCCAAGTGCCATGGTGCATGCTGGCAGTGACATGGGACTTGCATATTTGACGTAATCTCAATTTGAATAGTGCCATGGTGCATGCTGGCAGTGACATGGGACTTGCATATTTGATATAATCTCAATCTGAATAATGTAGCCCCCAGGTGCCAGGTCGTAAGCCTGCAGCGACTCGGGACTATTCCTTCCATTGTAGAATAAATCATATCCATTGATAAAATAAAATCCATTGCGCCAAAGCGACTTTGAATACCTTATATGTTGACAAGTAAATCCGGAGTTTAAATACCCGGCGGATCTTGGCCGATGGCGATTTAATACGCCTCCATTGTAAGCCGGAATTTTTATAACCCGACGGCTTATAGCCTTTGAGAAAATCCAGAACGGATAATCATTTTGAGGCATCAATTTTGATAATGAGCTGTAACTTAATCATTTATATAAGTCATATTTCTGCACACCCTGCACAGAGTTTAAACAACATATGCCCTGGCGACTTAACGTCAAAGCCAGGGCGGGTAACAACCCAAACATAATATAATTTTTATGCAATTATGGAAAAGACTAGGATTAAGGACATTCAAGCCTAAACATACTGGCGACTTAACATCAAAAGCCAGGGTGGCTTATCCAACCTCGCATATTTATATAATCAGGAAAACATACCTGTAGAAATTGGCTCATACTGTCGGTTTACATGACTGTATTCAATAAGGGCAATAATCCAATGATTGATAAGCGCATGATTCGAATGGCGCAATCCAAAAATAGACCGGCGACTTAAAGTCCATAGCCAGGGCCAGTTTAAACACAATCATGTATAAACAATATCATACCTGTGATATTGAATCTTACTGCCGGTTTATGATACCTGTGTAGTAAGGGTGATAACCCAAAACTTAAAAGCCAAACCTTCCAAGTATTAATATTGTTATATGCAGACGACTTATCGTCCAAATTCGATCCGGGTTAAATAGAAACCACACATATATGCTTCAGATATGAGCAAAAAGTCTCAAGACAAACCCAAAAGACTGTTTTAAAAAAACTTAAGTCAAACAGAGAGAAAAACGAGGCTTCTGATTCGAATACGATCAATAAGCCGGACCAAAAGGGGTTAAGCTAGGATTCGAATACAATCAGGGAGCCCCCTAGTGGTTTTGGCTTTGCGCCGATCAAGAGGGTACCGAGAGCTATGTTCTCTTTGGTTCGAATACGACCTATGTTTGAACAGGAAGCCCCCAAATGACCTTGAGAGTATTTTAATGACTCTGATTCAAATACGATCAAAGTCGGACCCAAAAGGGGTTAAGCTATGATTCGAATACGATCAAGAAGCCCCCTAGTGGGTTTGGCATTACGTCGATCAAGAGGGTACCGACAGCTATGTTCTCTTTGGTTCGAATACGACCTATGTTTGAATGGGAAGCCCCCAAATGACCTTGAGAGTTTTTTAACGACCCTGATTAGAATACGATCAAAGTCGGACCCAAAAGGGGTTAAGATATGATTCGAATACGATTAGCCCCCAATGGTCATTAAAGCAGGGTACCTATGTTTGAGTTGTGCTTTGCAACAGACTCTCTTTGGTCCCTGTAATTTTTCCTGAGAACTCGAGCTTTGCGAGAGATAAATTCTTCTTGAGTCAGAATTTTTCCGGACGGCCTTTAAACTGGCAACATTTATTGGGCTATGTCCATGTAGCCCCCGAGTCCTTAAGACAACTCAACGAGTTGGCTTAAGATTCTCCGTAGTTGACCATAGCATAAGGTGTATATCATTGGTGTTGATTTCGCGATGTGAATCCACAGAAGGTTGAGGTGACTGCGGTGGGTTATAAATGATCCTGTATGAGCCGTGTCAGCAACTCGACAAATGGTTCCTTCAAACCGGCTGTTTCGAAGTTAACCAAACTATAGTGGTGGCGACTTGTGTGCCAGCCCATTGAGCCACCCGGTGCAGACGGCGGCTGATAATATATGATAATTTGCCTCCAAATTTTTGAAAGAAAGAACAGGGCTACCCAAGTAGTGACTTGCTCGTACTCAATAAATAGCTTATGCAGATAGATGCGACCCGGTGTATTGATGAAGAACACCCGCGAGAGACGGACGGTAAAGACGACCGCGACATCTAAGGCATCACAGACAGATGAGCCGGCCGTGGTGTTGATGTGGCCTGAAAATATGAGGGCGACCTGCACGTCTCCGTTGTACAGCGTTACTTCGCACGGATGTAAACATGGCCTCCAATGCACAAGGACCAGATCGTACTTCGGCCCTGAGTTAATCAACCTGCGTACATAATAGCACACCTCGAATAAATCATTTTAATGGTATATAATTATACCAAACAAGAGCCTAGAAAAATAGCACCTGGTTGTTTTTGCTCGACGAGTCTAGAGAGCTTTTCTTTGTCTCTGTTCCGGTTTTGCAAATGCTTTGACGTGCAACGTTTGTATGCATATTTGCCCGTTCATCAATTGGTACTAGCTCTGCTAGCACTTTGCACTCACTTGGACCTTCACGCTTGGAAAACATTGAATCATCATCGAAGCCGCTTGTCCTTTATAGAAATATACGGAAAATACTGCCCTGAACCGTCCAGACTCCAGTATCGTTTTGAGGCCGGGTCGCGGGGCGGCTCGGAGGCCGGCGGCGGCTCACTAGAACAAAGAAAACAAGGAGGTGCAGCTCAGTGGAACAGCTCAAGGCACGGACGGGGACACGCGCGCGATCAGAGGAGGCAAGCTACGGCAGGTCAGTGAACGGAAGTGGCATGAAGCAAAAACCAGGTCACAGCCCGACTCAGCTCACGGTGGCCTAGACTTGCTGACTTGGAGGTAAGGGACGAGCCGAGGCGACTTGACAGCGCAGACGGTGCCGCAGAGCCGGGGTGACTTGAGCATGAAGGTTGCTTGATACGACGGCGGCGCCAAGCAGCTTCTTGGCAACGCAGGGCCGGTTTGAAGACGATGTGAGGGCGGCTCAGAGGCCGGTGAAAACAGCGGTTTAGAAAACAAAGCAATGACTGGCAGAGGTGGCTCGGCTGCGGAAGCGTGCTGGTAGAGGCTGCCGACTCAATGCGGGGCCCGCGTGAGGGCAGCTCGGAACGAGGACACAACAGTTGTCTCTGAATCCAACCCCCGTCCATGTTCTGGTTGTAACTGGTTTGACCCTCCATCCGACTATGTAAAATCCATCTGTTGGTCCCGCTTGATCTGATCTTAGTAGAATTTGTAGCCGTACTGATGGCGTTACCTATGTCATTTTTCCGGTGGCCGTCGGCCCATATATACACTCCCACTGTAAACCTTGGGCGTTGAGATTTTGACCGTATTGATCTTGTAGCAATAATCTATACTGCCTGTGAATCGTTTCAATATGGATTTTGTAGTCTCATTTGTTTATTCCAGCTTTTTCATGGAAGCTGACCTGATTTCTGTAGTTGATGTACAAGTCCGTCTCGGGTTGTCGAACGACGGGTTATCGATTGTGCCGGCTTTTGTTTTTCAACCAAAACGCGATCTTTCTCAATCCATGAAGAATTCCCTTTAAAAACTCAACACCACCGTGCGCTGGCCCCACGGTGGGCGCCACCTGTCGTGGAATTGTCACGGCAGATGTCCTAGTGTGAGGACTTAGTCGTGAGGCCAACGCATCTATGTGGTAGCTTGAGAGGGGTTGATCGGGATGAGAGACGCGGGACGTATCAACACACAAGACAAGGATTTAGACAGCTCCAGGCCTCGGGAAACATCATCCGGTAATAGTCCTACATGTTGTTTGTGGCTAGATCTCATTATGCTCATCAGGGAGACGCCGCATAAGCCGGCTTCCCTTTAGTTGTGTCGAGCCTTAGAGATTATTTTTCTTGCTCTCCTCTTGGGGTGCCTGTCCCTCCTTATGTAAGTTAGAAGGCGGGTTACATGTGAAGTCCAAATAGGATTAGGATTAGCCTATCTTCTACTACAAACGGGATACAAGTCTGGGTCTTGATTCCTTGTAAGGGTGATATTCCTCACGCCTTTTCTCTTAAGCCGGCCCACCATAACATGAGCCGGTCTTCTGGGCCTTGGGTCTTGTTGTCCATCTGACCCGCCCGCCAGGTTACTAATGAGTCGCCAAGATCGGACGGGTTACCAATGATTCGCCATGCTCCAGCCGGGTCATACATCCGGCGGGTTACACTACGGGGTATATCCCCGACAGAAACGGTCGGCCATATCAATGTGTGTGCGATATACGGCATACTGTTCGCTCTGATGAACCGTTTGCTATTAGGGAAAGCAACACAAACGGTCAGCCAGATCAAGGTGTGTGTGATATACGGCATACGGTTCACTCGAATGGACTGTTTTCAATTAGGGTAGAGAACGGAAATGGTTCAACTTAACAAGATGTGTGTGATACGCGGCAAACAGGTCTGTAATAGAAAATGTGTGGGAAGACCGATAACAGCACAGACGATTCCTGTTAACAAGTCGTGCGTGTTGTGAGCAAACAATTGCTGGTATACAATTGTCAGTGATTGATAAAATCATCACCGACGGGTTCCATTGTTTAGTCAGTGCGTAATGTGATTTGCTCTGTCCGCACAACATCTACGCTTGGTATATAGAGCATCAACATATATACTTAAAAAGACAGCATTGCAAAATCAAATTAAGCATACAATTACACAAGTGACTACACACATAACATTTCCACACACCAAAGTAAGAATTACATGCATACTAAATTAGGAGAAACGAGCATCTAATTATCTACTTCTTGTCGCGACGACGCTTGCCATTGCTCTGCTTTCGGCTAGATCCCTGACCGTTTTGGAAAAGGAAGCACTTCCTCATGTCAACGATCCGCTTGTACATCTCGTAGCTCGTGTACGCCTCCTTGGCCACGTACACGACATAGGCTTTGTCGAGTTTCTCCATCCAGGCCGAGTGCCAGGCACGCTTGTCCTTGTTGCAGGAATCTTTCCTGTCTCTGTAGTAGGGATTGATGATGGCCTCGCCGAGGTGAACCAGTGAGTCCTTCTCATGCTCGTTGCTAGCCCAGATCTTGTATTGGCCCTAGATGTCGACAAGATTCTGGTAGGCGATGCCCGAATTGCTGAGCACCTTTACATCGTTGGTGATGTCCACCGTAGCGAACATGTAGTGGGGCTATTGACAAACCTGGTGAAATGCTCACAAGGCCTTGTGGCCAGGCACTAGTGGTAGACGGGGACGTGATCATGCACGAACATCTGGGTGACGGCGACCTTGGGACGAGACCCGGCACGAGTGCGGGTGTACTCGAGGTCGAACCCGACCACCTTGTACTTCTCCTCAGCAAGCAACAGCTCCATGATGTGGATGGAGTGCTCCACCCAGACCAGGTTGCTGGTGTACACCACCGAGAGCTCCGTGAACCTTCTGTGGGTGTCCACCACGACATGCATGGTGAACTGCTGCTCGTCGTCGGCAGCCACTCAGAGCACCATTGGAGTCGCGCAGGATACCCTCTAAGAATTTATCGTGGTGGGTGTGCTTCTTGCAATGGTGGGGCGCGATCGAAAGGTTGAAGAGACACAAGGGTTAAATGGCCGCTGTAATAAATGGGGGCCGGCCGTCCTGTAATCAGCACGTCTTGTCACCGCATTCATAGCGGAGGATTCCAGTGCATGCTTGACAACACCGCACCGCATGCATTTCGTTTGACCACGCTTGGGCTCGAAGAGGCGCCAAATGTATCATCGGTGAGCCCGTTCCGCGCTACCGCGCAGCTTCCCGCCAGGCTAGTTTGGCCACGCGTTGGCTAGAAGAGAGACAAATCGTGGGCGTTTATTGCAGAAAGCTTTGTAAAAATGAAGTGTGTGGAATGACTTCGGTCATAAATTTAACCATGGGTGATGAGGTCAAAGTTACACAGAAGTGTGATGATGGACACTCGAGTGCGATAATTAATTATGCGCTCTACAGGACACACGGTTGAAGAAACCAACTGTGTGCAATAATGTCGAAGATCACAGTTGAGTTAGCTGTATAGATCGTGTACTATGAGATCGATCGAGTAAACAGATTAGAGAATGGTTAATAAAATCTAAGTCCATTTCATATTAAGGTCAAAATAGTGCTACCAATATACGAGTCTCATACGATGCCATTTCACGATTGTACCACAAAAACTCGAAATATTACAAGGTTCAAATTCCAGAGTTATATGGCTCAAATTCGAAGATTGCAATGTTCAAACTGATATTAGAAATGAAATTCAGCTCATCAGCTGCAAACGCTCGTGCTGATCCGCTGAACATCGATATCAGAGAGGTTCAAACTAATATTGCCATTTGTAAGTCTGGTTTCGAAACCTCATAATTTTGTAAAGGGGTCAACCACTGAGAAGTCATGTATGGGGTTGACACGATGACTTCCGATTACTCTGTCATCTGAAGTTTCAAAATGAAATTCAGCATTTTCGGAGCCTATTCCATTCTGCCGGAGGGAGGGACTTTAGTCCAGAATTGTGGCCAACTGAGACTAAAGGGCCAACTGAGACTAAAGGTGAGGGCCTTTAGTACAAATTTCGTTGTCCCGGTTGGTGATCTGGGACTAAAGGTCGTTGCCAACCGAGACTAAAGGTGAGGGCCTTTAGTACAAATTTCTTTGTCCCGGTTTGTGATCCAGGACTAAAGGCCGTTGCCAACCGAGACTAAAGCCCCGTTTTCCACTAGTGTTAACAAGCTAGCTAGATGAATCAGACAAACTGGATATTGAATGCTCATGTGATCCACTATTTGAGGAAGGGCAACTTGCTCTCTCTCTCTTTCTTTCGTACACATCTAACATAGAGTTTGCTCTTTGAGTCCTTTGACTCGTTTTGTTAAGAGTCTGTCTAGTACACATCTAGTTTATTTGATATTTTATTCTATGAGCAACAGTGTAGATGTTACCGTCCTTTGAGCGGTAATGTATATAACGTTGAAATCTTCCATGCATCGATCCTAGCAAAACTATATGCAAATCAAGTACCCATGAATTACTAAACTACTAATTATGTAGTGTGAACATTCATGCATAATCTTAAAATGTGTGCTGCTTATATTGAATTTCTTAAAAAAAATTGCAAAACGCAGTCATGTCAGCACAATTGTTGCCGTGGCTCCAAATTTTTTATTAAGCATGCCTAAGCTATCAGTGACGGAGCATGCCACTGCAATAAGAATAAGTAGTGGCGGACGCATAAACACAGCACGCCACTGCCAATATTCTACTACTAGTGAGCAGACTCCACCACTCGTCACTGATGAGGCTCTACCAGTGGCGAGCGCCCGCCCGCCACTGATGTGGTCATAGCAGTGGCGGGGGGTCGGTGATGGGCACCCCTGAGAGTCTTGCCCGCTACTGCTGGCCTTTTCCCATCCGCCACTGCTAAGCATTCCTACAGTAGTGCCGTCTTATAATTGTTTTTTGTTGAGTCTCCTAGTGAGCTCGTCCCTCTCTTATTAAGTGACGTAACCTTTTTTTGCGGGGTGAAAGTGAATTTATTAATCAAGCGGCAACAATGTCTGCATTACAAAGAGCAGGTACCTCGTCAGGACTTGAGCTAAGCCACACCGTAGTGCGCTTCTTTATTCTACCAAAGTTTGCTAAAAAATGGCTAACAGAGTTTTGTTCCCGTCTAACATGCTTGACTAAAATTTCTCTATCTCGTTTGAGAATCTCCTTGATCTCTTGCACCAACATTAAGTTTGCCGACCGGTTCTCCAATGAGCTGGTAATAAGCTTAACAGCCTGCACACAATCTGTTTGGACAATGATTGGTATATCAAGCCTTCCAGGCATGCAACTAATTCATATTGCAGAGGCAGGAGCATTGTCTAAGTTCCCGACAGGAGGAATAGATAATAACACCGGCCGGGTCACCCAAGACCATCCCAGCTCCCGCCGTTCCATCATTTTCAGCATATGAACCATCAATGTTCAGGGCAGTCCAACTCGCTGGAGGAGGTTCCCATGTTGCCAGCTGCCTTCGATTCAAATTTGCATCCGATACTACCTCCCTAGAGGGCTGCGGTGCCACAGTCATCTTGCCCTTCACGTGATCCCGGCTGGGATCCTTCTGTAGCGCCATTGACGAGTTGATGTAGCTAGTGAGGAAGCGAGTGGATACCTCGATCGGTGGTGGACGCTTGTTGTGGACAATCTCGTTCCTCACGTGCCACCAGCGCCACAAGGTCATGAGCAAGTATAGGTGATCCTCACGTCCTCTCATCAAGAACCTGTAGGAGCCAATCGGGGCCAGTATTCACCAGTCGCCACACATCCGGGAGACTCCATTGCTTCGCCATTGCCTGCCATAGTGCAACAGCCCGGGGGCATCGGCATAGCGCATGAAATGTGTCCTCCAGCTCGGTGGCACACACGGGACACAAGTTAGTAACCTCAAGATTTCGGTGGTCTTTATTGGTCCAGGTGGGGAGGCAATCAGTGGCTATACGCCAAGCGAAGCGAACACACGCACCTTTGGAGGAGCAGGGCACCTCCATAATAAGTGATGTAACCTTGGTTTAGTCGTAAATAAAGAGAGGCATATGATTTGAAAAAAAGACATTTCCTCATGCTAATTCAGTCATTAGGAGGGAATGTTGCTCCATCTGTGACATGTTTTCCTTGTTCTTGCCTCAAGGTGCTGCGACTTTCAAGTGACTTTTGAATTTTAAGGAAAAAATATTTCTCATTTCTTTCTTGCAGAAAAGGTAGATGAACTTGCTTTGTTGGGATCCACTCGGGGATTTGGACAAGCCAAAGGGCAACGATTTTTACATCATTATGGATTCCACACAGGTGAATTGATTTTAAATTTTGTTTTGAGGGAGAGCAAGAAAGGTAGACAAATCCACAGCCGAAGTTTTTTTTTAGTAGATATTTTCCAGAGTGATTGACAAAAAACTACCACTTTAGGGGTTCATGTCCCACAGAACTACCACTTTTTTAAAAGTGGCCAAAAACTACCAAAAAAACGAAAAAACGTGACTAAAAACTACCAGGTTGACTTAATGGTCGTTTTGACCGTTTTAACAGCCATTCTGACGATAGTGGCCCACTTGCCAGGCGGGCGGCCCGCCTAACGGCTAACGGCGCGCGCGCGGGGCCGTTAGAGCCGCGCGTCGGCCGCACCTGGTCGGACCAGGTCATAACCTGGCCGGCCGGGCCGCTCGTCCCCACCAGCTCACTCCACTCTCCCCCGAGCTCCTCCCTTGCCCTAGCCGTCGCCAGCCATGGCGGCTGTGGATGCAAACTCCGGCGGCGATTCAGGCATACCTCCGGGCGGCAGCGCGGCGCAGCAGCCTTCTCAGTCCGAATCTAATCCTTCCGCTGGCGGCGCGCAGCAGAGGTTGGATTGGTCGGCGCCGGCGCGACCACCGTCGACGACAAGAAGCAAAGCTCAAGGTCGGCGGAAGCTTCCTCGTTCTGCGGGCGGCAGGTACGGCATAGTTTTTTGCATGGTTGTGAGATTCAGTAAATTAGGCTAGTTTTTGGCATGGTTAGATTCAGTTATGGTGACCTTGCAAATTGTTAGTATTGTGCATACTTTGTTGTGTAAGAAACTAAAAAAAGCAGTTTGACAGAAACTCAATATTGTGCCTAGTTAGGTTCAGTTATCCTGTTTTGAGTTAATAAAGGTATTTCATTTTATAATTTTCATAATTGATGACCCAAAGTGGTCAATTTCGTTCCATTTCAATGCCAGAGAATCTGTGGTTCGAAATTTATACCAGTCAGACATATCCTATTTGACAATGCTTTCTCTTATTGGGAGTGAGGGCTTTGTGGCTGATGATTATATGTACTATGTATTTGATGAGGAGAAAGGATTAGAAGGTTTAGATAAAATATGCTGTGAAGATGATGTGCAACAGATGTTGGCACACTGTCATAATGAAAGGTTTCTAAACATAAGAGTAGTGGGTGCTCTTGAGGAATGTAGAGATAGTTATTTTGCTGAACATTGCATTAACACTCAACAAAGTTGCACTAAGTTGGTGGATGTAAGCATGGACAGAAAGGAAGAGCTGAAGAAAAGCATGGTGCAGAGTGAGGCTGACCTTAACCATTTTGAAGGTGACACTGATGTGTCTGAATTTGTTTCTGATGATGAAGATGCAAATTCAGGTTCAGATGGGAACAATGTGGATTTTCAGTCAGAGTATTCCTCTGAAGATGAAGCTGCAAAGCAAGATACAACAGTGGTACAGAAATTGAAGGTAGTGAAAAAACCTGGTCCAACTAGTAGATCTCACCATGAGGTTGAGAAAATGGAGAAAGCAGATTGGTTCCTGAAGCGGATGAAAATGTTTCCTGGTGATTATGGCATTAGTGATGAAGAAGATGAGCTGAAGGATCCTATAAACTACCAAGTGGTAGGAAGAGAAGGAATAAGAAGTTGAAAGACAGGGTATGGTATGATCACAAACTTCAAGGACCAGAGAACAGTTCTGTAAGGGCTTGTGCTTCACCACTGTATGAGTTCAGAGATGCACTTAGGGATTTTCACATTAGGATTTTGAGAAATTTTCAATACCACGAAATGCCCCAGATAGGATTATCGTTTGGTGCTCGAGAGAGAGCCACCCAGGGATGTGATTTTTATATATGTGCCTCTAAGTTAGCTCATGAAAAACATTCGCATCAAGAAGTGTGATATGTTGCACACTTGTGGAGCATGTCAGAGTCCACAAAGGTTACTACTAAGTGGATGTCAAGGTCAGTAGAGGCAGCATTGAGAGAAGACATTAGATCTCCTGTGGATGCATTAATTAAGAAGACCAAGAGTAAGTTTTCAGTGGATGTATCAAGAAGTGTGGCATATAGGGCAAGGAGGAAGGCTGTTGATGTAGTTCAAGGTGACCACAAGCAGCAGTACTTGAGGCTCAGGGATTATCTTCAAGCAGTTCTTGACACAAACCCAGGTAGCAGGTGTATAGTAACAACATTTGAAGATCCAGAGAACCCAGCACCTACTCCTAGATTCAAGTATATGTTCTATTGTTTAGCAGCTTCAAAGGAAGGTTTCCTTAATGGTTGCAGACCATTTATAGGTCTTGATGGATGCTTCATCAAGTTAACCACTGGGCAGCAAATTCTTGCAGCCACAGGAAGGGATGGAAACAACAATATTTATCCTATAGCTTTTGGTGTGGTTGACAAGGAAGATGGTGAAAGTTGGAATTGGTTTTTAACTCAATTGAGATGTTGCATTGGCAGTGGCAACAAATTTGGAACATACACTATCATGTCTGACAGGCAAAAGGTTGGGAAGAATTTCATTGAGCAATTTATGTTATTACTTTTTTTAATTATTTCATTTTTTCCAATTGTATTAATAATTTGTGAATGTGCAGGGCTTTCTTAAGGCAATAAATGAGGTATTCCCTGATTCACCTCAAAGGTATTGTCTTAGGCACATATATGCAAATTTTCAATCTGCTGGATTTAGAGGCCAGGAACTAAAGAAGTGTATTGACAAGGCTAGCTACTCCTACACTAAACATGGGCATGAACTAGGCATGGAAGAGCTGAAAGCACACCGAGGATGCTTGGAAATGGCTAAAAAAAATTGAGGTCTCTACTTGGGCTAGGTTTGCCATGGATCATACTTGCAAAATAGATTTAGTTGTGAACAATCTAAGTGAAGTCTTCAACAAGATGATACTGGATGTTAGGGCCAAACCAATAAGGACAATGTTTGAAGGGATTAGGACCAAGCAAATGATCAAGAGGCAACAAACTAGGGAGAAGTTACAGATTAGCAGGTGGACAATCACACCAACCTACTCAGAGATTTTAGAAGAGAACAAGCAGTATGCCAAGTATTGTCAGGCTTACAGAGCTGGTCCAACAATTTGGCAAGTTACTAGCAAAGAAAAACAGTATTGTGTGGACATGGAAGGGTATACATGTGACTGCAAGAGATGGAACATGACTGGTGTACCTTGCAGTCATGGCATATCTGTACTGACAAAGCAAAAGCTGCACCCTGAGGACTATGTCAATGACTTTTTCAAGAAGCCACTTTATTTGGAGACATACAAAGAAATTATATACCCTGTTCCTGGTCCAGAATTCTGGCCTCACACAAGCACTCCAGACATTGAACCTCCTGTGTTCAAAGAAAAGGCAGGCAGAAAACAGACTGCAAGGAGGAAAGGAGAGTTTGAAGTTCCTGTCCCAAGAGACACCAGTAGGATGGGAACAATTACCTGTGGAAATTGTGGGTTGGAAGGACACAAGTATACAAGTTGCAATAAGACTCTTAGGCCTAAACTGCAAATTAGAAAACACAAACACCAGGTAATTATCAAGCATCAGAGCAATGTTTCCTTTTACATAGTCTAATCTAAGTTAATTTTGACCTTTAATGCAGGAAAACAGGACAGTCTATGCACATGCTCCATCAGCACCAGCACCACATGCAAGAGCACCATCTCCTGCTCCATCAGCACCAGCACCACATGCAAGAGCACCAGGTCCTGCTGCATCTGCACCAGCACCTACTAGAATAGCTAAAAGGGGTAGGCCTGCAGGTGAAGGGAGAGGCAAGGGATTCGCTGCACCAAGATCTGTTGCTGCAACTTCAGATGTTTTGGCTTCTAACAAAAGGAAGAGGTTTGCAAGCAGCAGATTGAGGGGTTATTTCTATGCCAGTGGTAACTGACACTATAAAAAGGTAGAACTTCTCTCTTTGAACCTATTAGAATTAGTTTAGAACCTGTTTCACTTTGTTGCATGTACTTTTCTGCATGAGTATGTCTGAATTTGTGTGAACCTGACCCAACCTGACTGTACTTCTATCAAATTTGTGGTGTAACGTGGGCCTGATGGTGGGCTTCCGTGTTGGACCTAACTAACCCACCAAGCCTGCCACACTGTCTACATAAGAGAGGCCAACAGAAACCACTGGATCCCTGCGCCTCTTTCCCCTTGACCAAAACCTAGCCGCCACTGATGGATCCACAGTTAGGAGAGGTAGTTTTTTTTTTGACTGGAAGACTGCAGGGCTTGCACCCCACAGCATTTTATTGAAAACAAGGCAGAACAGTTAGGAGAGGTAGTTGATGAACAAGACGAGGTTGCTAGGGCTGAAAGGAGGGCTGAAAGGAGGGCTGAAAGGAGGGCCAACCGTCGAGCACACGCACAGGAGCGACGCCAGAGGATTGCTGCCATGATTATGGCAGAACGCAACCAGAATGACGTGAAGCAGTTCAAGGAGGTGTTCCCAGAAGGAACCAACATCACAGATGAACTAATCATCTGGTGGGCCAGAGACAGGGCATCTTTCCATCGATTCCAAGCAACAAGGAAGAGATGGACTCAGATCCTGGCTGCAGCAGAAGGAAGACAGTATTGGGATTAGTTCAACGTGGTAGTTTCTGACTAAATTCTGGTGTTTCTGAATCTGCTTGTCTTGTGCTCAATATTGCCCTGAATCTTGTTCTTAGTCTTGCTTTGAATCTTGTCTTGTTCTTAGTCTTGCTTTGAATCTTGTCTTGTTCTGAACTTTCTGAACTTTATGATTGCAGTGAAGGATGCAGTTCAGGAGATGCACCAACCGTGATGAAGACGATGCAATGTGGCTGCCCGAATCTATGTTCAAGACTATGCTTATTTTCTGAACTATCTATGTTTGGGTTGTTGGAAAAACTATGATGAAGACTATGCTTATTTTCTAAGAAATGTATCCATGGCACAGTATTTTTAAGTCCGAACTTATGCCTGAATCCATCTATCTGCATTTATCTGAATGTTTCTATACTTGGGTTTGTTGAAATGTGATTTTTTGGTTGAGCACACAAGTTTGAGCACACAAGTTCCAAGTTGTTGGGTTTCAACTACTCCACTGTTTGAGCACACAAGTTCCAAGTTGTTGGGTTTCAACAAAGACTTTAATTGCAATACAACTACCACCATTTCTCATCACTCAATCTACCACTTCCCTGTCACACTCCACCGCACTTCCTCCACTCCAACATTTAAGTAGCCCAACAACTCACTCTATCTCTGCTCACTCTACCTCTCTCTCGAAAACCTCACTCCACCTACATCCATGGCTGGTTCTTCCTCTACGCCAGACCCATGGTTGAACCCCTTCCCCACCGGCAAGGGCTGGGTTGCCATGCTTTTTGGGTCGGCTCGCGGCGACGAAGACCTCTTCCTCGACTACATGAAGATTGCCATGAGATACAGCAGCGCACAAGGGCTCGTGGATGCATCAGAAGAGGTGAGGAAGAAGGCGACGACTGAGGAGAAGCAGCGCATGGACCAACGCTATGCAACCCCAGGTAAGGGTATCATGCCCATCGACATGTTGCTGTGGGCAATGAAGGAGGCGGACTCCGGCGATGTTGGGCAGAGGGAACGGTGGGCAGCCCACCGCTATATCCCTCCAGCACAAGCTACAACTCCAACTACTATGGGCAACGACGACGAGGACCTGCAGATCATCGCCCCACCAGCACTGCTGGCTCGCCGAAATCCTCCTCCCATCATCATCATCGATGGAGACGAAGAGGAGGTGCCAGAGCTGCCACCTACCACTCAAGTCAAGCAAAAGGTGCGACGGTCAGGTCGCATAGCAGGGCAGGGGCCTAACTAGTAAGTTTCAGATTCAGTTACATCAGTTATCGCCAGATCTATGTTTATCAGGGTGTTTGCAATCTCAGTGAGATTCAGTTCTGTCAGTTTAAGTGTCTTTGAACAATTTCAGTGTCCATGTCCTATCTATGTAAGACTAAATGCTATCTATGGGAGACTAAATGTCTTCCAAACTTCTCTGAATTTGTCTGAACCTGTGATGAAGCAATTTATGAAGTAAATAGATCTCAGCAATAACTTATGATACAACGCACACAAATAAACTACATCAGACTTAGATAATTTAGTTCTTAACTTAACTTAGCACCAGTTCTCAACATCAGGATAATATTTGGACAGTACAGATCAGGGCAAACACCACCCCCACACCAACCAAAATGATCTGAACCCATTACAGTTCTTAGGTAGTTCAAAGGTAGTTCATAGGTAGATCAGGGCATATTTGCATCAGACTGATCATTCCTAGGCCAATTATATATATAGGCCTTATATATACTTACCATCCAGAGCTGCCACTTCACTCCTCCATCACAACTTCCTTTATCTTGTCCAGCTTTTCCTTGCACCCATGACCAACCTTAAGGAGCTCAGCAATGACATTCTCCAGCTTCTTCTTCTCTTGTTTAAGGAGATCTTTCTCCACCTCTAGCTCCTCCATGGCCTTCCTTGTGTTTTGGATTATATCAGCTTGACTCTGAAGGATGCACCTTTGTTCTTTCTTGAGCTTAAGCTTCTCCATTTGAAGCTCAATCTTTGCCTGCTCCTCAAGTTGCTTCTTCTTCTCCTTCAGTTCATTGATTGCCTGGCTTGTGCAATCCATGTCATGAGATTTAATTCCATCCTGATAATCAAACAACTTGGACACATCATTCACCAGCTGGCTATACTGATTGGCCAGAGAATCAAGCTCCTTCTGCAGTTTTGCAACCTCTATCCCATGAGCCTCATTATCCTGGGCTCTACCAAGGTTCTGCTCATGATACATATCCCAGAGCTTGCTTAAGCACCTTTGCAGAATTACAGGCCAGGGGGCATCTACCCACTCCAGAACACCACAGTTCACACCATCCTGAAAATCAATTTAAATTTACAGTGAACAAGCAAATTCAGAATAACAAATCATAAACACTAATGATATAAGCTACACTAGCTAGTTAGTTCTATACTAAAAATACAATACATCAATATGTTTCATATGTTTTCAGTGCTATTTACTACAAGTACAGTATTCAGACATACCAATGTTTTCAGACTTAAGGAAAATTCAGAAAAACAGCAACTAAACAGTCTGTTTCCACTACATAGCAGATATTCAAGCTACTCAAATCCACACCAACTTGGTCCATTACCTCAGTAGCACATCCTATGAATCTCCTGCCAGTGTCAGTGCCTTCAAATGCCACAAACTTGCCCGCCCTCTGCCTGTGCAGGATGCACCTTCTGTCAGATTCAGTCACAAGCCCACAGAAACTAGGGTCTATCACAGTGTCGGAGTTTGCTGCAAAAGCAAAAGCATATCTATATCAAGAACAACTCACTCATATCAACTTAAATGGAAAAATCTCAATTATCTTCAAATTCTAACCCTAACCCTAACCCTAGAACAGAACAGACAGGAGAGGGAGAGGATAGCCTGAGTTGACTTACAAAGTACTCCATCTGCCAGCTGCTGAACTCGCTCATGCACTCGTCATCGTCGTCCGACGTCTCGTTGCTGTTCGGCCATGACGGCATGGTCGCGGCGTCGCCGGAGCGCGAGAAGAAGAAACAGAAGCAGAGGAGAGCAAAGAGGAGTGGAGGAGTGGAGTGAGCTGGTGGGGACGAGCGGCCCGGCCGGCCAGGTTATGACCTGGTCCGACCAGGTGCGGCCGACGCGCGGCTCTAACGGCCCCGCGCGTTTAGCCGTTAGGCGGGCCGCCCGCCTGGCAAGTGGGCCACTATCGTCAGAATGGCTGTTAAAACGGTCAAAACGACCATTAAGTCAACCTGGTAGTTTTTAGTCACGTTTTTTCGTTTTTTGGTAGTTTTTGGCCACTTTTTAAAAAGTGGTAGTTCTGTGGGACATGAACCCCTAAAGTGGTAGTTTTTTGTCAATCACTCATATTTTCCAGGGTATACGTTTTTAGTAAATGATAGAGTCCACAACACAGCGTGGGCTTTAAACGTCCATCCAGCCCAAGAGACCACAGCATGGGCTCCCGAGTCCCGATCGATATTTTCATCCCGCATCCCGCCGCGTCAGTTTCAGTTTCAACACCCCCGCACCGCAGTCTACTGCTGGCATCCCGCGTCAGTTTCACATTCAACACTCCCGCACCGCAGTCTACTGCTGGCACCCCACTTCAGTTTCAGTTTCAACACCCCCGCACCGCATCGCTCGATCCCGCATCGGCGACGAGAGGGCGAGATGCCGGCCAGCAGCCACCCGCCGTCGCCGGCGTCTCCGCTGGAGGACGACAACCTGCTACCCCGGATCCTCCTCCGCCTTCCTCCGGATCCCTCCTCGCTCCCGCGCGCATCCCTCGCTTGCACGCGCTGGCGCAACCACGTCGCCGACCCGGTTTTCCGCCGCCGATTCCGCCTCCACCACCGCCGCAACCCTCCCCTTCACGGCTTCTTCGACGGTTGCGGAAGCCTGGACTTCATGCCGACGCTGGACGCCCCCGATCGCGTCGCTCCCGAGCGCTTCTCCCTGAAGCTCGACGAGGGCGACGGCGTTTGCAGGCCGCTCGGATGCCGCCACGGACTGGTGCTCATCATCGTCCCGAAGCGTCTCCAGGTACTGGTGTGGGAACCCTTCACCGGCGACCAGCACCGCCTCGAGGTTCCCCCGGGGCTCGCGACCAATGGTTGCGACGCGAGCCGGATCAACGGGGCGGTGCTTCGCGGTGCCGCCGGGGACGCCGAGCACTTCCAAGTGGTCTTGGTGGCGGCAGACGGCGGGGTAGAAAACCGACGAGCAGTGGCCTGCGTCTACTCGTCGGAGACCGGCGCATGGGAAAGGTTCATCACAGCACCACTTCCAAACCATGGTCCTGCGAGCAGCTTATTTCTGAGGTATTCCACCAGCGTTTACATGGATCATGCTGTGTTGGCTGGAGATTCCCTTTACTGGCAGCTCATTGGGAATTTCCAAGGAATTCTCCAGTTTGATTTGGAGAGGCAGAGGCTGGACGTAATGCCGGTGCCGGTGCCAATCTATAGCAAGGGCAACTGCTTCAAGCTTATGCGGGCCGAGGGTGGTGCTGGTGGGATAGGTTTCCTCTTCATGTCGAATTCAAACTACATTGCCCAGCTATGGAGCAGGAAGACCGATGCCGATGGTGTTGCTTCATGGGTGATGGGAAGGTCTATCCAACTCGACAAGTTACTTTCGCTCCGTTCAGGGAAGGAGAACATAAGGATGGTAGGGTTTGCAGAGGACAACAATGTTGTACTCATGGATATGCTAAGTGGCTTCTTTATGGTCCAACTTGACTCACTGCAGTTCAAGAAGCTTGCCAGACCCAAGGCGGCGGTGTCCTGTTGTCATGCGTTTGAAAGCGTCTACGCTGCTGGTATGTCATATCTTGCTTCACACCATACATACGTGTATATAAGTATAAAAAGAAGAAAGTTAGTGTTCGATAATTGGTTGATGGAAATACTGTTCATAAACTTCTCTGTGTTAAGTTAGCAATTTCAAGTAGTCTCGTAATAGTACTTCTTTCTTTTGCTGCTTGATGGCATCTTCAACATATTGCGATGATGTGCTTTACGGTTCTGATGCTTGCATATGGTGGCCTTCTATGTAATAATTATGACCTTGGAAGTAGTATTCCCTCCGTATTTCAAATGAAGCGCGGGAAAAACCCCCGCCCGTTTTGCGGGAACGAAGGGCGCATGAGGGTTATTAATGCTGTATGAACGAAACTAGTCCCACTTATACCATTCCCATTTTGAAAAGTCCCCTCCCGTAAAAACCCGTTGTCCCTTTCCCTTCCTCCTACACATGTGTCACATGATCCGTGTGTGAGAAACGAAGGCCCACTTTCCCTTCTTCATCATTGCACTCGGGATTAAATGTGAAAAAAAAATCCATACAATAAAACAATGGATTTCTGTTACTGTTGTCTACCAGTGGTATCTAATTTACTTTACCTTTTGTTGCGGCTCATTTCTGTGATTTTTCTGGTTCAAGTCAGACCTAGCAAATTGTCTTTATCACTTTATTATAAGATATGAAACATGGATACAATAAAACAAGTCAAAGCTCTAAGTTCTGGTAGCGCGCAACCCTTGTACAGTGTTGCTTTAGTTTTCTTTTCTTCTCTTCAGTTTTGTTTTTCTGAGTTTCAGCCACTTGCATTTTTGCGTCGTCTTGACATTTCATTATAATACACAGCAACACACATTTGGGTGAGCATTCGAGAAAAAAAACAATGGATACCTTTTCTTTTCTTTTTCTGCGAAGAAAAACAATGGAGTGGATACCTACTTTTGCCTACTAGTCAGGTCAGGATATTTGCCTGCGACAGTTGCCGAATTGTTTTGTTCACAAACCAGTGAAAAATAGCAAGTTTACTAGTACTTAGGCTGAAGGAGAAACGACTCAGACTTTTTTGGTAGGTACAATTCCAATCGAGATTTTAGTTCTTCCTGCAGAAGAGGAGAAGTGCCATCCGTAGGAGAGTCTGAGCCTGTTTCGGGACACACACCTGACCTGATAACCTTTTTTTTAGCTTGATGAGTCCTAGTTGGTTGCTGCAGGATCTAGGTGATCAATTGCTGGATCGCCTTTTTTTGTTCGATGAGTCTTAATTGGTTGTTGAAGGATTTAGATGATCAGTGTTCATAGATCATTGATTAGTTAAGTTATGACTAGCTTGTTTTTAGACGACGAGAGTCCAATAATTTAAGGATTTTGATTTCTAGTAAATCAAGTTGGCAGGGTGTGCAGTACGCTATATCATGGCCTCATGGGATGGCTTTTGGCCATGTAAGGAGTTGAGTTTCGAATTCAGCAGAAAAGCAGAAAATGCCACAATGGTTGGGTGGCACCAAATCCTTTTCTTCTTACTTTCCTGAGAGGTCAACAGTGAGTTGCTAGTGTCAAGATTTATCAAATCAATCTGGGTGTCACCTTCGGTTTCTTGCTTCTTGCTTGATCCAAAGTATCTGCTGCCACTATAGTTCATCGTTGTTTCGTTGAGCACTACAAATGATTGGGCGCCAACACTTTTGCATTACCATGTCTCACTAGTTCGCGCCACATCATCAAAAACATTCTTATATTATGGGACGGAGGAAGTATAAGATAGCTGCAGTTTTTCCTTCAGACAAGGTAATATAACAGTTGGAAGTTGAATACAACTACACTAAAACTAGCTTGTACCAACTGAAATATCAAATAGGTAGCTCAATGTGGACATTGGAAGCTGAAAGGTAGTTCTCTTCCTTCCATTCAATATTAGTATCTCTGCTGATCTTGCTATTAATCACGAATCAGTAATACCAAAATTGTTTTACTAGACAATTGTTCCTTTTATCACTTTTAGGAGAATCCTATTGTGGGTGAGTAGCAAGTGCATTTGTACCAGGCAAATGTAATAGGTTGGGTTTATTTCATTTTTGGGCTAAATTTATTTGAAGATAATCTAAATCTGAATAGTCCCAATCACTTATGTTCCTAGGATTTATTAGTACGATCTTTTTTAGGCTAAGTTTTTTGAAGGTAATCCAAATCTTAATAGTCTTGATAACTTCTGTTGCTAGGATTTTGTTGACTTAAATGTGTTTATAGAATTTATTAGTTTGATTATTATTTTTCCAAATATGGCATTGAATGATCTGAAAAATTACGGATACCCTTCTCTCTTCCAACCAGCTTATATTATTTTTGGAATGTTCATTAACTTTGAAAGTACATATGCTTTTATTTATGTATTCCTAATTTGTATCAAGATTGATACCTTTTTTGAACAACAATTATTTATCTAAATATTTTTTAATGATTCCTCGTATCTACTTGGCTTTCCATTGGAATGTCATTGGTTGTTCTACTTATTATGCTTGCAGAAACAAACATTGGTGGTGGACATGATGGAGCTGATCTTTTGCAAAATACATAAGATGATTCTGCGGTCAGATATGCTATGTGATGTACTGGTTGAATAGGTAACCTTATCTTCTGCATGTATGTTGAACTATCTAAACTATTCTTATAAAACGAATCACTTTGATTCTTTACCGTCATTTCTCAAGTACCAAATTGCAAGTGAGGACTCTTTTAAGATTTTCTCTACAACTCTTTGCTTAACTCTTCCCACCTGGCCACCTTCTATCATGCTTTGTCAGGCTAAATATTTAATCTTTTCTCCAAGCTCAGCTTTCTCATTCCTTCCTCATCAGCCCTTCATTCTCTTCCTGATGACTTTTAATTGTTGATCTTCCGAGTTTATGCTGGCACTGGGTGGGCCCTTCTCCCTCTAGCCCCTCTAGTAATAGGTGACTTAGGACCCCTCCTCATTTCCTATGTGTGCATATGATAGTGCCTTCTCAGAGATGAGAATGCTTTCATGCTAGGATATATTTCTGTTTTATTTTTACTCATTGCTGCATTGCCTTTGACTTCTCTTTTCCATGGCCATGGGTCTATTGTGTCCTAGTGTGATCTGAATATACATAAGTGATTTATAACTGACAATACTTGTGCATCTGGTTTCAAATTTCATTTTTTTAGCGGACTTATAGGTTTGCCATTTTACGTTGCTTCTTATTTGGATCATTATGATACCTAGTGAACTAACAACTGTCACTAGATTAAATAGTATTCTACTGTTTATCTTTTTCACTGCGGTTATTGTAGATTTATGGATGATTGTTCTAGTTTTAGGCTTTTTGGTTAAACGTTTTCTCATCATGTCACTCGTTATCGGCCAAACTTGCATATGTATGTAACTGTCTATTAGCCACCAATATGATTTGGCTAGTCCAAACTATAGGTAGTATGCTTTGTGTGGAGTATAATTTTTTTTTTCAGTTTTGGCCATTATTGATGTTTAATACTTCATACTATGAAACACATGAGCAAAATGGCATGACTAGATTCACCAAAAAAAACTTATTTTATCCTAATGCCAGTTTTTTTATTTTACTGGCATATTATCACTAAAGTAGTGGTAAAAGTATTGCTTGATGATGCGGAGAGTAAAAAATAACAATCCTTTTGGACCGAAGGAAGTCTGAAGTATAGCATGCATGATCTCAGTTACATGTACTCCGAGAATTTGATGAAAATCAATTTTTTAGTGACTAGGTAGTTGTACATTCCTAAAAAGTATGCCTTGGAGCTAGAACCTGCTATCCTACCCCATGAGCCTCTAGACACAAGATGTATTGCCTTTTGTTGTTCTCTGTTTCAAGTGTTGATTTTCTCTAATAACGGTGTGATGGTTTGACGCTGGAGCTTATGAGACAATTTCCACAATTGTGAAGCCAATGTTTTCTGGTTGAATCATGGAAGAATTAGGACAACAATCCCAACAACTTCTGATGAATGAGTAGTACAAGGTTTTATGTTTACTGATGATTTTTTTTCTCCACAGGTATCTACAATTACATTCTGGTGTGTCGGATGCAAAAATGGGTTGTCAAGTATAGTTTCTTCCATTTGTATGCTTGACGCCGAGATACCAACCCAGCATGAACACAGCTCTTTATTCTGAAGTGAACTTTCTTGCATATGATTATCTTCCATGTTGTATCAGCAGGGAGGGATTTGTATGTCGGATTTCATGTATGCGTGTGTTTGTTGAATTTCTACCTGGTTTCGAACTCAGTATTTGGAGTCTTAATTTGCTTAGTTGTGACTGATGAATGTTGAATCCCATCAGTGAGACCTGGGAGTTGGAAGATGCTCCGATATGTTGGAATTAATACAACTGCTTTCTTTGCGATGATGTGTTTCTATCGAGATTGGTATGACTTGCTTGTTGCATTTCTACTGAGATTGATTATCTTTCGGCTTGCAGATTTTATACTGGGAGTAGGATTTAGCAAGCAGTGTGAGTCTCTGCCTGCTAATTCGTATCTAGCAAACAGTCTATAGGACATTAGCTCAAGTGCCCGTTGCGTTTCTTACTGCTCCAAGGTTATGTATTTTTCTCTACTGACATTAGCTACAACTTTAATGAAACTTACGCATTATCCGGAGCTCTGCTGTCTCCGCGCTGGAGGAGGCCACCGATGCCTACCTCATCGGCCTCTTCGAGGACAACCAGCTTGCCCGCCGCATCCTAGTGTTGCTTCATGGTTCTAGTGTCTGATCTGGAGGCGTAGACTAGAGGTGTGTTAGTTTCTTCTTATTAGCCTGTGGTAGTAAAGACCTTGTTTGTTACTATCTTGTTATGATCATCAATGGGAAGTTACCCAACAGATTGAACTGAACTGAAGCATATGAATGTGAACACCACATGTTCATTAGATTCTAATTAATTGCTAAATAAGTCTTTGGTAATAATCCTTATGCCCAGTTTAAAGCCTGTCACCTTAATTCATTACATGTCGTAACACCACTAACAAATTTCAAATGGTTTGTATTCTGTTGGAAAACTTCGCTTTGAAATGACAGAATGCAGTGAGAACTCTCGAAACAGACTTTCGCCCCGCTTTATAAATAAAGAAACAACCGAAGAAAGACCATGGTCGAATGATACAAGGTGGTAAGGTCGCCCTCTTACAAAGCCGAACTCAGGATAATCGGATCACGCAGCACACACGCGACTACGCTACCAACATAGAACACATGAAGATCTACAAACACCACCACGGTACAACCTAATACACCTAAGCTCGACGGTAACGCCCTCAAGAGGGAGGGAGAACGGCGCCGAGCGTCGCTGCTGCCGAGTCAACAACGGAAAAAGGTCTTCACACGGAGCCCTGGCACGGAGAGAAGAACCAAACCGACGTCTTCAAGAAGAGTGCAGTACCCATGGGTGTCACCGTCGTCAGCACCAAGGGCACGGAGCTTTCGCTCGGCAACTCACCCGCACCAGCACGAGGCTGCAAGGATGAGCGCGACGTGGTCAGACCCCTAGATCCAGATCCGGGCGACATCCCAGGGGAGAGCATGCCCGATCCACCCACTGCTACACCTCCCTCCACCCACATGGCCATGAAGGAGAGCCACCATCGCCGCAATGGTGCCTGCCGACAAGCAAACCATGCGGACCGCCATCCGAGGCTGCCACCCCAGCATCCCTGTCGCGAGACACCATCCACCGCTCACTTCACAGCGCACTCAGCCTTGGTAGGAAGAGCAGAGGCACGCCCCCTACTCATAGCCTGACATCAGTCACCGAGTTTGGATAGGCTCCTCCAACGTAGGAGGCACCCACGTCTGCATGTCCAGGCAAGCCTGGTGGATTCACGCGGGGGGGGGGGGAGGGGGACGACTCCATGACTGCCGACAGCCATCGCCAAGACGCATAGGCCCTGGCCCAAGCTAGCATGCATGACGCCATGTCTGTGGCCACCGGCGCCGATCCGCCCAACAACGCAACGGTATCACGACCACCGCCGCCGATCACCGCACCCGCGAGGGCAAGAGCACCACCCGCGCGCACAACCCGGACCGCACCCCACCTCACCTACCCGGAGCAAGCTCTCTGATCTGCCTCGGGCCCAGATTTGATCCGCCCGAGCACAAACCCTAGGTCGTAGCCACCCGTCGGCCCGTACCCAGGAGAAGGGAGGTTGTCATCGCCACCCGCACCCCGTCACCAAGCCGCACACGCCATGTCGCGCCCACACCAGCGACCCGTGTACCACTGAGCCACCACCAACACACCACCCGAAGCACCGGAGATCCCCAGCCATGGCAGCACCAGCCACCGGAGGAAATCCACAGCCAAGGCTGGCAACCGCGAATAGAGGCCAGCCCCACCCCACCCTAGGGACCTAGGGCCAGATCTGGCCGCGCCAGACCGCACCACCCGGCCACCATGGGCGCGCCACGAGCAGCCCCTCGGCCATCCATCAGATACACCATGGGCCCGACGGCGCTAGGGTTTTCACCCCCGCGCCCCCGGTTGCCCATGGGAGCGACTCGGTCACTCGGGAGGGGTTCGTCCAAGTGAAAGGCTCTCTCCTCGGTGAGAACTACGTACATGGTATAGAAAATATGTTCTAGAGGTAGTTTGTTCATAGGAGTTAATACTGGAATTGCTATAGTTCGCTTTTGTCCTGGCAATTGCCATCACATCGGTAGTCAATTTCTTCACGCACGATACTACGGGGCTGAGCACCCCCGCTTCTCCTGCTCACTTTGGTTTCTCCAGCACGCCTGCATAGTGTACGTCCTGGGAAACCGTCCCTGTAATCTTCTAAAAACTCTATCAATGAAATGATACACTGCTAAGCGTATTCGCAAAAAAAAAAGAAGATACTCAAACGAAATATTTGGGGGTGAACTCTAGCTTGGAAGCCATAAAATGCTTCGCAAAAACAAGATTTTTTCACATGATGTGCTTTAGAGAAAGAATCCAAGTGATAATCGGAGTGTGGTGTGGTCAAACTACAAATCCCTGGTCTTTCCGGACAAATAATACCACCACATGTACACACTGATATAAACTGATGCTGAAAAGGGAAAATGTGATCTACGCTGAAAAGGGGAAAACCGATAATCCAGCTCATAGAACAGAGGGCAGCTGGTCAATAGAATTTATGTGGTTTACATGCATCACCCACGATAATCAGAACTCTTACGACACAATTTTGAACATCTCTTGTTATAACACAAATAGATATGGGATCAGGGTAATATTGCTTTGGCTTTGATTTTCCTATCCTTATCCTGATCACAGTAAATCCTTAAATTAAAAACAATGAAAGCATCTCAAAAAAGCAAATAAGAATATGTTTTTTTTTTCGAAAAGGGGGGACTCCCCGGCCTCTGCATCAGAACGATACATATGCATTAGCAAACATTACATGAACTTTTCTCAACAATCATTACTCAGAACTAGGATTCTAAATATTGAATTTCGAACCATACAGAAATTAAACAAAAACACACATAATGAGACGTCATTGAACATAAGCAGAAATCTGACTCGAGATCTCACCGCCTGATGCAGCATGGGAGATAACCATATGCATGCACACATGAGCACACACTAAAAATGCAAGCAAAACAACTTGCTTGAAAAGTATAAAGCCAAATAAATAAACCACAAGCTGAGTGCTAATTTGTCGAACCAAGGTCATGTGCCTTCAATCTTCATGCCAGTTGATGAAAGTCCACAAGAATTTGATAAAGACGGAAGGTACAGGTCCACCTCATAGCTGATCCTTGCATGTTACATAGAGAGCCCACGTCGAGCATACAAAATGAAAGAACCTACACCCAGCAACTCATTTCTGTCTCCCAGCCATTAATTAGAATGTAACTCTAGATACCTGCAAAGCAAGCAAGATCATTAGTCAAGCAATTTGTACTATTCATACACGAAAAGCTGTTGGAGTTACTCTCAATCAGTAAACGTTAGCTTCACCACTGTGGAAATTATGCCAAAAGCTTCAAAGTTGAATCACCTCATCATTAGACAAAACCAACATGTGAAACAGATAAAGCACACCTTCAACCTCTAATATTAGCAGTTCTTGGCTACACCTGATCTAAGTAGAGGCTAAAAGAACAGTGGGCACAGGAGGGGGTCATGAAGTAGCGAGATAATCACACAAGTCGAGTTTCATAAATCCATGCAGTAGGGGATCATGCATCATCTTATTAATTGATATTTCTTTGGTTGAAAAGTACTGTACTTCTTTTACTCTGCGTGTGACCAAAATTAATACTTCCAAACTACTTGATAATATGATAGTAAAAGTATAAAATGTTATCGGTGATGAAATCAGTTTTTATGACAAATCTGGTCATGCCATCTTGATCATATATGGTGGCTCGACAGTAGAGGCAACGTCACACGGAATAGAAGTCCTGTGACTCTATTCCCGTCCTGGTGTGGTCATCACGGCCGCCACGACACACACCAGTGAGTCTGTGGTGTTGTCATCCCATGGATCGTCGGTTCTAGATCTGGTGCAGGCACTGTGACTGCTCCACTCAGGCGAGTACTAGTGTCTGTACTATGGCATAATGGGACACATAATGTGTAAATGTGCAACTATGTTGACACCTCCTGGTCATTATGAAGAAAGAACGGAGAGGCATTGCAGATTTGAGCTGCCGCCAGAATACAAACGATTCAACAGCCGTGCTTACATGTGATAGAATCACATATGCATGCTTAGCCTGATCAAAACATCCATGCACAACACTATATGGTGACTCAAATTGAGAAATGTGGGATAAGTAATCTTCCAATTGGGTTAAACAGGCATCCAGGGACATAAAGGCTGCCGCTTATATTAAGGTCATACGAGGGGTAGGCCGTGCACACATCCTGCTGCGCACCCTTGCACCCTGACCTACCATTATGATATGATGATACAACCGAGGCTTCAATATTTCTTAACTCCCCACATAACGACACAACGATGCAATCAGTATAAGCTATCGATGAACTAGAAAAGGGAGAGTAACCTCCAAATGCTAAGCACACGACCCAAGGGCATTCCAAGGAAAAGTCAAATAGAAACGAGGACACCTCAAAAAGATACTTATACAACAGAACTATTAATTTGAGGAAAACAACTCTATTTTGATATAGTACTAAGTAATAGTTAAACAAAGCACACATACTATTAAATTTATTGAATATTCCCAAAATAACATATAATCGTTAATATTGTAGAGATAAAGAATGTACATTTATAGACTATTAACTGGTCAGAATAGAGAAGTCATTTAGAGCTATTCTTAAGCTTGTTCCACGCCATATTGGATATTGATAAACTATACTCCCTCTGTTTTTATTTACTCTGCATATTAGAGTTGACTGAAGTCAAACTTTGTA
Source organism: Aegilops speltoides (assembly GCA_021437245.1). Classification (NCBI taxonomy): domain Eukaryota; kingdom Viridiplantae; phylum Streptophyta; class Magnoliopsida; order Poales; family Poaceae; genus Aegilops; species Aegilops speltoides. The sequence goes on along the minus strand of CM038146.1, from coordinate 59,751,813 downwards.
AAGTTTGACCAAATTTATAGAAAACAATATAGACATTTATCATAATAAATCTATACGATGTGAAAGTACATTCAATAATAAATCTAATGTTGTTGATTTGTTATTGTATATCTTAATATTTTTGTTTATAAACTTGGTGAAAGTTTGTAAAGCTTGACTTTGACCAAAACTAATATGCAAACTAAATAAAAGCGGAGGGAGTACTTGTAATAAAAAAGTCCTAGCAACATAAATGATCATGATATATATTACACTTTAATGTAAAATATGCCTAAAAAGGTGGAAATACATTAAGCCCATTTACTAATTTTCCAGGGTACAAATGGACTTGCCATGTGAACAGCAGAAGCGCGGGACAATAAAATGAACAATTTATCCATAAGTTCACAACAAAGTGGTTATTATGAATTTTCTCAAACTGCTGTGATCTCACCTTGAGAAAAAAAAAGGCATACTATCGCTACGCTCTAACACTTACAATAGATGATTGTCACATCTGTCGACAGGAAGGGATATTTACTTATTTATTTAGTTCAGTTATTCTACAAAGAATTTGCCAATCTTGTTATTTATTGTTTTATCAGCAGATACTTATACATGATAAACTGATAAAGGCAGATTACTAGCTCTGACTAGAATCTCGAAAATTACATAAATTCAGCTAACAGTGGACAAATTACAACCCACTGTCTGGCTACAGGACATAGAGTATATTAGATACCACTAATAGATAACATCCAGATGACCAAACACGACGACTCAAGCATCATCAGAACAGAACAATATCAGCACGTGTTGAAGAGGTCATCAAGCAGAAAAAGAAACTACTGAAAATTGTTTGCTTACCACGACATGGTGTGAAATAATTTCTTCGGTGAATTATCGAACAAATAATTGGTTTTGTTGTCTGTTGAAGAGGTCATCAAGCAGCAAAAGAAACAAGTGACTTAACATTGTTAACTTAGCATGAAAGGATGTGAATCGTATGCCGTCAACCAATTATCAAAAAGTAATTTGAGTTTGTTATAATCAATATGTGTGAAGGCATGGTATTACCTGCGGTGTAGACAGTTTCGAATGGCTCATAATAAGTAACGGTGTCGTTTGCAAGAAGTTTCTTGAACTGCAATGAGTCAAGATGGACCATAAAGACGACGCCGCCTTTCCGCATGAACATCACATTATTTTCCTTGGCGAGCCCTAGTATCCTCATGTCTTTCTCCTCTGAATTCAGGAAAGGTAGCTTCTCCAGTTGGATAGTTCTTCCAAGTACCCATGAAAAAACACGATTAGAATCTGTGTTCCTCTTCCATAATTGGAAGCTGCAGTCCGTCTCGAAGAGTAAACCAAGGCCACCAGGCCCACCACCCTCTGCCCGCATGATCAAGTTTAGGGGACGCCCCTGTTCAAGCATGTGCACTGGCACCTGTATCAAGGCTAGGCTCTGTTTCTCCATATCAAACTCGAGAATTACAGAAATCTTCCCGACAAGCAGCCAGTAAAGAGAATTCCCAGCCAGCACAGCGGGCATGCCCGTGCAAGCAACATCAGTCAGACTCATAGATGGATGTACATGTACCGTTGATATGAGCTCACCCCATAGGCCAGTCTTTGAAGAGTAAACACACAAGAAAGCTCGCCTGTGTGGTCTGCCTTTGTCTGCCATCACCACGACCACCTGGAAGTCGTCGTCGTCGTCTCCGGCGGCCCGAAGCACGGCCCCATTGATCATGCCCTTCCCCCCGCGCGTCACAAACCCAGGGTGCAAGAGGATCCGGTGCTGCTCGGCGGTGATGGGATCCCACACCAGGATCTCTCTCCAAGAATCGAGCGAGAGGAACACGAGCACAAGGCCATGGCGACATCCGATGGGCACGAAGAAGTCGTCGAGCCTCAGAGACAAGCCCCCCGCCGCGAAGCGATTGGGGGCCTCCACGGTAGGTACCAAGGACAGATCGCCGCCCAAAACTTTGTCAAGGACACCGAGGAGGGGAGGATTGCGGCGGTGGTGGAGGCGGAAGCGGCGGCAGAAGCCGGGGTCGGAGACGAGGAGACGCCAGCGCCTGTAGACGGCAGAAGCGCGGGGGAGGGAGGACGGCTGCGGGTCGAGGCGGAGGAGGATCTCGAAGAGCAGGTTGTCATCATCCAGGGGCGGCGCCGCCGTCGACCGTGGGCGTGGGTGGTGGCGGCGGAGGTTACCCATCTCTCTCACCCTCTCTCCTCTCTCCTCTCGGTACTGTGGCGTGGTCGAAGCGGCAGCAGCCCCAAGAAAGTGATGTATGTGCGCAAGAAAGTGGGTCGGCCCACTCAAGAAATCACGCTCACTATTTTTGTCCCGTTCCGTTTCGTTGTATTCCCTCGGCACATGTACACACCTGCTTTAATTTGCTAGGAGTACAAGGCACTTGTTTTGTACAGACATTTCTTTTTTGTTTTGTACATACATGTCTAACAAAAACTTGTTTTGTACATACGAGAAAAGTTTAAAAGCAAATTGAGCACTTTTTGTAAGAATTAGTTCCTGCTCTAGTTACATTGTTCTTGATAAAGTTTGACTTGCTTAGATTTCCAATATCTTTCAAATGCGTCGTTGTTAATACTTACTTGTTCACAAAGTAATAGTTCATATCACCGGATCATGTTCACTATATGACTATTTCCACGCAAAGCCAGGCCAATGGACGCGGTGGAGTCTCGTCCTCCTCCGGTTGGTTCTGGTTGACGAGTCCTTCTGAGAACCTTGGCAGAGACCTTGATGCCCGACGGGTTTGGAAGATGTAGTGTTGGTGGATCCTCTGGCCTGCTAGACCTATGGCATGGGCTTCGGTGGTCGCTATCTGGTCCGGCTGGACGGCCACGTGCGGCATTACCTCCATAGAGGCATCGTTGTGGTCCCTGCTCATGTCTCCGCGATCTCCTTCAGCCTCACTAGTAGAAAAGGGGGCAATGGTCCAGGCCAGGTCAGCCCATTAGTCCCAGTTCAATCCAGAGCAGGGACCAATGGGGGCATTGGACCCGGTTCGTGAGCCCCGGGGGCCGGCCGGGCCAAGTGGGCCATTGGTCCCGGTTCGTCTGGACCTTTTGGTCCCGGTTGGTGGGACGAACCGGGACCAATGTGCCTCGCTCCTGGCCCACCACCATTGGTCCCGGTTGGTGGCCTGAACCGGGACCAAAGGCTGCCCTTTAGTCCCGGTTCACGCCACGAACCGGGACCAATTAATTGCCTATATATACCCCTCGCCAGCGAGCAGAGCACTCCCACTGCTCTGTTTTTCCTGGCCGGCGAGGAGAGAGCTTCGTGGTGCTCTAGCTCACCTCCTATGCACACGAGGTGTTCGATGGAATGCCCGAGCCACACTACTTAAGCTTTCTCCTCTCCAAGCTCGACCTCCAAACTCCATTTTCCTCAATATTTGTCTAGGTTTAGCGGTCTGTCACGTCCCGTCCCCGTCTTCACCGCCGTCGATTGCCCGTGCCGATCTCGTCGCCGGCACCACCGTTGTGAGCCTCTTGTTCTTATCTTCTTTCTGAAAGGAAAAAAATTCTTACTTGTATGTTTATATAGATACTTGTATAATTTTCTTACTTTTATTATTGCATCTTATATAGTGCGATGGTTTTGGTATCCGCCCCCGTCGGCCCTCGTCCTGTCTATGATTCGGATGTGGTATATATTATCTTTTCATAACTATTGGTTCATTTATTGTTTATGACAATTATGCCGACCAACGTGACATAGATTTTATTTATCTAGGAGGTTGTTGAACCGGAAAATTCCAACCGACCCTATTGTCGAGAGGTTAAATTTAGTTGAAGAAGAAAACAATTTGTTGAAGGAAAAAATTAGAAAATTTGAGGAGGAGAAGATGATATTGGAGTTGCATGTTGCGGATGTCGTCGATGATCACAAGATCAAGATGGATGCAATGCGCTTGAAGATTAGAAAGATTAGAAAATATGCCATTCATACCGAGGCTTGGTATCATTATGCCGTTGGATCAGTTGTTACATTGGTTGCGATTATGATCGCATTTGTTTTCGCATTGAAATGTTTTACATAGTTTCAATGTATGGATTAATTAATTTAGATGCTCTGCAGAGCTTTATGTTGTTAGATGAGAACTATGTATGTACTTTGGTTTTAATGTGATGATGAACTTCTATTATAATTAAGTCATTTAATTATCTATTCATGATGTTCTGTAATGATTTGTGACACACTTAATTATATATAATGCACCTAGATGAACCGGCAATGGATGTACGGTTCAAGACACACCTCAGTGTACATTAAGGGCGTGCATGATTTTCTCGAAGTGGCTGAGGCAAACAAGCAGAATGGTTTTGTGTGTTGTCCATGCCCTATATGTGGGAATACGAAGTCTTACTCTGACTGGAAAAATCCTTCAAACCTACCTGCTTTACAAGGGTTTCATGCCACACTATAATGTTTGGACGAGGCACGGAGAAATACGGGTTATGATGGAAGACAGCGAAGAAAAAGAGTACGATGACAACTATGTGCCCCCTGAATACGATGATGCTACTGAACATCAAGAGGAACCAGACGATGTGCACGATGATGCTGCAACGGACAAAGCTGCTGAAGATCAAGAGGAACCAGGCGATGTGATCTCCGCCGGGTCATTGTCGATGCAAGGACGCAATGCGAAAGTCAAAAGGAGAAGCTGAAGTTCGATCGCATGTTAGAGGACCACAAAAAAGGGTTGTACCCCAATTGCGAAGATGGCAACACAAAGCTCGGTACCATACTGGAATTCCTGCAGTGGAAGGCAGAGAATGATGTGCCTGACAAAGGATTTGAGAAGCTACTGAAAATATTGAAGAAGAAGCTTCCAAAGGATAACGAATTGCCCGACAGTACATATGCAGCAAAGAAGGTCGTATGCCCTCTAGGATTGGAGGTGCAGAAGATACATGCATGCCCTAATGACTACATCCTCTACCACGGTGCGTACAAGGATCTGAACGCATGCCCGGTATGTGGTGCATTACGGTATAAGATCAGATGAGATGACCCTGGTGATGTTGACGGCGAGCCCCCCAGGAAGAGGGTTCCTGTGAAGGTGATGTGGTATGATCCTATAATACCACGGTTGAAATGTCTGTTCAGAAACGGAGAGCATGCCAAGTTTATGCGATGGCACAGTGAGGACCGTAAGAAAGACGGGAAGTTGAGAGCACCCACTGATAGGTCGCAGTGGAGAAAAATCGAGAGAAAGTACTGGGATGAGTTTGCTAGTGACCCAAGGAACGTATGGTTTGCTTTAAGCGCGGATGGCATTAATCCTTTCGGGGAGCAGAGCAGAAATCACAGCACCTGGCCCGTGACTCTATGTATGTATAACCTTCCTCCTTGGATGTGCATGAAGCGGAAGTTCATTATGATGCCAGTTCTCATCCAAGGCCCTAAGCAACCCGGCAACGACATTGATGTGTACCTAAGGCCATTAGTTGAAGAACTTTTTACTTGACACCGATTGGCCCGCTCTCAGTAACCTTTCAGGACAGACAAACAAGGGATACCACGCATGCACGCATTGTTTACTTGACACTGATAGTATATACCTGGGAAGCTGCAGGAAGAATGTGTACAGGCCATCATCGATTTCTTCCGACCAACCATCAATGTCGAAAGAAAGGCAAGCATTTCAAAGGCGAGGCAGATCACCGTAAGAAGCCCGCCATGCGTGCGGTGATCACATACTTGCTATGGTCAATGATTTACACGTAATCTTTGGAAAGGGTCCCGGCGGACTATCTGTTCCGAGTGACGCTGGGGGACACGCACCCATGTGGAAGAAGAAATCTATATTTTGGGACCTACCCTACTGGAAAGACCTAGAGGTCCGCTCTTCGATCGACGTGATGCACGTGACAAAGAACCTTTGCGTGAACCTGCTAGGCTTCTTGGGCGTGTATGGGAAGACAAAAGATACAGCTGAGGCACGGGAGGACCTGCAAAGTTTGCACGAAAAAGACGGCATGCCTCCAAATTCAGTATGAAGGTCCTGCCAGCTATGCTCTTACCAAAGAAGAGAAGGAAATCTTCTTTGAATGCCTACTTACTATGAAGGTCCCGACTGGCTTCTCGTCGAATATAAAAGGAATAATAAATATGGCGAGAAAAAGTTCCGAACCTGAAGTCTCATGACTGCCACGTGATTATGACGCAATCGCTTCGGTTGCATTGAGGGGCTTCTACCGAAAATGTCCGATTAGCCATTGTGAAGCTATGTGCATTCCTCAATGCAATCTCTCAGAAGGTGATCGATCCAGAAATCATACCAAGGCTAAGGAGTGATGTGGTGCAATGTCTTGTTAGTTTCGAGCTGGTGTTCCCACCATCCTTCTTCAATATCATGACGCACGTCCTAGTTCATCTAGTTGATGAGATTTTCATTCTGGGCCCTATATTTCTACACAATATGTACCCCTTTGAGAGGTTCATGGGAGTCCTAAAGAAATATGTCCGTAACCGCGCTAGGCCAGAAGGAAGCATCTCCATGGGCCATCAAACACAGGATGTCATCGGGTTTTGTGTTGACTTCATTCTGGCCTTAAGAAGATAGGTCTCCCTAAATCGCGGTATGAGGGGAGATCGACCGAAAAGGCACGCTGGAAGGGACTCAATAATATGCAGGACAGATATTCTTGGTCTCAAGCACACTACACAGCTTCTACGAACTCTACCTTGGTGACCCGTATGTCGATGAACACAAGAACAGTCTGCGCTCCAAACACCCGGAGCAGTGCGACGACTGGATTACATGTGAACGCATCAGGACTTTCAGCAGTTGGTTGGAAACACGTCTCAGAGGTGAAAACACTGTTTGTGATGAGTTGTACTTGTTGTCCAGGGGACCATCTTCGACTGTTACGATTTGGAAAGGATACGAGATAAATGGGAATACATTTTACACGATTGACCAAGATCAAAAGAGCACCAACCAAAACAGTGGTGTCCGCTTTGATGCAACAACCGAGAGGGAAAAGGACACATATTATGGTTACATAGTGGATATATGGGAACTGTTGGGGAACGTAGTAATTTAAAAAAAATTCCTACGCACACGCAAGATCATGGTGATGATATAGCAACGAGAGGGAGAGTGTTCGCCCACGTATCCTCGTGAGACCGTGGCGAAGCGTTAGCACAACGCAGTTGATGTAGTCGTCGCCTTCACGATCCGACCGATCCAAGCACCGAACGTCGGAGCCTCCGAGTTCAGCACACGCTCAGCTCGATGACGCCCCCGAACTCCGATCCAGCCGAAGGCCGAGGAGAGTTCCGTCGAGACGACGGCGTGGTGGCGATCTTGATGTTCTACCGTCGCAGGCTTCGCCTAAGCTTGACGATATGACCGAGGTGGAATATGGTGGAAGGGGCACCGCTGCGGCTAAGGAATGATCCGTAGATCAACTTGTGTGTCTATGGGGTGCCCCTGCCCCAGATATAAAGGAGGGAGGGAGGAGGAGGCCGCCTAGGGAGGAGGCGCGCCATAGGGGAGTCCTACTCCCACCGGGAGTAGGATTCCCCTTCCTAGTCCAACTAGGGATCCTTCCATGTAGTAGGAGTAGGAGACTAGGAAGGGAAGAGAGAAGGAAGGAAGGAGGGTGCGGCCCTCCCCTAGTCCACCCGGACTAGGCCTTGGGGCGCGCAGCCTGCCCTAGGCAGCCCCTCTCTCTTTCCCGCAGGCCCAATAAGGCCCAATACTTCTCCCGGCGAATTCCCGTAACTCTCCGGTACTCGATAAATACCGAATGACTCGGAACCTTTCCGAACTCGAATATAGTCGTCCAATATATCGATCTTTACGTCTCGACCATTTCGAGACTCCTCGTCATGTCCCCGATCTCATCCGGGACTCAACTCCTTCGGTACATCAAAACTCATAAACTCATAATATAACCGCCATCGAAACCTTAGCGTGCGGACCCTACGGGTTCGAGAACTATGTAGACATGACCTAGAACTATTCTCGGTCAATAACCAATAGCGGGACCTGGATGCCCATATTGGCTCCTACATATTCTACGAAGATCTTTATCGGTCAAACCGCATAACAACATACGTTGATCCCTTTGTCATCGGTATGTTACTTGCCCGAGATTCGATCGTCGGTATCCAATACCTAGTTCAATCTCATCACCGCAAGTCTCTTTACTCGCTCAGTAATGCATCATCCCGTAACCAACTCATTGGTCACATTGCTTGCAAGGCATATAATGATGCGACACGAGAGGGCCCAGAGATACCTCTCCGACAATCGGAGTGACAAAACCTAATCTCGAAATACGCCAACTCAACATGTACCTTCGGAGACACCTGTAGTACTCCTTTATAATCACCCGATTCGTTGACGCTTGGTAGTACCCAAAGTGTTCCTCCGTAAACGGAGTTGCATAATCTCATAGTTACAGAACATGTATAAGTCATGAAGAAAGCAATAGCAACATACTAAACGATCAAGTGCTAAGATAACGGAATGGGTCAAGTCAATCACATCATTCTCCTAATGATGTGATCCCGTTAATCAAATGACAACTCTTTTGTCCATGGTTAGGAAACATAACCATCTCTGATAAACGAGCTAGTCAAGTAGAGGCATACTAGTGACACTATGTTTGTCTATATATTCACACATGTATTATGTTTCCGGTTAATACAATTCTAGCATGAATAATAAACATTTATCATGAAATAAGGAAATAAATAATAACTTTATTATTGCCTCTAGGGCATATTTCCTTCAGGAACTTGACTACGGACATGATTTTAAGGTCCCTTTGTTTAAGTGCAAATGAGTCAATCTGTCAGGAGGCGGGGTACAGGTAGACCCACAGTACGGAATGACAACAGTGGATCTGAAAAATCTTGGGTACACTGACGAACCATTCGTCCTAGCCAATGATGTGGCACAGGTTATCTATGTGAAGGAAATGTCTACCAGACCGAGAAAAAAAAGAGATAAGGAAGCGAATACATCATACGATGAGCCAAAGCGCCACATAGTTCTTTCAGGAAAAAGAGACATCGTGGGAGTGGATGGCAAGACAGACATGTCTGAAGATTATGAAAAGTTTCATGAAATTCCTCCCTTCAAAGTCAAGGCTGGCCCCAGCATCATGATAAACGATGAAGATTATCCATGGTTACGGCGCAATAAGCAAATGACACAAGCGAATAAAAAGTGAAGACTTTCTGCCGCAACTATTTATGATGATACCATGCCAACTTTGTCCGTTTTGTGAAGACGAGTATGATACCATTGTCCATTTTGTACATGCACATGCTATGTGGGTGAATTTAATGTACCTTGCCAACTTTCAACTTTTTCAGAGTTCATTTGAAATGCTTTGATGTCTTATGGTTCGGCCCTCGTAATACCATTAATCCCGTTTCGCTCCTTGTCAACTATGTTCTCACCAAGAACACTCTATAGGCGCATCTATGTTCATATTTTTAGTAAAGTTAATCACAAACTTGTGATTCACACAAATTTCAAAGAATTCAAATTTTAACTATTCAAATTTGAAAACTAATGGCACTAACAGAAAGTTTATAATTTTGCTGACCTAAAAGAAAAAAGAATTAAAAATAAAGCAAAAACTAAAGAAAATAAATAATACAGAAAACAAAATAAAAATAGCAACAATAAGTATTTTGTTGTAAGTAGAAACAAAATAAAATAAATAAAGCAAGAAAGAAAACAAAAAAACAAAAAAAAGTGTTTTCAAATTTGAAAACTAATGGCACTAACAGAAAGTTTATAATTTTCCTAAAACTAAAAGCAAAAAGAATTAAAAAATATAGCAAAAAACAAAAGAAAATAAATAATGCAGAAAACAAAACAAAAAAACTAGAAAAAAAATGAAAATAGCAACAATAAGTAAAGAAAACAAAAAAACAAAAAAAGTGCCTCCTACTAGCCCCCCAGGGCCTGAATAGGACTAGAAACCGTACCATGGGCCAGGATTCAAGCCCGCAGAAGGCCCAGCAGGCCCACAGGGAAAGCAGTGTCAGATCAGGCCCATTGGCCTGCAGTTCAGAGGAGTTCGAGAGGGAAGAGGCAGCGAAGCTTATAAACAGGTGCGGGGCGCTCTCAACTAGTGAGGTGGGACTAAACTCCCACCATCACGCCGCTGTGCAAGGCCATTGGTTCCGGCTGGTGCCACGAACCGGGACCAATGCCACCCTTTGGTCCCGGTTCGTGGCACCAACCGGGACCAATGCCCCCCCTTTAGTCCCGGTTCGTGCCACCAAACGGGACCAAAGGCCGTCGCTTCCCGCCCTTTGGGATGCTAAAGAGGTTTGGTCCCGTTGGTGGCACCAACCGACTAAAAATGCATTAGTCCCATTGATGCCACCAATCGACTAAAGGCTTTGCTATATAAGCAGCACTTAGCAGCTTCCGCCAATCGCCCACTTCTCCCCGACGCCTGTGCTCTTCCTCACATCACTGTCATTGCCTGACGCCTCGCTCCACCTTGTTGCCGCCGCCGCCACCGACGCCACTCAGTTGCTCGCCATTGCCGGCGCTGCCCCTGTGAGCACAGCCTGCTCCGCGCCCTCCGTCCAGCCCCTGCTGCGTCCGCATTGCCCGGCCCTGCGCCAAGCAGCCGCCGCCTTCTTGCCAGCTTGCGACCACATGCCACACTGTCTCTGCTGCTGCCAGCCTGCCACGCCCTGTCCATAGCATTTTTGCATTTTTGTGTATATGTGTTTGTATGTGTATATATGTGTACATGTTCATAGTTTTTTTCAAAAGTGTATTTTTTGTTCATTGCATTTTTTCATATATATAATGTATATATGTATGTGGTAGCTATATATATGATGAATGGATGTGGCTATATATGTATGTATGAATATAATGTTCATAGCACTTTTTTTGTCTATATATGTTTTTCATATATGTATTAATTTTTTATTTAGGTTGTTAGTAGATATCGAATTTAGGTTAGTGCATTTTAGGTTAGTGTAGAGGAGAAAGGAAAAAAAGGAAAAGGAAGAAAAGAGGAAGAAGGAAGAAGGAAGAAGAAGAAGAAAAAGAATGAGATGAAAAAGGAAAATAAGAAGAGGAAGAAAGGAGAAGAAGAGGAGAGGAAGAAGAGGAGAAATAAATAAGAAGAGGAAAAAAGAAGAAAAGAAGAGGAGAAGAAGAAAGGAATAGAACAGAAGAAGAAAAAATAGAAAAAAATTCTATTTTTTTCTTCTTCTCCTCTATTCCTTTCTTCTTCTCCTCTTTTTTTCTTTTTTTCTTCTTCTTCTTCCTTCTTCCTTCTTCCTCTTTTCTTCATTTTCCTTATTTTCCTTTCTCGAGGGAGAAGAAGAAAAAGAAGTGGAGAAGAAGAAGAAAGTAATACAGGAGAAAGAAGAAACTTCAACACGAGGGGGGGTACCGATACCCCCTCCCCGATAACCATTATTTTCCCATGTATATGTATGTCGCGTTGTTGTCGATATAACCCCCTCGAGATAACTTCGACATGAGGAGCGGTCGATATATATACCCCCTATCGACCGTGATAACTTATACAACAGCAGCACCCCCCTCGGCCCTCTCGCTCGACCAAAACTCTCGAGGACACCCAAACCCTAGAGAGAAAACGATGTTGGTCTCCTACCCCCTCCCGCCGCGCCCCTACCCAACAAATTAACTCTCTCGAGGCCACCAAATTTACCAAGTTAAAAGAGCGTTGTCGTCGTGGCCACCCCAAACCCTTGAAGCGTTGTGTCGAGGCAACGCCAAACCCTAGAGAAGCTGCGTCGAGGCCACTAACATGATTCCTTATTGTGATTAGCTAGCTAGTTCTACATTTGCCACATATATATATATATATATATATCCATCTGTACCATGTTTGAATAATAATTGACATGTTGTAAATATTTGCAGAAACTATGGAGCACACCCGAGACGAAGAAACAGAAGCGATGTTGGGGGACATAATCGCACAAGGAAGTGATGTCGTTGCGTCATTTCTCAACGACACCAATGGTCAGGAAGGACTGGGTGAAGAAGAGGGCTATGTTCATGATGGCTCTGACCCATTAATGCCGGTACAAGAAGAGGGCTATGTTCATGATGGCTCGAGTGACCCAATGGAGGTACAAGAAGGAGACTGTGCTGACTGCTCCGGTGACCGAACCGAGTCCGGCCAGGTATATATATATTAGTTAAGCCCGTGCTGACTAGTTAATTGATGCATTCATTGTTTTGGTATATGTACACATATTAATTAACTCTCGTCTTTCTTCCTTTTTCTAGCCCTCCGGATCGAGAACAACTTCGGTAAGGAGACGAGGCCCGAAGAAAAAGTTGAGCTCGGATGAAAGGTTTGAGATCATAGAAATCGCGCCCGACGGCGAACCGATTGAACCCATCCGGCCAAACATCACATTTTCTGCTCAGTGCGGGTTTCTTGTTAGGGACAAGATCCCGATCAGCATCCAGCAATGGTATAAGCCTAAGGAGGAAGACCCTGAGGTGTCTTATGTCAATGATATGCAGAAAGAAGATCTTTGGACTCAACTGAAGGCAAATTTCACCCTACTGCTAGAGAAGGATCCGGAGAAGCCAGTTAAAGAGCAATTAATCAAGTCTTGTGCTCTTAAGAAGATGGCAACACTATTCAGGAGGTGGAGGAAAGAGCTGAACAAGTTTGTTGACAAAAAAGAGACACCAGAATTCATCGGCAAATATGAGAAGATCAAAGATCACTGGCCCGCATTTGTGGCCCACAAGACATCGGAAAAGAGTAAGAAGATGTCGGCGACAAACAAGCAAAATGCTGCAAAGAAGCAGTTTCACCATCGGACGGGGTCAGGTGGCTACCTCAAAGCCCGGCCTAAGTGGTCCAAGGCTGAGAATGATCTGCTTGAAAAAGGGATCGAACCAGAGACAATGTACTGGCCAGGCCGTTGTCGGACTTGGTTCTTCGGGGCTGGCGGAACCTTGGACCCTGTATCAGGGAAGTGCCATTGGACGGACGAGCAATTGCAAATACCAGTCAAGAACCTTCGACACTATATCAATGCAGCAGCAGCGAGGGACGTTCGCTCTGCATAGGAGAAGGACGAACTCACAATGGCCCTCGAATCTGAGCACCACGGACGGACACGAGGCACGCCAGGCTCCATTCCGTGGAAGGTTGGTTTTCCGGACGCAGGGGGTTACAAAACCCACGAGAGGAGGAAGAAACTGGAGAAGGGCCAACTGCAGGCGCTGCACGAAAGGGTAATGGGGCTAGAGGAACGAGAAGAGGAACGAGAAGCAGCAGATCGCAGCAAACGACCTGCCGAAGCTTCCCCCGAAGCTACCCCGCCATCTCAGCGGAGAAGCAGCGTGGCTTCCACCGAGCTGCTTCAGCCGGAGCATGTCTTGACGGCTCCTGCTAGCTATCCCGTGGATGCTATCATGGAGTCTCAAAATTGCCACATTATGACGCGATGGATGAATTTGAAGGTCAAGGCGGATGTTGGCTCTGTTTATCCTACTGGACCCGGCGCAACTTATCACTGCCGACCGATTCCAGAAGGATATGCTAGGGTGATGGTGGATGAAATAACGGAGGGGTTTGAGGACCTCCAGCTTGACCACCCTACCGGTGAAGGGGAGACTAGGCTGGGTTCTGCTCTAAAGACTCCATGCCTATGGCGGAAGGAGCTCATCAACCTTCCAAACTAGACGCCTCCGCCTCCTCCTCCTCCTCCGGCGAGTTAGGGCACTCCGCCTCCTCCAACGCCTCCTCCTCCGGCGAGTGATGATCAGGGCACTGGGCCTCCTTCTCCGGCGCGGGGCGGCACTCCGCCTCCTTCTCCGCCTGTGCCGGCACGCTCGAGCAGCCAGCAGCCTCCTCCTTCTCCGCCTCACCAGCAAGGGCGGAAGAGACCCACCGCCGACCCGGCTGCTCCGGCGCGTCGTAGTCCTTCTCCTCCGCCTTGTAAGCAAGCACGAAAGAAGACATACACCGCAGCCGCTCCATCTGCTCCGGCGTCTAGCAGCACAACCAGAGGCGGGAGGCAATACAGATACGGTCCACCTCTCAAGCCTCTAGAGAAGTTACCGTACGAGAGGACCGAGGAGGAAAATGATACGATCGTGCGGACCCACATGAAGGAGTTCTTTGAAGGGGTGAAACCAAAGAGACATCCACCTCTGGAGCAGAAGGTAGATCTGGTGAAAGCAAAGCGCACTCTCGATGCCCTGAGGAAACCGGCAAAGTCTCCGCCGAGAACCAACTATGACCGCATTCATCGCATGACATATCTCCAAGCGGAGCGGTCGGGAAGTACTGTCAGACATCAAAGGTCAAGAGAACGAGCAGCTGCGAAAAAAGTTGCCTAGCTCGGCGAACAAGCAAATCAATCGTGCCCCCCGCTCAATGTGTCTCGCGGCAACATCATCGCTAATGCTCCGGGGATGGTGCCCGGTTATGGCAATCTACAAGATTGCCTACCTGACGATCAACTTCTTGATTTCATGGAGGTGGATGAACACAGATACGAGTACGGGAAGCCTCTTGTCAAAGATGAAAAATCTCTAACAACGATGATGCGAAGATTCCATCATTGGTACATGAAAACCTGCAGAGAGTCTGGGGGGGGGGGGCGAATAGTTCGTATCTGCACATTGAATAGGAGCACGACCTCGTTGGAACTGATATGTTGTGTGTTCCATTTGAGGAGTTCTTCGCGTTCTTCAATCAAAAGGCCCTCGATAAGTTAACGGTATTTTGCTACTATCTGTAAGTACTATTTCTGTCATTAAGTCTCTATATATAGCTCGGCTCTTTCATTGCATGTATTTATAATCTATTATCCTCACTATATAATGCAAATTGAAGATCGTCGAGTGCAGAAAACAAGAAATCTATGATATTGGGTTCATTAACACAAATATCATAGATGATAATCAGGTTACAAAGCACGCCGAAGAGGCCGAGGCCAACTTGCTACAATCGTTGATCAAAAATCAAAACAAAGATACCATACTCTTTCCTTACAACGGCGAGTGAGTGTTACTGTCGTGTGCATATTCGGTTTCCCTTATTACTCGAGCGAGGTTAATTATAGTAATGTAATTGATGAGTTATGAATGCGTGCGCAGCTTCCACTATGTTCTTCTGGAGATTAAGCTTGAGCGGGGACTAGTAACCGTGTTAGACTCGAGACGGAAAGATCCCAAAACCTATGCGGCCATGACTGAATTGCTCAACAAGTAAGTTCAATCGATCATTATCACACCATATCGGCAACTTTTTGTTCATTTCCTGATATTTCAAGTAATAATAATTATTTTGTTTGTCTTGCAGGGTTTGGAAACAGTTCACCGCAGAAGCTCCGGCCGGGACTGCCGAAGGAGCTGCGACGTACATACCCGAAAGTAAGTACTACTGGCTAGCTATTTGCGCGCATCTCCCGTTGATTCTATAGCTATACTTTCATCAATGCCACTTATAATGCTTCATTATCAGTTTGATTGACCTCTATTTCTCGTAAAGTGCTTGTGGCAGGAACAAGGGAATGATTTCTGTGGATACTACGTGTGCGAGTTCATCCACAACGCGACTTTGAAAAATAAGCGGGGCTACTCTAAAAGACAATTTGGAGTGCGTAAGCAATAATATTCACAATTTCATTTTATTACACCACCATTTCTGTTGAGTTTCATTCATATATATGTATTAATTAACCCCCTTCTTCAAATTAGACGTGGCAGATGCGGAATGAACTCCTAGAACCAGATCGCATGAAAGAAATTAAAGAGGAATTGGCGGGATTCTGTCTTGACCACGTCATCAATAAAGCCAGAGAATGCCATGTGGAAGTTGATTTCAATTGCTAGGGGATTGTAATTAAGAGATCTTACATATTGTACATGTATGTAGCCAGTAGCGTCGGATACATGATACGGAAACTTGTTGTTCGACCAATCTCTTGGAGAAGGAGAGGTCGATCGATCACTTTTCTTGGTATGCATGACGAACTTCTGTACTCAATGGTTCCCTTCATTTTCTTACTAGCTAGCGTGTCGAGGGCCTCTCTATGTATATAGTACATAGCATCGACCAAGCACGGACATAAGAGAGGACACTTCTCTCTATTAATTAGCTAGCTAACACAATATATGAAACACCTAAATTAACCCTCCTAAACCCCCAACCCCCCCCCCCCCATTTCAAAATAAAACAAAAACCCCAGCCACTGGAATGCTGACGCGTGGATGCCTTTTGGTCCCGGTTGGTGCCACCAACCGAGACCAAAGCCCCCCTGCCTGGGCTTGGAGCACCGGCCACGTGGAAGACCATCTGTCCCGGTTCGTGTTTGAACCGGGACTAAAGGGGGGAGGTATTAGTAACGAACCATTAGTCCCGGTTCATGAACCGGAACTAAAGGCCCTTACAAACCGGGACAAATGCCCCCTTTTCTACTAGTGCCTTCAGCAATGGGATAAGCCCTACGTTATATGTCAAGACAAGCAGTGGTGGTGCCACGTTGTCTGTCAGGACCCCGATTCTATGTCACACTGATCTAGCATGTAACACCTCATATCACTTTGCGGCCTCACGCATGGTATTCCCACGGGTGTCGCCTTACCATGCCCGAGACCATTTGCGCCTTTTGGCACACGTATATGACAATGTCGCTAGCATCCATATGACAAAGAACCCGGGCTGACATGGCTAGTCGTGAACCCAAAGTGGAACTAACTTACAGGGACAGGCATACATGACCCAGCAACAAACGTGTCGGTCATCAGCGAGAGAATCCGGGTTGTACCAGCTGGGCTAGCAGGACTCTGGACAATCCGGGCTGTAGCGGCTAACAGGACTCCGGTAGACACCGCGTGACATTTCCCCGAAGGGACAGACACAGTAACGAAGAAGGACACATGCCGGCCAGCCTAAGTGTTCCGGAGAAGTAGCAAGCCACCAGGGCTCAGTGGAAGCACTAGGAGACATTTTCCGGTAAGAGAGGCTACTAAGGATAAACAACTAGACAGTCAGATCCCACACATAGCAATACACATTACATGTACGCATAACATGCAAGTATTTGTTGTACAACATTGCATCACAACGTAACTCAACAACTCATATAGGTAAAGCTTCAGACGAGCCATCATAGCATTTATTACAAACAGGGGTCATACGACCCAACATTCAGAGCATACAAGCAACAAACGGAAGCATTACATGTCTGAGTACATACATCTACAAATGAAAAAAGGCTGAAGAGCTTGACTATCTACAACGTCCGATCAAGATCGTAGCTGAGGTAAAAGCTACTTGTCGAAGTCCATGAGAACACTAGTAAGACCGAAAAAACATAAATAAAGCAACATGAGTACAAAGGTACTCAGCAAGACTTACATCAGATCATATCATACATGCATTTGTATCAAGAAGGTAATGTGGGGTTTAGTTGCAGCAAGCCAGCTTTAACTCAGTGGCTATCATGTTCTACGACTACGAGAACTTCTTTGAGGTGAGATGGCGCACACGAGTCCACTAATCACCACACAATACACTACTATGGATTCATCCCCGTCTTCCTACGAGAATGCCATCCATAGCACCCACACTTGTCTTGAGCATTTTAGAGTATTCACTTCAAGTTGTCTATGTACCACGTAAGCATCCAAGAAGTCCATAACCGCGGACCCGGCTATTCGAATAGATCATGTTAACCCTGCAGGGGTGTACTTTTTCACACATGCTCTCGCCACTTACAGCCATGTACACGTCATGTATCTCGGCAACCTTCAAGCAGAAGCCTGGCAAGGGTGTCGGCCACGACCTGACTAACCACACAAGACTCTAGTCCAGGTTTATCGCCTATTCGGGTTCTATCCGCAAGGGAGTCCGGCCGAGGTTTCCATCACGGCCCAAAACGATGTGAGCAGGGTTCCCAAGCCCACCAACCGGGTGCCACTTAGTACACCGTGCCACATGTGCCTAGCCTGTCCCAAGCCCACCTACCGGGTGCCACTTGGTAGAAGAATAACAATGCCTACAAGCACCAGAAACTAGTTGCGACTCCTGGACAGAGATCAAGTTGGTTAATAAGTCGAGAAGGCTTGGAGCGCCCGGAGCCCAATGTGTGGTAGTAACTAGTCATTGGACGACATACACAGAACTCAGTGCTTAAGGACAGTTCGAGTGAGACAACCCACCATGTACTCCTACATGGCCTCTCACCACTACCTTTACCAAATCGTATTCACACACTTAACTCTCAGTATCAGAACATAGCACTGCACTCCAATTCATTCCCAATGAATCAGACCTGACACACTCTAAGCAATAGCGGGCATGGCATGGTAGGAACACAACAATGGCTTCAATCAACTCCTACACATGCTAGTGGGTTTCAACTATTTACTCTGGCAATGACAAGTAAAGCAGAGGAATGGGTTCAGCTACCGCAGCACAAAGTAGCAATTGAATCGTTATTGTCCTAATGCAATAGCAGAGAGCAGGAGCGAGAGAGTAGGATTGAATCGGAATGAACAAGGGGTTTTGCTTGCCTGGTAGGTTAACAAGGTGGCATTGCTCCTCAGACAGTTACTCTGGAGCACTCACTGGAGCAGGACCTATCGAGAAGGAACGGTGTCGACAATTAATACAGAAGCATATGCAACAATATGATGCATGAACATGGCATGAAGATGTGATGCTATTTGAGCTAGTGAAGCTAGCATTCATTTGGTTGACGTCCATTTGAATCAAGAATTCAAATGCAACTCCAAGTTAAGTCTTTATAAATGCCATTTACATATTTTCACTTATACAATAAGTATTAGTTTGTTTGTCATGCTTGAAACTAGTACAGATGGATAGATTGCATTTTTCTGGTAATTTTTCATATATGAGTTATTTCAATCTGAGTTACGGTTGAATTTCTATGATTTTTTGAAGTTTATAACATTTTCTGGAATTTCTTGATTTAGTTTAAAACCAGAAAAGAATAACTGCATCATGCCTACGTCAGCAGACAACGGAGATGACCAGGTCAAACCTGACGTGTGGGGTCCACACGTCAGTAACATGGGGTTAAACAGGGGGTTAGTTTATCCTAGTTATAGGATTAGTGGCGCTGGGGCCTACTAGTGAGTGTCAGGGTTCAGTTAAGTGGTGATTAGCACTAAGCTAATCACCTAACAATGAGGCCCACCTGACGGGCTGGCGAGGTCAAAGTGGTCAAAACCCACCGGCGTTTAGCCGCCAGCGAGGCCGATCTCGGTGGAGGGGCACGGGATCGTCGCTCCGACGACCATTCGGGCAGCGGAGACCATCTACGAGGAGCTGGTGCTCGCGCGCATCCATTGGTGCCCTCCGTTTCATCGGAGACGGCCTAGATCGACGACGGCGACCACTTGGGCGGCGGCCGGAGTTCGGTAGGGAGGGGAGATGGGGCTACGGTGCACAGTAGAGGCCAGGGTTGGTCGCGTTCGTCTCCTGGAGACGTACTGACCACGGTGGCATGCTCGGTTGCAGGTGCCCGTAGGTGTGGCTGCGGTGGCGACACAGCCGGCGGAGAGGTGCTACGTCCGTGGTGTGGAAGGGAGCTACGGCGTGAGAATGGAGGAACGGGGAGAGGGAAACGGAGCAGATGCTCACAGCGGACTCGACGGGCTTGACGCGAGCTCGGGGACGCGCTGAAGATGGCGGGGTGGCGAAGACGATCTCCGGCGGCCGGAGATGAAGGCGACGGTGTTGAGGGTGCTCCAGGGCCTCCCGAGGCGCGTGGCTTGACGGGGAGGTAGCCGACGACGTGGCGGAGCTTCTGAGCATGGGGAGAGGGCGAGGCCGGAGCTGTGGAGCGCGTCAGGGAGGTGCAGCAGTGGCCGAGGCCACGGTGGCTGTACAGGTGAGTTGGCCCAAGTAAGTTTTCCCATTTTGTTTTCTTTTCTATTTTTCTGACATTTGTTGGATTTAATAAAAATACTAAACCATTTTATTTTCTTATGCCAATTTTTGTAGGGGCTAGTGGTATTATTCCAGAGCTCCTCAAAAACTGGCATAATTTTGGGACATATATTATATATAACATATATATATATATATATCCAAGGCAAAATAATTACCGGATTATTCCAAATGCCCAAAAATAAATATCCATGAGCTCCTAAAATATTTGTTTGAATTTTTATCTCTGTCCAATATTTTCAGAGAGCAACATGAACATTTTCTTGGACCTTTTTGGAGCAATTTTTATCTGGGTCATTTCCAGAAATGATTCTAAGGGTTTCACAAATCCCCATTTAAAATTTAAATGGAATTTAGACATGATGCACACATGACTAGCTAGCCTAGGTCATACCAGAACTAGGGATGGGACATCGTCATTCGCCCCTTGGAGGGGTCACTATAGGTGCCCCTAGAGTGCTCCAATGTGGCGCCAAGAGATGCTAGCTTCCAAATCTTGTCTGTGAAACTAGATGATAGTGTGATGCTCGTGTGGGGTTCTGAGGTGTGACGTGTGTCATTATCAGCACATCATGGCTGATGCCTTCCCTAATTTGGGCCCAGTTTTTCCTTCTAGTGGTCGGCACTCCTTACGCGCCATGGTGGGGGTATGTTGATCGTGGCAACCTTGGGGTCCAGGTGTGTGACAATCATTGTGTAGCGGCCTTCGAGGCCCTATGCAAGGAAGGTCTTGTGTATCTACTACATTCTAAATTATGTACCGCCTCTTCATCTGGTCATTGGTTGTTTTTCGAACCGTTCTTCTGGGAACCTTGTCTTAGAACACGACATTGCTAAGTTGTGATCCAAATTCATATAAAGTATAAAGGCTAACTTCTGACAGAGCAGAGAGGAGCGGAGGCCCGTCGCCCGGAGGTGGACAATGACCGTGGTATGGGTCGGTATTGATCTAGGTCACCTCTACTATATATATCATTTGTAAGGCATTGCATGGGATAAGTTCAACAGTTGTAAATCATGGGCATTTGTAACCTCTCCATATATAGCGATGTTTCACTATCTGGCGCTCCTTGTTTTTTCTCCATTGCATTGGAGGGGTTTTCCACATTCAAATATTGTGTCATTCTTCAACAATTTATTGCATGTCATATCTCCAACATACGTTCAGTTACGGCCTGAACCGCCCAGGATCGATGGTCTTGTATAAAGGCTGTTAAGAGGATCAATCTAAACTGCTCTGGTATTAGTCTTCTAAATCCTTGGACTCTCGCTTCTGCTCCTCTCTGATGGACATCTTCTTTGACACCTCCTCTACTGGCAACAATGCCTTCGCTGACCAGTTGTCGATTCCTCTCTCCCCACACACCATGCTCCCACGTACATGTCACCCTCCAACTCAAGCCACCAAACTTCACCCTATTATCAACCTTCTTCAATCCCATGACTCAGTCGTTCGGCCTCACCGACCACATTGATGGCATAATGGACGCCCTGCAGCGTCTCTCCGACCACGTGTTGACCTAGGTGGACCGGTGCATGAATGCGGTGTGGCTCAGAGGAGATCGTCGGCACCATCCACGTCGACCACCCCACGGCCAACGTGTTGTTCATGGTGATCCACACCCTTTTTTGCTCCAACCGCAATCAGCAAGGTGTGCAGACGCTCCGAGAGTTTCATGGACTCTTTAAGTGCCATCACCCCATCGAGGAGTACTACACCAAGTTCAAGACCCTCGTCGACACTGACGGGGCCAAAATATGACACCTTTTTACCGATATTTTTGTGCCTACTAGGTAGGCTTTGTTGAATTTTACCGCGTTCGCACACTTCTTTTGTTGATAACCCCTCAGGTTAAGGTTTTTGAAGCAATATTCATTTACTGGAGAAAATCCCTAAAATGGCAGTGGAATTACGTATTAAAGGTGATAAACACTTTCCATAAAAGAATCAAGCTAGAAGGTTGAAGAAACCACAGTTGTCGCACTTCCAGTGCGAACGACGCCATTCCATGCGACCGCGCGCGCTCGCATGAGCGGTCGTTTGGCGTGCTGATACGTCCATTTTGCATCATGTTTACCTACTGTTATTTATGATGTTTTTATGCATAATGATGCTTTTGGAGTAATTCTAATGCCTTTATGTAAGGTACACACAAAGAGGGAGAATTCCGGTAGCTGGAAATCTGGACCTGGAAAAGCTACGTCAGGCTATCTATTCTGCACAACTCCAAACAAGCTGATGAAGGAAATATGCCCTAGAGGCAATAATAAAGTTATTATTTATTTCCTTATTTCATGATAAATTTTTATTATTCATGCTAGAATTGTATTAACCGGAAACATAATACATGTGTGAATACATAGACAAACATAGTGTCACTAGTATGCCTCTACTTGACTAGCTCGTTTATCAAAGATGGTTATGTTTCCTAGACATGGACAAAAGAGTAGTCATTTGATTAATGGGATCAAAAATTAGGAGAATGATGTGATTGACTTGACCCATTCCGTTAGCTTAGCACTTGATCGTCTAGTATGTTGCTATTGCTTTCTTCATGACTTATACATGTTCATGTAACTATGAGATTATGCAACTCCCGTTTACCGGAGGAACACTATGGGTACTACCAAAGGTCACAACGTAACTGGGTGATTATAAAGGAGTACTACAGGTGTCTCCGAAGGTACATGTTGAGTTGGCGTATTTCGAGATTAGGTTTTGTCACTCCGATTGTCGGAGAGGTATCTCTGGGCCCTCTCGGTAATGCACATCACTATAAGCCTTGCAAGCAATGTGACCAATGAGTTGGTTACGGGATAATGCATTACGTAACGAGTAAAGAGACTTGCCAGTAACGAGATTGAACTAGGTATTGGATACCGACGATCGAATCTCGGGCAAGCAACATACCGATGACAAAGGGAACACCGTATGTTGTTATGCGGTTTGACCGATAAAGATCTTCGTAGAATATGTAGGAGCCAATATGGGCATCCAGGTCTCGCTATTGGTTATTGACCAAGAATAGTTCTAGGTCATGTCTACATAGTTCTCGAACTCGTAGGGTCCGCACGCTTAAGGTTTCGATGACAGTTATATTATGAGTTTATGAGTTTTGATGTACCGAAGGAGTTCGGAGTCCCAGATGAGATCGGGGACATGACAAGGAGTCTCGAAATGGTCGAGACGTAAATATCTATATATTGGACGACTATATTCGGAGTTCGGAAAGGTTTCGAGTGATCCGGGTATTTTTCGGAGTACCGGAGAGTTACGGGAATTCGCCGGGGAGTAGATGGGCCTTATTGGGCCATACGGGATTAGAGGAGAGAGGCCGAAAGGAAGGAGGCGTGAAGCCCCCCTCTAGTCCGAATTGGACAAGGGGTGCGGCCCCCTTTTCCTTCCTCCTCTCCTCCTCTTTTCCCCTTCTCCTACTCCAACAAGGAAGGAGGGAGTCCTACTCCCGGTGGGAGTAGGACTCCCCATGGCGCGCCCCCTCCTAGGCCGGCCGCCCCCTCCCCATTGCTCCTTTATATACGGGGGCAGGGGGCACCCCATGACACACAAGTTGATCTACGGATCGTTCCTTAGCCGTGTGCGGTGCCCCCTCCACCATATTCCACCTCGGTCATATCGTCGCGGAGTTTAGGCGAAGCCCTGCGCCGGTAGAACATCATCATCGTCACCACGCCGTCGTGCTGACGGAACTCATCTCCGAAGCTTCGCTGGATCGGAGGCCGGAGATCGTCATCGAGCTGAACGTGTGCTGAACTCGGAGGCCCCGTACGTTCGGTGCTTGGATCGGTCGGATCGTGAAAACGTACGACTACATCAACCGCATTGTGCTAACGCTTCCGCTTACGGTCTACGAGGGTACGTGGACATACACTCTCCCCTCTCGTTGCTATGCCATCACCATGATCTTGCGTGTGCGTAGGAATTTTTTTGAAATTACTACGTTTCCCAAAGTGGTATCAGAGCCTAGGTTTTATAGTTTGATGTTATATGCACGAGTAGAACATAAGTGAGTTGTGGGCGATATAAGTCATACTGCTTACCAGCATGTCATACTTTGGTTCAGCGGTATTGTTGGATGAAGCGGCCCGGACCGACATTACGCGTACGCTTACGCCGAGACTGGTTCTACCGCCGTGCTTTGCACACAGGTAGCTAGCGGGTGTCAGTTTCTCCAACTTTAGTTGAACCGAGTGTGGCTACGCCCGGTCCTTGCGAAGATTTAAACAGCACCAACTTGACAAACTATCGTTGTGGTTTTGATGCGTAGGTGAGATTGGTTCTTGCTTAAGCCCGTAGCAGCCACGTAAAACTTGCAACAACAAAGTAGAGGACGTATAACATGTTTTTGCAGGGCATGTTGTGATGTGATATGGTCAAGACGTGATTAGATATAAGTTGTTGTATGAGATGATCATGTTTTGTTGAAGTTATCGGCAATCGCGCGAAGCCCTATGGATGTCTCTTTGTTGCATAAGATGCAAGTGCCAAATAATTGCTTTACTTTATCGCTATACGATAGCAATAGTTGCAAGAGCAATAGTTGGTGAGACAACCATGTGATGACACATTGATATAGATCAAGATGATGAAGATCATGGTGTCGTGCCGGTGACGATAGAGATCATGACAGTACTTTGGACATGGAGATTAAAGTCGCAAGATGATCATGGCCATATCATGTCACATATTTTGATTGCATATGATGTTTATCTATTATACATCTTATTCTTGCTTTGATTGACGGTAGCATTTAAGATGATCTCTCACTAATTATCAAGAAGTGTTCTCCCTGAGTATGCACCGTTGCCAAAGTTCGTCGTGCCCAGACACCACGTGATGATCGGGTGTGATAAGCTCTACGTCCATCTACAACGGGTGCAAGCCAGTTTTGCACACGCGGAATACTTAGGTTAAACTTGACGAGCCTAGCATATGCAGATATGGCCTCGTAGCACGGAGACCAAAAGGTCGAGCGTGAATCATATAGTAGATACGCTCAACATAGTGATGTTCACCATTGAAAACTACTCAATCTTACGGGATGATCGGTTATGGTTTAGTTGATTTGGATCACGTGATCACTTAGATGACTAGAGAGATGTCTGTCTAAGCGGGAGTTCTTAAGTAATATGATTAATTGAACTTAAATTTATCATGAACTTAGTCCTGGTAGTATTTTGCAAATTATGTTGTAAGATCAATAGCTTGCGTTGTTGCTTTCATATGTTTATTTTGATATGTTCCTAGAGAAAATTGTGTTGAAAAATGTTAGTAGCAATGATGCGGATTGGATCCGCGATCTGAGGTTTATCCTCATTGCTGGACAGAAGAATTATGTCCTTAATGCATCGCTAGGTGACAGACCTATTGCAGGAGCAGATGCAGATGTTATGAACGTTTGCCTAGCTCAATATGATGACTACTTGATAGTTTTGTGCACCATGCTTTATGGCTTAGAATCGGGACTTCAAAGATGTTTTGAACATGATGGACCATATGAGATGTTCCAGGAATTGAAGTTAATATTTCAAGCAAATACCCGAGTTAAGAGATATGAAGTCTCCAACAAGTTCTATATCTTAAGGATGGAGGAGGATCGCTCAACTAGTGAGCATGTGCTCAGATTGTCTAGGTACTACAATCGCTTGAATCAAGTGGGAGTTAATCTTCCAGATAAGATAGTGATTGACAGAATTCTCTAGTCACCACCACCAAGTTAGTAGAACTTCGTGATGAACTATAGTATGCAAGGGATGATGAAAATTATTCCCGAGTTTTTCACGATGACGAAATCGATGAAGGTAGAAATCAAGAAAGAACATCAAGTGTTGATGGTTAACAAGACCACTAGTTTCAAGAAAAGGGCAAAGGGATAGAAGGGAACTTCAAGAAGAACGGCAAGCAAGTTGCTGCTCAAGTGAAGAAGCCCAAGTCTGGACCTAAGCACGAGACTAAGTGCTTCTACCGCAAAGGGACTGGTCATCGAAGCGAAACTACCCCAAGTATTTGGCGGATAAGAAGGATGGCAAAGTGAACAAAGGTATATTTGATATACATGTTATTGATGTGTACTTTACTAGTGTTTATAGCAACCCCTCGATATTTGGTACTGGTTCAGTTGCTAAGAGTAGTAACTCGAAACGGGAGTTGTAGAATAAACAGAAACTAGTTAAGGGTGAAGTGACGATGTGTGTTGAAAGTGGTTTCAAGATTGATATGATCATCATCGCACACTCCCTATACTTTCGGGATTAGTGTTGAACCAAAATAAATGTTATTTGGTGTTTGCGTTGAGCATGAATATGATTTGATCATGTTTATTGCAATACGTTTATTCATTTAAGTAAGGGAATAAACTATTGTTCTGTTTACATGAATAAAACCTTATATGGTTACACATCCAATGAAACTGGTTCATTGGATCTCGATCGTAGTGATACACATATTCATAATATTGAAACCAAAAGATGCAAAGTTAATAATGATAGTGCAACTTATTTGTGGCACAGCCATTTAGGTCATATTGGTGTAAAGCGCATGAAGAAACTCCATGCTGATGGGATTTTGGAATCACTTGATTATGAATCACTTGATGCTTGCGTAACCATGCCTCATGGGCAAGATGACTAAGACTCCGTTCTCCGGACAAAGGAGCGAGCAACCGACTTATTGGAAATAATACATACCGATGTATGCGATCCGATGAGGGTTAAGGCTCGCGGCGGGTATCGTTATTTTCTGACCTTCACAGATGATTTGAGCAGATATGGGTATATCTACTTGATGAAACATAAGTCTGAAATAGTTGAAAGGTTCAAAGAATTTCAGAGTGAAGTGGCAAAATCATCGTAACAAGAAAAATAAAGTTTCTACGATCTGATCGCGGAGACAAATATTTGAGTTACGAGTTTGGTCTTCAATTAAAACAATGTGGAATAGTTTCACAGCTCACGCCACCTGGAACACCATAACGTTATGGTGTGTCCAAACATCGTAACCGCACTTTATTGGATATAGTGCGATCTATGATATGTCTTACTAATTTACCACTGTTGTTTTTGGATTATGCATTAGAGACAGCTGCATTCACGTTAAAAGGGCACCATCTAAATCCGTTGAGACGACACCTTATGAACTGTGGTTTAGCAAGAAACCCAAGTTGTCGTTTCTTAAAGTTTGGGGCTGCGATGCTTATGCAAAAAAGTTTCATCCTGATAAGCTCGAACCCAAATCGGAGAAGTGCGTCTTCATAGAATACCCAAAGGAAATTGTTGGGTACACCTTCTATCACAGATCCAAAGGCAAGATATTCGTTGCTAACAATGGATCCTTTCTAGAGAAGGAGTTTCTCTCGAAAGAAGTGAGTGGGAGGAAAGTAGAACTTGATAAGGTAATTGTACCTTCTCCCGAATTGGAAAGTAATTCATCACTGAAATCAGTTCCAAAGTGATTCCTACACCAATTAGTGAGGAAGCTAATGATGATGATCATGAAACTTCAGATCAAGTTACTACAGAACCTCGTAGGTCTTCCAAAGTACAGTCCGCACCAGAGTGGTACGGTAATCCTGTTCTGGAATTCATGTTACTAGACCATGATGAACCTACGAACTATGAGGAAGCGATGATAAGCCCAGATTCCGCAAAAATGGCTGGAGGCCATGAAATCTGAGATAGGATCCATGTATGAGAACAAAGTGTGGACTTTGGTGGACTTGCCCAAAGATTGGCAAACCATAGAAAATAAATGGATCTTCAAGAGGAAGACGGACGTTGATAGTAGTGTTACTATCTACAAAGCTCGACTTGTCGCAAAAAGGTTTTTGACAAGTTCAAGATGTTGAATACAATGAGATTTTCTCACCAGACGATGCTTAAGTATGTCCGAATCATGTTAGCAATTGCCACATTTTATGAAATCTGGCAAATGGATGTCAAAACTGCATTCCTTAATGGATTTATTAAAGAAGAGTTGTATATGATGCAACCAGAAGGTTTTGTCAATCCTAAAGATGCTAACAAAGTGTGCAAGATCCAACAATCCATCAATGGACTGGTGCAAGCATCTCGGAGTTGGAATATACGCTTTGATGAGTTGATCAAAGCATATGGTTTTATACAGACTTTTGGAAAGGCCTGTATTTACAAGAAAGTGAGTGGGAGCACTACAACATTTCTTGTAAGTATATGTGAATGACATATTGTTGATCGGAAATAATGTAGAATTATTCTGCAAAGCATAAAGGAGTGTTTGAGATGAGTTTTTCAATGAAAGACCTCAGTGAAGCTGCTTACACATTGAGCATCAAGATCTATATAGATAGATCAAGACGCTTGATAAGATTTTCTCGATGAGTACATACCTAGATAAGTTTTGAAATAGTTCAAAATAGAACAGTCAAAGAAGGAGTTCTTGCCTGTGATACAAAGGTGACTCAAGACCCGACCATGGCAGAAAATAGAAAGAGAATGAAAAATCATTCCCTATGCCTCAGTCATAGGTTCTATAAAGTATGCTATGCTGTAAACCAGACCTATTGTATACCTTGCTCTGAGTTTGACAAAGGAAATACAATTTTGATCTAAGAGTAGATCACTGGACAGCGGTCAAGAATATCCTTAGTGAGGACTAAGGAGATGTTTCTCGATTACGGAGGTGATAAAAGAGCCCGTCGTAAAAAGTTACAACGTAGCAAGCCTTTTCACCAATCCAGATGACTCTAAGTCTCAATCTGGATACATATTGAAAGTGGGAGCAATTAGCTAGAGTAGCTCCGTGCAGAGCATTGTGGACATAGAATATTTGCAAAATACATACGGCTCTGAATGTGACAGACACATTGACTAATCTTCTCTCACGAGCAAAACATGATCACACTCTAGTAAACTCTTTGGGTGTTGGTCACATGACAATGTGAACTATGGGTGTTAATCATATACAGATATGAATATTGGTATTAAATCACATGGCGATGTGAACTAGATTATTGACTCTAGTGCAAGTGGGAGACTGAAGGAAATATGCCCTAGAGGCAATAATAAAGTTATTATTTATTTCCTTATTTCATGATAAATGTTTATTATTCATGCTAAAATTGTATTAACCGGAAACATAATACATGTGTGAATACATAGACAAACATAGTGTCACTAGTATGCCTCTACTTGACTAGCTCATTTATCAAAGATGGTTATGTTTCCTAGCCATGGACAAAAGAGTAGTCATTTGATTAACGGGATCACATCATTAGGAGAATGATGTGATTGACTTGACCCATTCCGTTAGCTTAGCACTTGATCGTTTAGTATGTTGCTATTGCTTTCTTCATGACTTATACATGTTCCTGTAACTATGAGATTATGCAACTCCGCCAACGGAGGAACACTTTGGGTACTACCAAACGCCACAACGTAATCGGGTGATTATAAAGGAGTACTACAGGTGTCTCCGAAGGTACATGTTGAGTTGGCGATTTCGAGATTAGGTTTTGTCACTCCGATTGTCGGAGAGGTATCTCTGGCCCACTCGGTAATGCACATCACTATAAGCCTTGCAAGCAATGTGACCAATGAGTTGGTTACGGATGATGCATTACGAACGAGTAAAGAGACTTGCCGTAACGAGATTGAACTAGGTATTGATACCGACGATCGAATCTCGGGCAAGTAACATACCGATGACAAAGGGAACACCGTATGTTGTTATGCGGTTTGACCGATAAAGATCTTCGTAGAATATGTAGGAGCCAATGTGGGCATCCAGGTCCCGCTATTGGTTATTGACCAAGAATAGTTCTAGGTCATGTCTACATAGTTCTCGAACCCGTAGGGTCCGCACGCTTAAGGTTTCGATGACAGTTATATTATGAGTTTATGAGTTTTGATGTACCGAAGGAGTTTGGAGTCCCGGATGAGATCGGGGACATGACGAGGAGTCTCGAAATGGTCGAGACGTAAAGATGGATATATTGGACGACTATATTCGGAGTTCGGAAAGGTTCCAAGTGATCCGGGTATTTTTCGGAGTACCGGAGAGTTACGGGGGGGGGAGTATATGGGCCTTATTGGGCCATACGGGATTAGAGGAGAGAGGCCGAAAGGAAGGAGGTGCGCAGCCCCCCTCTAGTCCGAATTGGACAAGGGGTGCGGCCCCCTTTTCCTTCCTCCTCTCCTCCTCTTCCCCTTCTCCTACTCCAACAGGAAGGAGGGAGTCCTACTCCCTGGGAGTAGGACTCCCCATGGCGCGCCCCCCTAGGCCGGCCGCCTCCCCTTGCTCCTTTATATACGGGGGGGGGCACCCCATGACACACAAGTTGATCTACGGATCGCTCCTTAGCCGTGTGCGGTGCCCCCTCCACCATATTCCACCTCGGTTATATCGTCATGAGTTTAGGCGAAGCCTCGCTGGTAGAACATCATCATCGCCACCACATCGTCGTGCTGACGGAACTCATCTCCGGAGCTTCGCTAGATTGGAGGCCGGAGATCGTCATCGAGCTGAACATGTGCGGAACTCGGAGGCCCCGTACATTCGGTGCTTGGATCGGTCGGATCGTGAAGACGTATGACTACATCAACCGCATTGTGCTAACGCTTCCGCTTACGGTCTACGAGGGTACGTGGACATACACTCTCCCCTCTCGTTGCTATGCCATCACCATGATCTTGCGTGTGCGTAGGAAATTTTTTGAAATTACTACGTTCCCCAACAGCTGAAACTTCACAAGGAATTTTTATTGAATATATACGAAATATTGGAGCCAATAAGTACCAGAGGGGGCCCACCACGTGGGCACAACCCACCTGGGCGCACCAGGGAGCCCAAGTGCGCCCTGGTGGGTTGTGCTCCCCTCGGCCCACCTCTGGTGCCCATCTTATGGTATATACATCATTTTGACCTAGAAAAATGAGGAGAGGACTTTCGGGACGGAGCGCCGCCGTCTCGAGGCGGAACTTGGGCAGGAGCACTTTTGCCCTCTGGTGGAGCGATTCCGCCAGGGAAACTTCCCTCCCGGAGGGGGAAATCATCGTCATCATCATCACCAACAACTCTTCCATCTTGGGGAGGGCAATCTCCATCAGCATCTTCAACAGCACCATCTCCTCTCAAACCCTAGTTCATCTCTTGTGTTCGATCTTTGTACCAAAACTATAGATTGGTGCTTGTGGGTGATTAGTAGTGTTGATTACATCTTTTAGTTGATTACTATATGGTTTATTTGGTGGAAGATTATATATTCAGATCCAATATCCTATTTAATACCCCTCTGATATTGAGCGTGATTATCATTTGTGAGTAGTTACTTTTGTTCTTGCGGTCACAGAAGAAATTATGTTGCAAGTAATCATGTGAACTTGATGTGTGTTCGATATTTTGATAGTATGAATGTTGTGATTCCTTTAGTGGTGTCATGTGAACATCGACTACATGACACTTCACCATATTTGGGCCTAAGGAAATGCATTGTGGAGTAGCTATTAGATGATGGGTTGCGAGAGTGACAAAAGCTTAAACCCTAGTTTTTGCGCTATTTCGTAAGGGACTGATTGGATCCAAAATTTAATACTATGGTTAGAATTTAATCGTAATACATTTCTCGTAGTTGTCGATGCTTGCGAGGGGGTTAGTCATAAACAGGTGGTTTGTTCAAGTAAGAACAGCACATAAGCACCAGTCCACCCACATATCAAATTATCAAAGTAGTGAACACGAATCGAACCAGCATGATGAAAGTGACTAGATGAAATTCCCGTGTACCCTCAAGAACTCTTTGCTTATTGTAAGAGACTGTTTTTGCCTGTCCTTTGCCTCAAAAGGATTGCGATATCTTGCTGCACTTTTGTTACTATTACCGTTACTTGCTCGTTACAAATTATCTTGCTATCAAACAACTCTATTACTTACAATTTCAGCACTTGCAGACATTACCCTACAGAAAACCACTTGTCATTTCCTTCTGCTCCTCGTTGAGTTGGACACTCTTACTTGTCGCAAAGGCTACAATTGATCCCATATACTTGTGGGTCATCACGTGCCGCCGCCTCTGGGAGATCGGCTATTTTCACCCCGTCGAACGGATCATGGATCAGACGTGGGTAGACTCCAGAATCTCACATAGAAGGCAGGGACCCTAGCCTCTAGAACCCATCTGGAGGGAGGATAATCCAGGAGGAGGGGATTCCTCTCATTGCTGGGGGAACGAAGTCATCATCACCATCTTCATCATCACCGTCTTCATCGTCATCATCATCAACATACTTATCATCTGCAATATCAAAAACCCTCGTGGATCCTTCGATGTATTGATACGTCTCCGTCGTATCTACAATTTTTGATTGTTTCATGCGAATATTATACAAGTTTTTACATACTTTTGGCAACTTTTTATATGATTTATTGGACTAACCTATTAATCCAGTGCCCAGTGCCAGTTCCTGTTTTTTGCATGTTTTTTGTATCGCAGAAAATCCATATCAAACGAAGTCCAAATGCAATAAAATTTTACGGAGAATTATTTTGGAATATATGTGACTTTTGGGAGTTGGAATCACCGCAAACGGAGGCCCATACAGTACACAAGACACCAGGGCACGCCAGAGGCCTCTGGCGCATGGTGGTGGGTTGTGCCCTCCTCGAAAGTCAGTTGGAGCTCTACTTCGGGTGCAAGGAAGTTGATATCCGAAAAAAAATCATGTTAAAATCTAAGCGAAATCGGAGTTATGGATCTCCCGGAATATAAGAAACGGTTTTCGGCCAGATTAGGGGAACACCAACTTTCTCCCCCTCTATGTAGTGGTGTAACACCTATTCTCCCCGCTGTAATCTCTACTTAAACATGGTGCTCAACTCCATATATTATTTCCCAATGATCTATGGTTATCCTATGATGTTTGAGTAGATCCATTTTGTCCTGTGGGTTAATCGTGATCTTGGTTGGTATGATTATATATTTTATTTATGGTGCTGTCCTATGGTGCCCTCTGTCTCGCGCAAACGTTAGGGGCCCCCGTTGTAGGATATTGCAATATGTTCATGGTTCGCTTATGGTGGGTTGCGAGAGTGACAGAAACTTAAACCCGAGTAGGTGGGCTATGGCGTATGGGTGTAAAGAGAACTTGATACTTAATGCTATAGTTGGGTTTCACGACCTTAATGATCTTTAGTAGTTGCGGATGCTTGCTAGAGTTCCAATCATAAGTGCATATGATCCAAGTAGAGAAAGTATGTTAGCTCATGCCTATCCCTCATATAAAATTACAAGAATGATTACCGGTACTTGTTAACGATTGCCTAGGGAGAAATAACTTTCTTGTTGACACAAAACCTTTTACTAAAGACCTAACATTTATTATCTTGCAAAGTACTTCTAGTTTTATTCTTGCATTGTAGTTCTAGCATCACTCCTACAAAGTAGTTTCGTACTTGTTTTCGGTAAAGGAGACGTCAAGTGGGCGCAGAGTTGTACCAGTGGTCGATAGAACTTGAGGGAATATTTGTTCTGCCTTTAGATCCTCGTTGGGTTCAACACTCTTATTTATCGAAGAAGGCTACAAACGATCCCCTATACTTGTGGGTTATCAAGACCTTTTTCTGGCGCAGTTGCCAGCGAGCAATAGCATGGGGTGAATATTCTCGTGTGTGCTTGTTTGCTTTGTCAGTAAGTAGTTTTTATTTCTCGTTCTGAGTTGTTCTCTATCTTTAGTTATGGATATGGAACACGAAACACAAAAAAAATAGTGGTACTTGCTACTCATGGAGATGGTAAACCTCCTAAAACCCTCGATGCTTGTTATGTGAAAGATATTATGCTCTACTTTGATAATCCTGAGAAAACCCCATTCAATTTGATAATGGGAGTAGCGTTGGATCAATGTGAATACTTTAGGGATTACCGCTTGACACAAAAAGGGGAACTTTTATGGGATCAAATTTATGTTGCATTGCTATGCTCGGTATTTATGCTTGAGATATGATTTTACTTGTTGCTCTAGGATGAATGCTCGACACCTTCCCTTTTCATGCAAATAACCTTGGCTTCTTATGCTAGAGGCATATATGATTACTATGATGTGGAAAGAATAGAAGAATTTGTTGCTTTTAATGGTGCTTATGAAATTGAATCTTTGTTTGAAAAGTTTGAAGATTTTGTTGATTCAGTTTATAGACCAGAAAATTTTGGTATCCTTAAATATTGCTATGATGATTATAAATTCAATTCCCATATTGATGAATTTATTGAGAAAGTCTCCGCTGTCCAAGAAGAGACTAATATTTTGCAGGAGTCTATGGAATAAGAAACTTATGATATTGTGAGCCCATTGGATGAAAAAGATGAGGAGGAGAACGAAGAACAAAAGGAGGAAGAGCGGATTAGCTACCCGTGACCACCTTCTAATGAGAGTAACTCTTCAACTCATACATTGTTTAATTTCCCTTCGTTGTTACCAAGGATGAATGCTATGATAATTGCTATGATCCCAATGATTCGTTTGTAATATCCCTTTTTGATGAATTTGATGCTCGCTATGCTTATGGAGATGAACTTGCTATAGTTCCTTATATTAAGAATGAAATTCTTGCTATTGCACCCACACATGATAGTCCTATTATCTTTTTGAATTCTCCAAACTACACTATATCGGAGATGTTTGCTCTTATTAAGGATTATGTTGATGGGTTGCATTTTACCATTGCACGTGATGATCTTGATGAATGTAATATGCATGTGCTTCCTGCTCCTACTTGCAATTATTATGAGAGAGGAACTATATCTCTACCTTTCTATGTTTCCAACACGATAAAATTGCAAGAAACCGCCTATGCTATGTATTGTCCTTTACTTGATGTGCATGAATTTTCTTTCATGGCATGCCGATGCATAGGAAGAGAGTTAGACTTCACCATTGCATGATATATGTTGCTTTTTGCTCACTACTAAATGTCAAATCACTGTTAATTCAAATTGGCTTTAATATACCTTGGGATCCGGGTAGATTCATTACTTGAGCACTTTATGCCTAGCTTAATGGCTTTGAAGCTTTGAAGAAAGTGCTGCCAGGGAGAAAACCCGGAAGTTTTAGAGAGTCATTTATTTCTGTTGAGTGCTTTTATATAGTTTAAAAACAAAAAAATATAGGGGGAACCCAAAACTTTTCAAAAGCGAAAGTGAAAGTGAGAGAGACGAGCATTGTGAAAGTGGGGTACATCCTTGAACTTTGTTCATGCTCATGGAAACTTTGTGAATCTTAATACAGAAACATTTCAACAAAAATAATTATCCCCTTGTACAATTCCATTGTATAATAAAAAATAATGTGCCAAGATTTTCCTTTAGGATGATTAGATTGCTTGTTGGTATGTGCGGTGCAGAAACAGAAACTTTGGCTGTTGTGTGTGAACTTTCATTTTTAACTGGAACGTCAAACGTTTTTGAAACTTTTTGCATAGTCTTGCTATACAAAATTTTGATTTCTTCCTAATATTTCCGATTTTTTTTAGTACCATAAGTATGGTAGATGTTCAGAGTTCTACAGACTGTCCTGTTTAAGATAGATTCTGTTTTTGATGCGTTGTTTTGCTTATTTTGATGAAACTATTAATTCTATCGGTGGTATAAGCCATGGAAAAGTCATATTATAGTACCTAACATGCAAAATCAAAATATGAGTTGGTTTGCAATAGTACTTAGAGTAGTGATTTGCGTTATTGTACTAACGGATCTTACTGAGCTTTCTGTTGAGTTTTTTTTGGATGAAGTGTTCGAAGATAGAGGAGGTCTCGATGTGAGGAGAAGGAGGAGAGGAAAGAGCTCAAGCTTGGTGATTCCCAAGGCACCCCAAGTAAATATTCAAGGAGACTCAAGCGTGTAAGCTTGGGAATGCCCCAGAAGGCATCCCATCTTTCTTCAACAAGTATCGGTATGTTTTCGGATTCGTTTTGTTCATGTGATATGTGCAAATCTTGGAGCGTCTTTTGTGTTTATTTTTCACTTTTCTTTTATGCACCATGCTGGTATGAGATAGTCCATGGTTGATTTATAGAATTCTCATTGCACTTCACTTATATCTTTTGAGTATGGCTTTACAGAATGCTTCATGTGCTTCAATTATATCATTTGAAGTTTGGATTGCCTGTTTCTCTTCACATAGAAAACCGTTGTTTGTAGAATGCTATTTTGCTTCACTTATATTTTTTAGAGCTTGGTCTTTTGTAGAAAGAATTAAACTCTCATGCTTCACTTATATCTATTTACAGAGTCAACAGGAATTGGTCAATTGCATGGTTAGTCACGAAATCCTACATAAAACATATAAATCACTTAATATGATATGTTTGATTCCTTGCAATAGTTTTGTGATATAGAGATGGAATATGTGGGAGGTACTAGTAAATGGTTGTTTAGTAAGAATATTGGTGTTAAGGTTTGTGATTCCCGAAGCATGCACGTATAGTCTCTCGTTATGCTATGAAGTTGGAGCATGATTTATTATTGATTGTCATCCTTATGAGTGGCGGTCGGGGACGAGCGATGGTATTTTCGTACCAATATATCCCCCTAGGGGCATGCGTAGTAGTACTTTGCTTCGAGAGCTAATAAACTTTTGCAATAAGTATATGAGTTCTTTATGACTAATGTGAGTCCATGGATTATACGCACTCTTACCTTTCCGCAATTTGCTAGCCTCTACGCTACCGTGCATTGCCCTTTCTCACATCGAGAGTCGATGCAAACTTCGTCGGTGCATCCAAACCCTTTGATATGATACACTCTATCACACAGCCTTATTATATCTTCCTCAAAACAGCCACCATACCTACCTATTATGGCTTTTTCATGGCCATTCCGAGATATATTACCATGCAACTTCCACCACTTCCGTTTGATGACTTGAGCATTCATTGTCATATTGATTTGCATGATCATATAGCTGACATAGTACTTGTGGCTCAGCCACCGTTCATCATTTTTCATACATGTTACGTTAGATCACTGCACATCCTAGTACAATGCCAGAGGCATTCATATAGAGTCATACTTTGTCATAGGTATCGAGTTGTAATTTTTATTTTTTTTGAGTTATAAGTAAATAGAAGTGTGATGATCATCATTTTTAAAGCAGTGCCCCAGTGAGGAAAGGATGATGGAGACTATGATTCCCCCACAAGTCGGGATGAGACTCCGGACAATGAGAGAAAAAAAAAAGAAAAAAGAAAAAAATAAAAAGAAAAAAGGAAAAAAAAGAAAAAGAAAAAAAGAAAAAGAAATAAACAAAGAGAGAAGGGGCATTGTTAGTATCCTTTACCACACTTGTGCTTCAAAGTAGCACCATGTTTTTCATATGGAGAGTCTCCTATGTTGTCACTTTCATATACTAGTGGGAATTTTTCATTATAGGATTAGATGCACACCCACTTAGTTTTCATATTGAGCTTTCATACACTTATAGCTCTTAGTGCATTCATTGCATGGCAATCCCTACTCCTCATGTTGATATCAATAGATGGGCATCTCCACAGCGCTTTGGTTAGCCGCGTCGATGTGAGAATTTCTTACTTTTTTGTCTTATCTCTATTTACCCCTATCATCATACACTACTAGGGAAAAGCCTATACACAGAATCTTAGCAGCAGCACGGTTCAAAATAGAGCGCTGCTGCTAAGTAGTTGTAGCGAGGGTTACGTAAACTCGCTGCTGATAAAGATTTAGCAATGGCCGACCAGAAACGCTGCTGCTACAAATATCGACCGGCGGTGTTCCCTAACTCTAAGTAGCGATGGCGCTGTCGCAATAACAGCGCTCTCGCTAAGTACGTAGTAGTAGCGCGCTTTCCTCGAGATCGCTGCTGGTAAGTTTCAAATTGCCACAATTTTTGTCCCGATTAGCGATGGCGCCTCACATAAGCGCTGCTTCTAAGTACTTAGCAGCAGCGCTTTTATCTCTCAAGCCATCGCTAACCCACCAACCCCAACCCGTCCCTCCCTCCCCTTCCTTTTTTCCTTGCCCTACCTCCCCCTCTCTCTCTTCCCTCCACCACATGCTCCCACTCTCACTCTTCTTCTTCTCAATACTTCTCCCCATTACTCTCTCTCTTCGCTATCCACCTTCTCTCTCTTCATTACTCCTACATAACTACACCACCTCCATTAATGCATCTCCTTTCTCTTTTTCCTTCCCTCTCCACTAGTTGAAGTTGTCTCCTTCCAAATTAGGTAGCTAGGTAGATGTAGGATTTAGTTAAGTGACCTATTTGCCCCTAACTAGATCTATCTTTGTCAAGAAGAGCTTTGTGCACTTTTAATCTCCCTACAACATCATCTCCGCCATCGAGATAGAGGTGATGAAAATTTCATGCTTTTGCAAAATGGAAATGTGTTTATGTGTGTGTGATATGTTTGTGGAAATTGTGTGTGTGGCATGAGTTGACGCCTTGTAAATTGTGCTTTTGAGTTGCCTATGTTTTGCGAAATGTCGATTTATTTCCGTCTCGGCTAATTCGAGCAAACTCTAGATCCATATATGTCCTATTTTTAGGAAGGTCATGCCAATTTTTTATGACTTTGATGCATGCATGCATTTTTACAATCAATTTTTTATTATTACCGTGCGAGTTGACGATGGTCGATGGAACAATGGTGGACAGGTGGTTGCGATCGGCGGTGCAAGACATGAAAGAAAATAACCGGACAGAGGTTTTATGTCCGTGTCGAAAATGCAAAGGAATAGTTTGGCTCGACCCCCATGACGATGGTCGTGTCGAAGCGCACCTGCTCATGACTGGTTTCATGGATGGCTATACTCGGTGGATAATTGAAGATGAGGATGACGATGTTGAGGATGCCGACGGGGCAGGCAATGATCACACGGGCAAGACGAAGAGATGATCGATAATGGCGGCGGGAAGAGGCGGACATGGCGGCGGAGAAGGGCCGGACATGGCGGAGGAGAAGGGGCGGACATGGCGGCGGAGAGACCGACATGGACTCCACGCAGCAGAGTTCGCTCGGTACTAAGTTCAATTGTGGGGACCCTCATGTTCAAGCATTGCTTCGCAAGGAGACGAAATCTTGAGAGAGCTGCTTCTAGAGAGGAGGCTAAGCTGGAGAAACTGGTGGTAGACTCGAACACTCCATTGTATGATGGTTGCAATCTGAGGTGACCGGTTGAGTTTCACGCTCCAACTCCACGAAGGCGAAGGCTAAAACAAATGGACCGACACTAGCCTCGATGAGCATCTCAAGTACCTAAAGGATGTTCTTCCCGCGGGTAATCTATGTCCTACTAGTGTTGATGAGGCCAAGAAGATCATGTGCCCTCTTGATCTGCCACACGTTAGATACCATGCATGCATCAACGATTGCATAATTTATCGGAAGGAGCAAGCAGAGAAAACAAGCTGTCCGGTGTGCAATGCTTCTCGATACAAGTAGGCCGGGAAGAAATGTCCCTAGAAAGTTGTATGGTACTTACCGATCACTCCGCGTCTCCAGAGATATTTTGTAGATCCCAAGGAAGCAAAGCTAATGCGCTGGCACGCAGAGAGGAAGAAGCCCGACGATGGAGATGATCCGAAGCTGAGACACGTGAAGGATGGAAGCCAGTGGAGAGCGTTGAACAGCTTCTATCGGTATTTTGAATGTGATGCAAGGAACATCGTGCTCGGTGCGTGTACCGATGGCATGAATCCGTTTGGCAACCAGAACACCAACCATTGTACATGGCCCGTGTTTGTATGGATGTACAACCTCCCCCGGTTGTGCATGAAATCAAGTACATTCACATGAGCATGCTTATTCAAGGGCGAAACAACCAGAAATAATATTAATTTGTATTTGGGGCTACTTCAAGAGGAGTTAGACACGTTATGGAAAACACCGCCAAGACATGGGGCGCCAAACAAAGGTGAGTATTTCAACATGAGAGCCGCTGATCACGACGAAGGCAGGACTATCTCGGTTCTGGATATGTGGCAGGCCAGGTGTGCCATGGATATTGCGGATGCACGCGGTGCATGGATGATACAACGTCTCAGCAGCTAACGTCAAGGAAAGATGGCGGGTCTAGGAAAATCGTGTACATGGGGCATCGAAGATGGCTTGAACAGGACGACCCGTGGAGAAACCGTGGAGATCTATTCAATGGTCACGCTGAGCATCGAGGACCTCCACATAAGCGGAGCGGTGCCGAAATCGATGAGCTGTTGAAAAACTGGAATGAGTGCCCCACGCCGGGAAAGACGATGAGAAAGGCACCGGAGCCGCTGCTGAAGGTATGGAAGACGAGGACTGTGTTCTGGGACTTGGAGTACTGGCACAAACTCGATACACCTCATTGCCTTGATCAAATGCATATCTGTAAGAATGTCCTTGAGAGCTTGCTCGCAACACTGATGAACATGTCGGATAAGACCAAGGATGGGCCGAAGGCAAGAAAAGACTTGCAAGATTTGAAAATCAGGGAAGATCTACACATGCCGCCCCGTAAAATGTCAGACGAGACAGAGACGGAGACAGAGGCACGGGAGAAGAAGGGCAAGAAATTAAAGAAAGAGGATTATTGCCCCCCTCTTGCTTCACCTTAAGTCAGGCTGAGATCAATCAATTCTTTAAGTGCCTTACCGGAGTGAAAGTTAGTTCCAGTTACTGTGGCAAGATAAGCAGATATCTAGACACGGACAAGAAAAGGTTCAGCGGGATGAAGTCTCATGACTGTCATGTGATGATGACGCAAATACTACCTGTTGCCCTTAGAGGGATAATGGACAAGCACATCCGTGACACGCTTATTGGTCTCTACAACTTTTTCGACGTCATCTCTCGAAAGTCGATCAGTGTGAAGTAGCTCCAAAGGCTACAGGAAGAGATTGTTGTGATACTGAATGAGCTTGAGATGTACTTCCCGCCCACGTTCTTCGACGTGATGGTGCATCTGTGTGTCCATATTGTGGATGACATAATAGACCTGGGGCCGTCATTCCTGCACAACATGATGCCGTTTGAGAGGATGAATGGGATCATCAAAGGATTCGTTCATAACATGTCCCGTCCGGATGGAAGCATCGTCCAGGGCTATTTGGCACACGAGGGCATCTCTTTCCGTGAGAATTTTCTATATGGCGCAGACCAGCCGCCTGGTGTTAGTGTTGGTTTGCCCGTTAACAAGCACGATGGGAGGCTCGAAGGAGATGGTCACTGCAACGGTCGCAGGGAACTGCACGTAGCATACTCAGATCGAAGCAGTGACTTTTACAGAGCAAACTTGGTAGCGCTACAACACCTAGACGAGGTAGATCCTGTCGTGGCACTGCACAAAGAAATTATCGCAAAGAAGTATCGTGACCGGGGGGTATGCAGGACGACGCCGGTTACTAGAGAGCACAACTCCACTTTCTGCATTGGTTCAAAGAGCATATTATTGCTAATCCCGGAGGATGGCTCTAAGGACGGATTGCTCATATACGCCTTAGCACATGGCCCTCGCCCAACCTCGTAACCTATCGGGCATATGATATCAACGAATACACGTTCTACGGAGGCAAAAGATATGGACGGTGATGATCGAACTCGGGGTGACGATGGAATGCATGACCGCAGCGACAACGGCACAACCGAACGATTTTATGGAAGGGTCGAGGAGATCCGGGAGCTTGACTACTCGGATCGCACAACACGGCGATGTTCCGTGTCGATGGGCTAAGAATGTCGAAAGAAAGCGGGATGTTCACTACCATGACTATACCCGACACCAAGAGCGCTACCGTGAACGCTATCGCAAAAAATGAGCCATGGGTACACGCTAAGCACGTGACACAATTCTTCTTCATAACTGACCCGCAAATCCCAGCCGTGTTGTCGTGAGGAGAGGCAAAAGGAACATCATTGGAATGGATGGAGTCGCCAACGAGGAAGACTATGATCGATCGGCAACCCAATGAGGAAGATGGCGATGATGATGAAGTATACATCAAAAGAAGAATCAATACTACATTACCTAAGAAAAATCGTACTCCATGGAAAAGGCAAAGTCACAATGAGGGGCTCAATTATTCTTCGACGAACAAGAAGGGAAAGAAGCTGACTCAAAAACGAAAACGTCAGCACTGAGGAAACGTATGTTATGGGTCCAATGATGTGTAATATATATATGTTCCTATTTTGTATACACACTAAGCCATTATTATGAATGGGTCCAATGATGTGTAATATATATGTTCCTATTTTGCATACATATTTAACCGTCAAATGATGCAATATATATCGCCTTCCCTTCGTTCACTGCCCTCGGGAAATAAAAGTGGGATAAAATAAAGGAAAAGAAAAAGGAAAACTGGCAGATGGCGACGGCGATGCGTGCGTTCCACAAAACCGCTGCTGCTAGATCTTAGTAGTAGCGTGTTTCTCATAAACCGCTGCCGCTACGCATCATAGTAGTAGCGAGTTTCTCATAAAGCGCTGCAGCTACAGATCATAGTAGTAGCACGTTTCTCTGAAACCGCTACAGCTACAGAATATAGTAGCAAAGACGCTTTTACATAACGCGCTCTCGCTACGCCCACTTAACCCAAAATTCCTTTTCGCCCAGCTTCGTCCCGCCATTTCCCCCAAATCCCCTCTCTCTCCGCCCCGTCGCTCCGCCACGCCCGACCCGCCCGGCGCTCGCCCCTACTCCGCCGGTGCGGCGCTAGCCAGCCTTCGCCCGTCGACCCTCGACCCGACTCGGCCGCTCGCCCCGACCACGCCGCTTGCCCCGACCAACCGCTCGCCCCGACTCGGCGCGGCGCTGCCCTCGACCCGGGCGCTCGCCCCGATCCGTCGGCCCTCGCCTCCCTCCTCTCCCCTGCCGCCGTCGTCGGGCCTGCCTCCTCGCCCACACTCTCTGTAAACCCCCCCTCTCTGTTAGGGTTCTTCATGTTAATTAATTAGGTTATCTATTTAGTTATGAATTTAGCTAGGTTTCAAAATTAGCTGAATTTATAAGGAAATTTGAACTGGACATGTGATATGTGCATATGTCATGTTTTGGACATGTCATGTTTGGAAAATGATCCGAGTGGCCTATGTTACGCGGAATGTTGATTCATTTCGTTTGGTGAATTTCAGTATTCGATATGTCCATTTTTAGCAAAGGTCATGCCCAAATTTCCGTGAATAAAGGCATGATTTGTGCTACATAGTTGGCATATCGAGTCTTGGCACATAGATTTCTTTTATGCCATTTCTCATTTATTCATACTTTTAGAAATAAATGAGGCCACTTAATCATAGGAAACATGTCGAACAACGAAGAAATTGGGCCTTGACCAAGATGCGATTTAGATGGATTATGAGGGTGAACAAGAGTACCTCGACTATTTGATTGCTAAGCAAGGTTTGCAGGTCGGCCTCGATGATGGTAATCGACGCCGACATCGACACCGACGCAGCGCCGGCACCGAGGGCGCCAAAGACCAATGGCAGCGCCGAGACCGTTAGAAGGTACCGGCGGGGAAGGTACCAAGGGAAGGTACCGTACCGATGCCGATACCAAAAAGAGGAAGCATAAGAAGCAGAGGATACGAAAACCTAACAAACTAGGGATTGGACGACTTGGGATCACAAAGAAGGCACCTGGCAAGTTTGAGCCATTAGAGCCGGAAGAACCTCGCAAGTGCTATGGGAACCAAGTAGGATGCATCCTACGGAATCTTGTGACATCAACGACGATGACTTAAGGAGTAAAGAACGTTTGACGCAGCTTGCTCCTAACGAAGTTGCACAAGAGATTCAAGTTCCCGATCGGGATGATAACATAGAACAACCGTGGGATGATCCAAGATGAAAAAGATTAACAATCACGCCATGGGCATGTTCAGCAATGATTTGGCCTCTGGAAAGGGAGGGTGAAACGAGCTATTGAGGCTGATGAACCCCTGTCCAAGATTCTCGGAGGAAAATCCGACACTTACGGAAGAGGAGTTCGAAAAGTTCAAGGACACTTGCGCTACCGAGGCAGCCAAGGCTAAGGCTGCGAAATTCAAAAGCCTTCACAAAGGAACACGGGAAGCATCGCCTCG
Organism: Aegilops speltoides; assembly: GCA_021437245.1. Taxonomy (NCBI): domain Eukaryota; kingdom Viridiplantae; phylum Streptophyta; class Magnoliopsida; order Poales; family Poaceae; genus Aegilops; species Aegilops speltoides. The sequence continues at coordinate 59,707,782 of CM038146.1, read as the reverse complement.
GAGCCGTGGCTACCTCTGTAAAAGGCCCATATGGGATAAGGAGGACGCAGAGCGTGAAGCCGCGGGTCTCCTGACCCCTTGAAAGTTCACCAACCCCTTGGAGCATGACTTCATCGGGGCCCGCTACAAGTGGGACAAGGAGAAAAGGTTTTTACACGGACAAGATCACGACGAAATTGATTACACTCATGGAGAAGCAACACCGCTTCCAGCCAAAGCCCTACTTCTCGATGAGGCCCAAGTGGGACACCCTCTCAACCGGCCTTGAACGAACTTAAGGGACTCCCGTTGGACCAGCGGCCGCAATATGGTCGTGTGCATGGCGCTGGAGACAGCGCCACGTGGAAGGTGTTTTACAACGACGGCCCGGAGGCCAAGAAGCAGAAAAAGAAGTTTAGTCAGGCGGACATCAACGCAAAGGTGAAGCTTGCGGTCGAGAAAAAAGCCGAGGACCCAAAAAAAGCAGCCGAGGACAAATATGAGTTGCTACAAGAAAATCAATGCAGCAGAATCGCTCTGCGAAATGATTTTGCTACTAACTTGGTTCCATTATCATCAATCGGGCGAAGGAAAATCCAGACAAGGCGGTACGTGATTTCCGATGCCCGTTTAAATCGCGAGCAAATCCATGAACAACAACACCATCGCGCCATCACTTGCTCAAGCAACCGGGCCTCCTCTCGCAGCTGCTCCGCTCATAGCAGCCCGTCCTCGATCTCGAGCGCGCTAGGTGGGCCTTCGTCTTTAGCTGAGCTCGACGCCACACAGTAATTACATGTCGCACCAACATATATATATATATAGATAATATTCCATTTTGTTGCCTTTCGGTTGTTTTACACCACGACATATGTGTTTGCAGCAAAAAAACCCCATGCACCATACTCTACTTGATCAAAGGCGGAAGGTGGGCGTGGGAAAGGGGATGATAATGGAACCCTCTCAACGCACATTCCACAACCAGCCGATCCCACTGGGCACTTGAGGTTAGCTTGACCAGTGTGAAATCGGGGCACGAGGATTTGCCTCCTCCAGTACAGCATGTGGGAGCGGACGACGAGACCCCGCCGCGGATTGGACGCTGCAAGGGTTGGGTGCTGCTATGGCCGAAGAATCTTATTCGTCTGGAGCCGGCCGAGAGCACACCAATAACTACCACACATCAACAAGCATGTGCGGAGACCACCACCCCACCTACGCAATTACCAGTTCCTGTAGTAGTGTCGGGTGAGAGCGGCGGACGACATGATGAAGGGGGTGCAATAGTACTGGCTGATGTAATTTCTCCTGTAAAACAGAGAATGGATGATGAGACGGAGGTCGACCCTATGGATTACCTCAATACAAACGCGTATGACTGTGACATAGATATGATGAGTCAACCATATGACGAATCGGGCTATCAGCTTGCTAATGAGGATATGGATGATATGCCCGGGCAGGGCCGTACCATGGATTGCAAAAAGTCTCTCTTCATGAAATCCTCACAGACACGCTCAAGATGCCGCCTCAACACAGGCTCAACTAGCCGAGCGAGGGTCGTCTGATTTAGCCCGGGAACACTTGGGCAGGGGTTAAGGAAGGGTCCGGAAGGTGTGCCCAAGAAAAAGAGAGGAAGAGATCGGGAAGGTAATCGCCTCCAAACAAGCGAGCACACAGCAGCAGACGATGCATTCGAAGAGCGTGTACCCGTGAAAGGTGCGGTCATGTTCCATCTCACGGGCGAGCCGATGCTACCGCCGAAACCGCTGGAGGCACTATCGAGGATCTCGAGAGACTGCACGACCATGTGCCGTCGACCGAGAAAAGCCTACTAGCCTCAAAGGATCCAGATATCCGACATACGTGGCTCGTGTGCACGAGGGAAGTGCTACGTCGACACACGGCCCGCGGAGGTGTTCTTCCTGCGGTTTGACCATATCTTTGAGATGTTTCTAACAAGGCGGCTTGATTTTACTATCGTCCGCCTTTTTGCGCTACATATGAGCTCCGTCGTGAAGAGTCAAGAAGTCTCGCTAATCTGTGTGGCGGATCCGTACTACATGCACGAGTCTTTCTTGAGTCTCGGCGACTTTGAGCGTGAAACTGCTAGGGAGTACCTCCAAAACTTCATGGTACAGAATAAGGACCGGGAAATTGTCCTCGTGCCTTATCATCCAAAGTAAGTCAGTTCCGGACAACCCTTTCATACATTTCAATCATTCCTTCTCTCTCATATGGGGAATAACTTGAGGTGTCTTTTCACCGCAGCAACGGGCGCGCCGTCCTTATCGTTCTTTACCTGCAAGTCTCCACGCCGTGTATTTTGACCCTTCCAGAGACTACGAGAAAAAGGACTACACCCACATAATGAATATTCTAGATGATGCTCTCCAAGGCTTCAGCTTTAGAGGTGGCCACATGCATATCAGGAAACAAAGGAACAAGAAGATGGGTTTCGCGCATAAAACTAACTTCTCCTGCATCCATGTCCAAAAACCAAGCAAGAAGGATGGATTCTACATCGTCCATCTCATGATTCAATTCAACACGGATCACCAAAAGCTTCGCATTAACAGCAGAAATGATGATCATATCCACAAGTGGCTAGAATCTCATGGAGAAGCGAATTATAAACTTAGAGATGACTTCTTTTGCATCCAAAGCGACATTGCGACGATCATCATGAAAGAAGTCGTCGATGAGAAGGGGATGTTCCACCACGGCCCTATATCGCGAACTGACGTCCGAACTCGCATAGGCATGCAACGTCTAGACCTCACGCCGTTCAAGCAGCTAGGGTTCGTCCTCGATGATATGGAAGGATGGAACTTCTAGTGATTTATGATGCCGATGATGATGATATGTGTCGGTTGAACTTGTATACTTTTTGTAGCGATGAAACTTTGTGATGTCCATGGTCCCTGCCGAACTTGCGTAACGCTACTTTGTTAGTTTGCGTACGATGACCTGCGTACCTCTAGTTAATTAATTTGCATACTGTATATGTTGCATCTAGTTGCTAACCTTTATTTTTTGGTGTTGCTCTAGTATATTTTGTTGCATATATATGATTGTACATCCTCTTCATGAACATGCATCTCTAACAGGTACCTAGTTTCTTGATGGCGAGATGGAAATGCTATGTCGTGTACAAAGGGAAGGTTCCGGGGGTGTACAACGAGTGGCATGAGTGTCAAGCGCAAGTGAATGGGTTCACGGGCGCCAGCCATAAAAACTTCAAAAGGCATAAGAAGGAGAAGCTAGTTACTTGAGGTTCACGCTAGCGCGAGAGGACTCGTAACCGCCACCTCATGTCTTGCATGGTTCCGCTCTCACTCATAGTGATAGCACTTCTTGCGTATACCTTTGTTTAGATGGATGACGTTGTTGTAGTTGCAAGTATTCGAGACTTGCATGTATTGCTATTTTCGAGATGATAACAAGATATCACTTTGTGTTGGATGATGATTCTGAAGAGACTATTTGTATGTACATGCTATGATTACATTTGTGGTCTCACAGGCATTTGTATTTGTATCATGATGACATTTCTATGTGCTAAAGATTCTTCTACAAAGCCGGTTCAAATACAAAACAAATATGCCAAAAAAAACTACTTAAATTAGCAGTAGCGAGTGTACAAAAGTTAGCAGTAGCGCCTCAATAGCAGTAGCGCATCCTGCCAAAGAGTGCTAGCGCTACTAGCAGTAGCGAGCTTCCCATAACCGCGCTGCTGCTACACTTGTGTAGCAGTAGCGCGGGTGCGCACATGCTACTGCTATGAGTTAGCTGTAGTGCCGTATTAGTAGCGCGGGTACCCGCGCTACTGATACATCTAAAACCTGCGCTGCTGCTAGCCTTTTCCCTAGTAGTGATACTCTATTCCACCCATAGTGCTATATCCATGGCTTGCGCTCATGTATTGCGTGAGGGTTGAAAAAGCTGAAGAGCATTAAAAAGTATGAACCAATTGATCGGCTTGTCATCGGGGTTGTGCATGATAAATACTTTGTGTTAAGAAGATAGAGCATGAGAAGACTATATGATTTTGTAGGGATAGCTTTCTTTAGCATTTATATTTTGAAAGACATGATTGTTTGTTGGGATGCGTGAGTATTGATGTCTTTATGTCAAATTATAGACTATTGCTTTAAATCACTTGTCTTAATATTCACGCCATGATTAGATATGTGATCAAGTTTATATTAGGTAGCATTCCACATAAAAAATTATCTTATTTATCATTTACCTTCTTGAGGATGAGCAGGAATTAAGCTCGGGGATGCTGTTACGTCTCCGTCGTATCTATAATTTTTGATTCTTTAATGCCAATATTATACAAGTTTTACATACTTTTGGCAACTTTTTATATGATTTATTGGACTAACCTATTGATCCAGTGCCCAGTGCCAGTTCCTGTTTTTTGCATGTTTTTTGTATCGCAAAAAATCCATATCAGACGAAGTCCAAATGCAATAAAATTTTACGGAGATTTATTTTGGAATATATGTGATTTTTGGGAGACGGAGGCCCACACTGCCCAGAAGACACGAGGGCGCGCCAGAGGCCCCTGGCGCGTGGTGGTGGATTGTACCCTCCTTGAAAGTCGGTTGGAGCTCTACTTCCGGCGCAAGGAAGCTTATATCCGGAAAAAAATCGTGTTCAAATCTTAGCGCAATCGGAGTTACGGATCTCCCGGAATATAAGACACGGTTTTCGGCCAGATCAAGGGAACGTGAAACAAAAGAGAACAAAGAGGGAGATCCAATCTTGGAGGGGCTCCCGCCCCTCCGCCGCCATGGAGACCAAGGACTAGAGGCAGGACTCTCCTCCCATCTAGGGGGGAGGCCAAGGAAGAAGAAGAAGGAGGGGGCTCTCTCCCCCTCGCTTCCGGTGGCGCCGGAGTGTCGATCGCCGGGGCTAGGATCGTGATGGCGATCTACATCAACAACCTTGCTACCGTCAACACCAACTTTCTCCCCCACTATGCAGCGGTGTAACACCTCTTCTCCCCGCTATTAACTCTACTTAAACATGGTGCTCAACTCCATATATTATTTCCCAATGATCTATGGTTATCCTATGATGTTTGAGTAGATCCGTTTTGTCCCGTGGGTTAATCGTGATCTTGGTTGGTATGATTGTATACTTTATTTATGGTGCTGTCATACGGTGCCCTCCGTCTCGTGCAAACGAGAGGGGCCCCCATTGTAGGGTGTTGCAATATGTTCATGGTTCGCTTATGGTGTGTTGCGAGAGTGACGGAAACTTAAACCCGGGTAGGTGGGCTATGGCGTATGGGGGTAAGGAGGACCTGATACTTAATGCTATGGTTAGGTTTCACGACCTTAATGATCTTTTGTAGTTGCCATCATAAGTGCATATGATCCAAGTAGAGAAATTATGTTAGCTCATGCCTTTCCCTTATATAAATTTACAAGAATTATTACCGGTACTTGTTAACGATTGCCTAGGGACAAATAACTTTCTTGTTGACACAAAACCTTTTACTAAACACCTAACTTTTATTATCTTGCAAAGTACTTCTAGTTTTATTCTTGCAAAGTAGTTCTAGCATCACTCCTACAACCTAGTTTCATACTTGTTTTCAGTAAAGCAGACGTCAAGTGTGCGTAGAGTTGTATCAGTGGTCGATAGAACTTGAGGGAATATTTGTTCTGCCTTTAGCTCCTCGTTGGGTTCGACACTCTTATTTATCGAAGAAGACTACAAACGATCCCCTATACTTGTTGGTTATCATGTATCGGTTGATCTATTCACCCATGTATTCATTTACCATTACAATGATGATTGTCATTACCATGTGTGAGTAGAGTCATTGTTCCTGGATATTGATGAACCCTAGTGTGTAATAGGATGTTTGATATTAGGATTTAATATCCTCTTTGCATGTTTATGTTGATAATCATCTTGATGTTGCGTGAAGTCGACCATCCAACGTATGCCCATTCTGGATGCAAGGTTATTACTGTTGTCTAACCGCGTGGTTGTGGAGTTGGGTGACATGACAGGCCCCTTTTCCCTTTGTAGCGGATAGTTGCAGCATGGGAGTAAAATGAAGACCACTTTGGTTGCATCCACGGGTACCTCTTTCCCCTTAAAACCGTCTGATAACCGGAGTGGGGAAGAATGGTGGTGGCGTACGGGATACGGAGATACCATGAGTATAAACGTATCTTTACCGGCTCCACCCACAAAGAGAAACATGTAAAGTGGCTTAGGAATCCGAAATAACTTCGTGTTTAGGCACTGTCCTAGATGCACACTAGTGGGGATCCCGGCCCCACTAGTACGCATGTGGTGTTGCTCAAAAAAGAAAAACGCATGTGCATTGCTAGGAGTACAAGGCACTTGTTTTGTACTCCCTCGTAAAATTTGTATCTCCACGTCCAGGTGTTGTAAAACTGGTGGTCGCGCACCAACTGCCTGCATTTTCATTCTTGCCGCCCGCTTTCCGCCCGCCGCCCGGGCCATGGGCGCCTTTTATGACCCCACCGCTGGTCTGACCCACCTCGCCACGGCCGCCGCCGGTGCAACCACCTTCCCTAATCCCGCCTCTGTCTCCATATCGGCACCCCGACTTTGCCCCACCCTGGTCGGTCGCCATGATGATGTCTGCTACGTCTCGAGCTTGCGTTGGTTTCCCCGAAGAGGAGAGGATGATGCAGCACAGTAGCGTAAGTATTTCCCTCAGTTTTTGAGAACCAAGGTATCAATCCAGTAGGAGGTCACGCGCAAGTCCCTCGTACCTGCACAACACGATAGCAACTCGCAACCAACGTTTAGGGGTTGTCAATCCCTTCACGGTCACTTACGAGAGTGAGATCGATAGAGATAATATTTTTGGTATTTTGATAGATAGATGCAAAGTAAAAAGTAAAGGCAAAGTAAAAACAAAGCAAGTAAATAAAGTGATATAGATTGATATGATGAGAATAGACCGGGGCCATAGGTTTCACTAGTGGCTTCTCTCAAGAGCATAAGTATTCTACGGTGGGTGAACAAATTCTTGTTGAGCAATTGATGAAATTGAGCATAGTTATGAGTATATCTAGGCAATGATCATGTATATAGGCATCACATCCGTGACAAGTAGATCAAACGATTCTCCATCTACTACTATTACTCCACTCATCGACCGCTATCCAAATGCATCTAGGGTATTAAGTTAAAAAGAGTAACGCCTTAAGCAAGATGACATGATGTACGAGGATAAATTCATGCAATATGACAAAAACCCCATCTTGTTATCCTCGATGGCAACAATACAATCGTGCCTTGCAACTCTTTACATCCTTGAGTAAGGACACATAAGATTGAACCCAAAGCCATGCACTTCTCCCATTGCAAGAACAACCAATCTAGTTGGCCAAACCAAGCGGATAATTCAAGAGACTTGCAAAGATAACTCAATCATACATAAAAGAATTTAGAGAAGAATCAAATATTTTCCATAGATAATACTGGATCATAAACCCATAATTCATCGGTCTCAACAAACACACCGCAAAAAGAAGATTACATCGAATAGATCTCCACAAGAGAGGGGGAGAACATTGTATTGAGATCCAAAAAGAGAGAAGAAGCCATCTAGCTACCAGCTATGGACCCGAAGGTCTGAAGTAAACTACTCACACTTCATCGGAGGGGCTATGGTGATGATGTAGAAGCCCTCCGTGGTGGATGCCCCCTCTGGTGGAGCTCCGGAACAGGCCCCAAGATGGGATCTCGTGGATACAGAAGGTTGCGGCGGTGGAATTAGGTTTTTTTGGCTCCCCTTCGGTCTATTGGGGGTACGTAGGTATATATAGGAGGAAGGAGTACGTCGGTGGAGCTCCGAGGGGCCCACGAGGTAGGGGCGCGCCTAGGGGGGAGGGCGCGCCCTCCACCCTCGTGACCGCCTCGTGGCTTTCTTGACGGAGGGTCCAAGTCTCCTGGATCTTATCTGATGAGTAAATCACGTTCCCGAAGGTTTCATTCCGTTTGGATTCCGTTTGATATTCCGTTTCTTAGAAACACTGAAATAGGCAAAAAACAACAATTCTGGGCTGGGCCTCCGGCTAATAGGTTAGTCCCAAAAATAATATAAAAGTGGAAAATAAAGCCCAATATAGTCCAAAACAGTAGATAAAGTAGCATGGAGCAATCAAAAATTATAGACACGTTGGAGACGTATCAGGCATCCCCAAGCTTAATTCCTACTCGTCCTCGAGTAGGTAAATGATAAAAAGAAGAATTTTTGATGCGGAGTGATACTTTGGCATAATTTCAATGTAAATCTTCTTAATCATGGTATGATTATTCAGATCCGAAAGATTCAAGATAAAAGTTCATATTGACATAAAAATAATAATACTTCAAGCATACTAATCAAAGCAATCATGTCTTCTCAAAATAACATGGCCAAAGAAAGTTCATCCCTACAAAATCATATTGTTAGGCTATGCTTCATTTTCGTCACACAAAGATGTTCCCAACTTCTATACCCCCTATGACAAGCCAAGCAATTGTTTCATACTCAAATAATCTCAAACTTTTTCAACCTTCACGCAATACATGAGCGCGAGCCATGGATATAGCACTATGGGTGGAATAGAATATGATGATGGGGATTGTGTGGAGAAGATAAAAAAGGAGAAAGTCTCATATTGACGAGGATAATCAACGGGCTATGGAGATGCCCATCAATTGATGTCAACATGAGGAGTAGGGATTGCCATGCAACGGATGCACTAGAGCTATGAATGCTCAACAAAAGAAAACTAGTGGGTGTGCATCCAACTTGCTTGCTCATGAAGACCTAGGGCATTTGAGGAAGCCCATCGTAGGAATATACAAGCCAAGTTCTATAATGAAAAAATCCCACTAGTATGAACAAGACAATATATGAGACTCACTATATGAAAAACATGGTGCTACTTTGAAGCACAAATATATGAGACTCACTACATGAAGATCAAGGTGCTACTTTGAAGCACAAGTGTGGTAAAAGGATAGTAACATTGCCCCTTCTCTCTTTTTCTCTCATCATTTTTTTTGGGCCCCCTTTTTTTTCATTCGGCCTTTTCTCCTTTTTTTATTCATCCGGAGTCTCATCCCGACTTGTGGGGGAATCATAGTCTCCATCATCCTTTTCCTCACTGGGGCAATGCTCTAATAATGATGATCATCACAATTTTATTACAACAACTTGATATTACAACTCGAAACTATAACAAGATATGACTCTATATGAATGCCTCCGACGGTGTACCGGGATGGTGCAATGAATCAAGAGTGAAATGTATGAAAAATAATGCATGGTGGCTTTGCCACAAATACGATGTCAACTACAAGATCATGCAATGGCAATATGACAAAAGTAAAGTATGTCATGATGAACGGAACGGTGGAAAGTTGCATGGCAATATATCTCGGAATGGCTATGGAAATGCCATAATAGGTAGGTATGGTGGCTGTTTTGAGGAAGATATAAGGAGGTTTATGTGTGAAAGAGCGTATCATATCACGGGTTTGGATGCACCGCGAAGTTTGCACCAACTCTCAATGTGAGAAAGGGCAATGCACGGCATCAAGAGGCTAGCAAATGCGGAAAGGTAAAAGCGCGTATAATCCATGGACTCAACATTAGTCAAAAGAACTCATATACTTATTGCAAAAATTTAGAAGCCATCAAAAATCAAGTACTACACACAATGCTCCTAGGGGGATAGATTGGTAGGAAAAGACCATCGCTCGTCCCCGACCGCCACTCATAAGGATGCACAAGCCAGGTACACTTCATGCTTCAAATTTGTTACACAACTTTACCCATACGTGCATGCTACTAGACTCGCAAACTTCAACACAAGTATTTCTCAAATTCACAACTACTCAACTAGCACGACTTTCATATTATTACCTCCATATCTCAAAACAATTATTAAGCATTAAATTTATCTTAGTATTCAATTCACTCAAAAGAAAGTTTCACATATCTTGAACACTAAGTATATTAACATTAAGCAAATTACCATGCTATTAAAGATTCTCAAAATAATCTATGTGAAGCATGAGAGATCAAGTTTCTTTAAAACAAATCCACCACTGCACTCAAAAAGATCTAAGTGAAGCACTAGAGCAAAAATTATCACGCTCAAAAAGATATAAGTGAAGCACTACGAGCAAAACTATCAAGCTCAAAAGATATAAGTGAAGCACATAGAGTATTCTAACAAATTCCAAATCATGTATGGCTCTCCCAAAAGGTGTTTACAGCAGGGATGATTGTGGTAGACTAACAAGCAAAGACACAAATAATACAAAACGCTCCAAGCAAAACACATATCATGTTAGTGAATAAAAATATAGCTCCTAGTAAATTACCGATGGAAGTGGACGAAAGAGGGGATGCCTTCCGGGGCATCCCCAAGCTTTGACTTTTTGGTGTCCTTGGATTATTTGGGGGGTGCCATGGGCATCCCCAAGCTTAGGCTCTTGCCACTCCTTGTTCCATAATCCATCAAAAGAATTCACCCAAAACTTGAAAACTTCACAACACAAAACTCAACAGAAATCTCGTGAGCTCCGTTAGAGAAAGAAAACAAAAGACTACTTCAAGGTACTGTAATTAACTCATTCTTTATTTATATTGGTGTTAAACCTACCGTATTCCAACTTCTCTATGGTTTATAAACTAATTTACTAGCCATAGATTCATCAAAATAAGCAAACAACACACGAAAAACAGAATTTGTCAAAAACAGAACAGTCTGTAGTAATCTGTAACTAACGCAAACTTCTGGAACTCTAAAAATTCTACCAAAATAGGAAGTCCTGGACAATTCTTTATTGATCATCAGCAAAAAGAATCAACACAAAAGCACTCTCTAGTAAAAAATGGCAGCTAATCTTGTGAGCGCTAAAGTTTCTGTTTTTCAGCAGAATCCAATCAACTATCATCGTAGGTTATCCTATAGGTCCTACTTGGCACAAACACTAATTAAAACATAAAGCCACATCCAAACAGAAGGTAGATGGATTATTTATTCCTAAACAGAAGAAAAAACAAAAACACAAAATAAAATTGGGTTGCCTCCCAACAAGCGCTATCGTTTAACGCCCCTAGCTAGGCATTGATAATTTTAATGATGCTCACAAGAAAGACAAGAATTGAGGCGGAAAGAGAGCATCATGAAAACACGTGACAAACACATCTAAGTCTAACATACTTCCTATGCATAGGCATATTATAGGCAAATAAATTTGCAAGGCAAACAAAAACTAGTAAATGCAAGGAAGAACAAAGAGATGATAGCAATCTCAACATGAGGAGAGGTAATTTAGTAACATGAAAATTTCTAAAACCATATTTTCCTCTCTCATAATAATTATATGTAGGATCGTAAGCAAATTCAACAAAATAGCTATCACATAACATATTCTCAACACGATCCACATGCATGTAAAGTTGACACTCTTCCAAGATAGTGGGATTAACATTAACTAAAGTCATGACCTCTCCAAACCCACTTTTATCAAAAATACCATAAGATTGAACATTCTCCAAATATGTGGGATCTAAAGTTGACACTCTTCCAAACCCACTTTCAATAGTATTGCAAACGCTATTATCAATCTCATATTCATCATGGGGGTTAAATAAATTTTCAAGATCAAAAGAAGAATCACCCCAATCATGATCATTGCAACAAGTAGTAGTCATAGCAAAACTAGCATCCCCAAGCTTAGGGTTTTGCATATTATTAGCATAATTTACATTAAAAGATTTTATCATAAAATCATTCCAATCATGCTTTTTATTTAAAGATCTATCATGAAGCACTTCATCACAATTTTCAGATCTACGGGTTTTAGGCAAAAGCTTATAAAGATAATCTAGTGCATCCAAATCACTAGGAATAGGTTCATGATAATTGGATCTCTTAAAAAGATTGGCAAGCGGATCAGGATCCATAGACTTTTAGCAAGCAAAGATGCAAGCAAAAAGAAGGTACAAGCAAACATAAAGGCAACGAGAAGAGGCAACGGGAAAGAGAGGAGGAGATTAGGAAAGAGAGGGCAAATAAAACGGCGAGGGTGAAGTGCGGGAGAGGAAAACGAGAGGCAAATGGAAAATAATGTAATGCGAGAGATAGGAATTGTGATGGGTACTTGGTATGTTGACTTTTGCGTAAGCCTCCCCGGCAACGGCGCCAGAAATTCTTCTTGCTACGTCTCGAGCTTGCGTTTGTTTTCCCCGAAGAGGAGAGGATGATGCAGCACAGTAGCGTAAGTATTTCCCTCAGTTTTTGAGAACCAAGGTATCAATCCAGTAGGAGGTCACGCGCAAGTCCCTCGTACCTGCACAACACGATAGAAACTCGCAACCAACGCTTAGGGGTTGTCAATACCTTCACGGTCACTTATGAGAGTGAGATCTGATAGAGATAATATTTTTGGTATTTTTGATAGATAGATGCAAAGTAAAAAGTAAAGGCAAAGTAAAAACAAAGCAAGTAAATAAAGTGATATAGATTGATATGATGAGAATAGACCCGGGGGCCATAGGTTTCACTAGTGGCTTCTCTCAAGAGCATAAGTATTCTACGGTGGGTGACAAATTACTGTTGAGCAATTGACAGAAATGAGCATAGTTATGAGTAGATCTAGGCAATGATCATGTATATAGGCATCACGTCCGTGACAAGTAGATCGAAACGATTCTGCATCTACTACTATTACTCCACTCATCGACCGCTATCCAGCATGCATCTAGAGTATTAAGTTAAAAACAGAGTAATGCCTTAAGCAAGATGACATGATGTAGAGGGATAAATTCATGCAATATGATAAAAACCCCATCTTGTTATCCTCGATGGCAACAATACAATACGTGCCTTGCAACTCTTTCTGTCACTGAGTAAGGACACCGCAAGATATAACCCAAAGCCATGCACTTCTCCCATTGCAAGAACTACCAATCCAGTTGGCCAAACCAAACGGATAATTCGAAGAGACTTGCAAAGATAACTCAATCATACATAAAAGAATTCAGAGAAGAATCAAATATTTTCCATAGATAATACTGGATCATAAACCCACAATTCATCGGTATCAACAAACACACCGCAAAAAGAAGATTACATCGAATAGATCTCGACAAGAGAAGGGGAGAACATTGTATTGAGATCCAAAAAGAGAGAAGAAGCCATCTAGCTACTATCTATGGACCCGAAGGTCTGAAGTAAACTACTCACACTTCCTCTGAGGGGCTATGGTGATGATGTAGAAGCCCTCCGTGGTGGATGCCCCCTCCGGCGGAGCTCCAGAACTGGCCCCAAGATGGGATCTCGTGGATACAGAAGGTTGCGGCGGTGGAATTAGGTTTTTTTGGCTCCCTTTCGGTCTATTGTGGGTACGTAGGTATATATAGGAGGAAGGAGTACGTCGGTGGAGCTACGAGGGGCCCACGAGGTAGGGGGCGCGCCCAGGGGGGAGGGCGCGCCCTCCACCCTCGTGACCGCCTCGTGGCTTTCTTGACGGAGGGTCCAAGTCTCCTAGATCTTATCTGATGAGTAAATCAGGTTCCCGAAGGTTTCATTCCGTTTGGACTTGGTTTGATATTCCGTTTCTTCGAAGCACTGAAATAGGAAAAAAACAGCAATTCTGGGTTGGGCCTCCGGTTAATAGGTTAGTCCCAAAAATAATATAAAAGTGGAAAATAAAGCCAAATATAGTCCAAAACAGTAGATAAAGTACCATGGAGCAATGAAAAATTATAGATACGTTGGAGACGTATCAATGTCCCTCAAACGGTGGCGCCAGAAAGCTCTTGTCTGCTGGGACTACGTCGGTATTTCCCCAAAGAGGAAGGGATGATGCAGCACAACGACGGTAGGTATTTCCCTCAGTGATGAAACCAAGGTTATCGAACCAGTAGAAGAACCAAGCAACACAACATAAACAACACATGCACACAAATAACAACACCTCGCAACCCAACGTGTTAAGATAGGCAAGCGGACGTGAGATTAATTATAGTAGATTGATAGATCGAATGCCAAATAAAACAAGTAAGAATAAATTGTAGCAAGGTATTTTTGTGTTTTTGTTTAATAGATCTGAAAATAAATGCAAGAGAAAAATAGATCGCAAAGGCAAATATATGAGAAAGAAGACCCGGGGGCCGTAAGTTTCACTAGTGGCTTCTCTCGAGAAAAATAGCAAATGGTGGGTAAACAAATTACTATTGGGCAATTGATAGAACTTCAAATAATCATGACGATATCAAGGAAATGATCATTACATAGGTATCACATCCAAGATTAGTAGACCGACTCATGCCTGCATCTACTACTATTACTCCACATATCGATCGCTATCCAGCATGCATCTAGTGTATTAAGTTCATGGAGAAACAGAGTAATGCGAACGATGACATGATGTAGACAAGATCTATATATGTAGATATAGACCCCATCGTTTTATCCTTAGTAGCAACGATACATACGTGCCATTTCCCATTCTGTCACTGGGATCAAGCACCGTAAGATCGAACCCACTACCGGGCACCTCTTCCCATTGCAAGACAAATAGATCAAGTTGGCTAAACAAAACCCATATATCGGAGAAGAAATACGAGGCTATAAGAGATCAAAGAAACTCAAATAACTTTCATGGATATAAAAAGATATAACTGTTCATAAACTCAAAGTTCATCATATGCCAACAAACACACCGCAAAAGAGTTACATCATATGGATCTCCAAGAGCCATTGTATTGAGATTCAAAAGAGAGATGTGAAGCCATCTAGCTAGTATCTACGGACCCGTAGGTCTACAAAGAACTACTCATGCATCATCGGAGAGGCACCAATGGAGGTGGCAAACCCCATCCGAGATGGTGTCTAGATTAGATCTGCTGGTTCTAGACTCTGCAGCGGCTGGTTGAATATTTCGTCGACTCCACTAGGGTTCTGGGATTTTTATGGTATTTATAGAGCAAAGAGGTGGTCCGAGGGGCACCCGAGGTGGGCACAACCCACCAGGGCGCGCCTGGGCCTGCTGGCGCGCCCTAGTGGGTTGTCCCTGAAGGAAATATGCCCTAGAGGCAATAATAAAGTTATTATTTATTTCCTTATTTCATGATAAATGTTTATTATTCATGCTAGAATTGTATTAACCGGAAACATAATACATGTGTGAATACATAGACAAACATAGTGTCACTAGTATGCCTCTACTTGACTAGCTCGTTTATCAGAGATGGTTATGTTTCCTAGCCATGGACAAAAGAGTTGTCATTTGATTAGCAGGATCACATCATTATGAGAATGATGTGATTGACTTGACCCATTCCGTTAGCTTAGCACTTGATCGTTTAGTATGTTGCTATTGCTTTCTTCATGACTTATACATGTTCCTGTAACTATGAGATTATGCAACTCCCGTTTACCGGAGGAACATTTTCGGTACTACCAAACGTCACAACGTAACTGGGTGATTATAAAGGAGTACAACAGGTGTCTCCGAAGGACATGTTGAGTTGGCGTATTTCGAGATTAGGTTTTGTCACTCCGATTGTCGGAGAGGTATCTCTGGGCCCTCTCGGTAATGCACATCATTATAAGCCTTGCAAGCAATGTGACCAATGAGTTGGTTACGGATGATGCATTACGTGAGCGAGTAAAGAGACTTGCGGTGATGAGATTGAACTAGGTATTGGATACTGACGATCGAATCTCGAGCAAGTAACATACCGATGACAAAGGGAACAACGTATGTTGTTATGCGGTTTGACCGATAAAGATCTTTGTAGAATATGTAGGAGCCAATATGGGCATCCAGGTCCCGCTATTGGTTATTGACCGAGAATAGTTCTAGGTCATGTCTACATAGTTCTCGAACCCGTAGGGTCCGCACGCTTAAGGTTTCAATGACAGTTATATTATGAGTTTTGATGTACCGAAGGAGTTCAGAGTCCCGGATGAGATCGGGGACATGACGAGGAGTCTCGAAATGGTCGAGAAGTAAAGATCGATATATTGGACGACTATATTCGGAGTTCGGAAAGGTTCCGAGTGATTCGGATATTTTCCAGAGTACCTGGGAGTTACGGGAATTCGCCGGGGAGAAGTATTGGGCCTTATTGGGCCCTGCGGGAAAGAAAGAGGGGCTGCCTAGGGCAGGCTGCGCGCCCCATGGCCTAGTCCGAATTGACTAGGGAGGCCGCACCCCTCCTTCCTTCCTTCTCTCTTCCCTTCCTTGTCTCCTACTCCTAATACATGGAAGGATTCCTAGTTGGACTAGGAAAGGGGGAATCCTACTCCCGGTGGGAGTAGGACTCCCCTAGGGCGCGCCATAGAAGAGGGCCGGCCCTCCCCTCCTCCACTCCTTTATATACGGGAGTAGGGGGCACCCCATAGACACACAAGTTGATCTACGGATCGTTCCTTAGCCGTGTGCGGTGCCCCCCTCCACCATATTCCACCTCGGTCATATTGTCGTGGAGTTTAGGCGAAGCCCTGCGTCGATAGAACATCATCATCGTCATCACGCCGTCGTCTTGTGGAACTCATCCCCGACGCTTTCTGGATCGGAGCCGGGGATCGTCATCAAGCTGAGCGTGTGCTGAACTTCGGAGGTGCCGTGCGTTCGGTACTTGGATTGGTCGGATCCTGAAGACGTTACGACTACATCAACAGCGTTGTCATAACGCTTCGCTTACGGTCTAACGAGGGTCCGTGGACATACACTCTCCCTCTCGTTGCTATGCCATCACCATGATCTTGCGTGTGCGTAGGAAAATTTTGAAATTACTACGTTCCCCAACAGTGGCATCCGAGCCAGGTTTTTATGGTTTGATGTTATATGCATGAGTAGAACACAAGTGAGTTGTGGACGATATAAGTCATATTGCCTACCAGCATGTCATACTTTGGTTCGGCGGTATTGTTGGATGAAGCGGCCCGGACCGACATTACGCCAGACGCTTACGCGAGACTGGTTCTACCGCCGTGCTTTGCACACAATGGCTGGCGGTGTCGGTTTCTCCAACTTTAGTTGAACTAAGTATGGCTACGCCCGGTCCTTGCGAAGGTTAAAACGGAGTCTATTTGACAAACTATCGTTGTGGTTTTGATGCGTATGTAAGAACGGTTCTTGCTCAGCCCGTAGCAGCCACGTAAAACTTGCAACAACAAAGTAGAGGACGTCTAACTTGTTTTTGCAGGGCATGTTGTGATGTGATATGGTCAAGACGTGATGAGATATAAGTTGTTGTATGAGATGATCATGTTTTGTGAAGTTATCGGCAACTGGCAAAAACCCTATGGTTGTCTCTTTGTTGCATAAGATGCAAGTGCCACATAATTGCTTTATTTTATTGCTATGCGATAGCAATAGTTGCAAGAGCAATAGTTGGCGAGACGACCATGTGACGACACATTGATATAGATCAAGATGATGAAGATCATGGTGTCGTGCCGGTGACGATAAAGATCATGACAGTACTTTGGAGATGGAGATCAAAGGCGCAAGATGATCATGGCCATATCATGTCACATATTTTGATTGCATATGATGTTTATCTGTTATACATCTTATTCTTGCTTTGATTGACGGTAGCATTTTAAGATGATCTCTCACTAATTATCAAGAAGTGTTCTCCCTGAGTATGCACCGTTGCCAAAGTTCATCGTGCCCGGACACCACGTGATGATCGGGTCCGATAAGCTCTCGTCCATCTACAACGGGTGCAAGCCAGTTTTGCACACGCGAATACTCGAGTTAAACTTGACGAGCCTAGCATATGCAGATATGGCCTCGAACACGGAGACCAAAAGGTCGGCGTGAATCATATAGTAGATATGATCAACATAGTGATGTTCACCATTGAAAACTACTCCATCTCACGTGGTGATCGGTTATGGTTTAGTTGATTTGGATCACGTGATCACTTAGATGACTAGAGAGATGTCTGTCTAAGTGGGAGTTCTTAAGTAATATGATTAGTTGAACTTAAATTTATCATGAACTTAGTCCTGGTAGTATTTTGCAAATTATGTTGTAGATCAATAGCTTGCGTTGTTGCTTTCATATGTTTATTTTGATATGTTCCTAGAGAAAACTGTGTTGAAAAATGTTAGTAGCAATGTTGCGGATTTGATCCGTGATCTGAGGTTAATCCTCATTGCTGCACAGAAGAATTATGTCCTTGATGCACCGCTAGGTGACAGACCTATTGCAGGAGCAGATGCAGACGTTATGAATGTTTGTCTAGCTCAATATGATGACTACTTGATAGTTTTGTGCACCATGCTTTATGGCTTAGAATCGGGACTTCAAAGATGTTTTGAACATCATGGACCATATGAGATGTTCCAGGAATTGAAGTTAATATTTCAAGCAAATACCCGAGTTGAGAGATATGAAGTCTCCAACAAGTTCTATAGCTAAAAGATGGAGGAGAATTGCTCAACTAGTGAGCATGTGCTCAGATTGTCTGGGTACTTCAATCGCTTGAATCAAGTGGGAGTTAATCTTCCAGATAAGATAGTGATTTACAGAATTCTCTATTCACCATCACTAAGTTACTAGAACTTCGTGATGAACTATAGTATGCAAGGGATGACGAAAACGATTCCCGAGCTCTTCGTGATATTGAAATCGACGAAGGTAGAAATCAAGAAAGAGCATCATGTGTTGATGATTGACAAGACCACTAGTTTCAAGAAAAGGGCAAAGGGAAAGAAAGGGAACTTCAAGTACAATGACAAGCAAGTTGTCACTCCCGTGAAGAAGACCAAAGCCGGACCAAAGCCTGAAACTTAGTGCTTACACTGCAAAGGAAATGGTCACTGGAAGCGGAAATGCCCTGAATATTTGGTGGGTAAGAAGGATGGCAAAGTGAACAAGTGTATATTTGATATACAGGTTATTGATGTGTGCCTTACTAGTGTTTATAGTAGCCCCTAAGTATTTGGTACTTGTTCGGTTCCTAAGATTAATAATTCGAAACGGGAGTTGCAGAATAAACAGAGACTAGTTAAGGGTGAAGTGACGATGTTTGTTGGAAGTGGTTCCAAGATTTATATGATCATCAATGCACACTCCCTATACTTTCGGGATTTGTGTTGAATCTAAATAAGTGTTATTTGGTGTTTGCGTTGAGCATGAATATGATTTGATCATGTTTATTGCAATACGGTTATTCATTTAAGTTAGAGAACAATTGTTGTTCTGTTTACATGAATAAAACCTTCTATGGTCATACACACCAACGAAAACGGTTTGTTGGATCTCGATCATAGTAATACACATATTCATAATATTGAGGCCAAAAGATGCAAAGTTAATAATGATAGTGCAACTTATTTGTGGCAATCGCCGTTTAGGTCATATTGGTGTAAAGCGCATGAAGAAACTCCATGCTTGATGGGATTTTGGAATCACTTGATTATGAATCACTTGATGCTTGCAAACCATGCCTCATGGGCAAGATGACTAAGACTCCGTTCTTGAACAATGGAGCGAAACAACTGACTTATTGGAAATAATACATACCGATGTATGCGATCCGATGAGTGTTGAGGCTCATGGCGGTATCGTTATTTTCGACCTTCACAGATGATTTGAGCAGATATTGGTATATCTACTTGATGAAACATAAGTCTGAAATAGTTGAAAGGTTCAAAGAATTTCAGAGTGAGGTGGAAAATCATCGTAACAAGAAAATAAAGTTTCTGCGATCGATCATGGAGATGAATATTTGAGTTCTGAGTTTGGTCTTCAATTAAAACAATGTGGAATAGTTTCACAGCTCACGCCACCTGGAACACCACAACGTTATGGTGTGTCCGAACGTCGTAACCGCACTTTATTTGATATGGTTCGATCTATGATGTCTCTTACCGATTTACCACTATCATTTTGGGGTTATGCATTAGAGACAGCTGCATTCACTTTAAATAGGGCACCATCAAAATCCGTTGAGACGACGCCTTATGAACTGTGGTTTGCCGAGAAACCAAAAGTTGTCGTTTCTTAAAGTTTGGGGCTGCGATGCTTATGTGAAAAAGTTTCAACCTGATAAGCTCGAACCCAAATCAGAGAAGTGCATCTTCATAGAATACCCAAAGGTAACTATTGGGTACACCTTCTATCACAAATCCGAAGGCAAGTTATTCGTTGCTAAGATGGATCCTTTCTAGAGAAGAAGTTTCTCTCGAAAGAAGTGAGTGGGAGGAAAGTAGAGCTTGATAAGGTAATTGTACCTTCTCCCAAATTGGAAAGTAGTTCATCACAGAAATCAGTTCCAGTGATTGCTACACCAATTAGTGAGGAAGCTAATGATGATGATCATAAAACTTCAGTTCAAGTTACTACAGAACCTCGTAGGTCTTCCAGAGTAAGATCCGCACCAGAATGGTGTAGTAATCATGTTCTGGCAGTCATGTTACTAGACCATGATTAACCTACGAACTATGAGGAAGCGATGATGAGCCAGATTCCGCGAAATGGCTTGAGGCCATAAAATCTGAGATATGATCCATGTATGAGAACAAAGTATGGACTTTGATTGACTTGCTCGATGATCAGCAAGCCATGTTAAATGAATGGATCTTCAAGAGGAAGACATACACTGATAGTAGTTTTACTATATACCAAGATCGACTTGTTGCGAAAGGTTTTCAACAAGTTCAAGATGTTGAATACGATGAGATTTTCTCACTCGTATCAATGCTTAAGTCTGTCTGAATCATGTTAGCAATTGCCAAATTTTATGAAATCTGGCAAATGGATGTCAAAACTGCATTCCTTAATGGATTTATTAAACAAGAGTTGTATATGATGCAACCAGAAGGTTTTGTCAATCCTAAAGGTGCTAACAAAATGTGCAAGCTCCAGCGATCCATCTATGGACTGGTG
Source organism: Aegilops speltoides (assembly GCA_021437245.1). NCBI lineage: Eukaryota > Viridiplantae > Streptophyta > Magnoliopsida > Poales > Poaceae > Aegilops > Aegilops speltoides. Next base: position 59,686,869 of record CM038146.1, on the reverse strand, counting down.
CAAGCATCTTGGAGTTGGAATATACGCTTTGATAAGTTGATCAAAGCATATAGTTTTATATGGACTTACGATGAAGCTTGTATTTACAATAAAGTGAGTGGGAGCACTACAGCCTTCTCGATTAGTATATGTGAGTGACATATTGTTGATCGAAATGATGTATAATTTTTACGCAAAGCATAAAGGAGTGTTTTGAAGGAGTTCTTTAAAAGAAAAGACCTCGGAAAAGCTACTTACATATTGAGCATCAAGATCTATTGAGATAGATCAAGGCGCTTGATAAGATTTTCAATGAGTACATACCTTGGCAAGATTTTGAAATAGTTCAAAATGGAGCAGTCAAAGAAAGAGTTCTTGCTCTGTTGCAAAGGTATGAAATTGAGTAAGACTCAAATCCCAACCACAGCAGAAAATAGAAAGAGAATGAAAAGTCATTCCCTATGCCTCACCATAGGTTCTATAAAGTATGTTATGCTATGTACCGCACCTATTGTATACCTTGCTCTGAATTTAGCAAGGGAGTACAATAGTGATCTAGGAGTAGATCACTGGACATTAGTCAAGAATATCCTTAGTAAGGACTAAGGAGATGTTTCTCAATTATGGAGGTGATAAAAGAGTTTGTTGTAAAAGTTACATCTGTGCAAACTTTTACACTGGTCCAGATGACTCTAAGTCTCAACATGGATACATATTGAAAGTGGGAGCAATTAGCTAGAGTAGCTCCGTGCAGAGCATTGTGGACATAAAATATTTGCAAAATACATACGGCTCAGAATGTGACAGACCCGTTGACTAAGCTTCTCTCACGAGCAAAACATGATCACACCTTAGTACTCTTTGGGTGTTAATCACATAGCGATGTGAACTAGATTATTGACTCTAGTAAACCCTTTTGATGTTGGTCACATGATGATGTGAACTATGGGTGTTAATCATATCTGATATGAATATTGGTGTTAAATCACATGGCGATGTGAACTAGATTATTGACTCTAGTGCAAGTGGGAGATGAAGGAAATATGCCCTAGAGGCAATAATAAAGTTATTATTTATTTCCTTATTTCATGATAAATGTTTATTATTCATGCTAGAATTGTATTAACCGGAAACATAATACATGTGTGAATACATAGACAAACATAGTGTCACTAGTATGCCTCTACTTGACTAGCTCGTTTATCAGAGATGGTTATGTTTCCTAGCCATGGACAAAAGAGTTGGCATTTGATTAACGGGATCACATCATTATGAGAATGATGTGATTGACTTGACCCATTCCGTTAGCTTAGCACTTGATCGTTTAGTATGTTGCTATTGCTTTCTTCATGACTTATACATGTTCCTGTAACTATGAGATTATGCAACTCCCGTTTACCGGAGGAACACTTTGGGTAATACCAAACGTCACAATGTAACTGGGTGATTATAAAGGAGTACTACAGGTGTCTCCGAAGGTACATGTTGAGTTGGTGTATTTCGAGATTAGGTTTTGTCACTCCGATTGTCGGAGAGGTATCTCTGGGCCCTCTCGGTAATGCACATCATTATAAGCCTTGCAAGCAATGTGACCAATGAGTTGGTTACGGGATGATGCATTACAGAACGAGTAAAGAGACTTGCCGATGACGAGATTGAACTAGGTATTGGATACCGATGATCGAATCTCGAGCAAGTAACATACCGATGACAAAGGGAACAACGTATGTTGTTATGCGGTTTGACCGATAAAGATCTTCGTAGAATATGTAGGAGCCAAAATGGGCATCCAGGTCCCGCTATTGGTTATTGACCGAGAATAGTTCTAGGTCATGTGTACATAGTTCTCGAACCCGTAGGGTCCGCACACTTAAGGTTTCGATGACAGTTATATTATGAGTTTATGAGTTTTGATGTACCAAAGGAGTTCGAGTCCGGATGAGATCGGGGACATGACGAGGAGTCTCGAAATGGTCGAGGCGTAAAGATCGATATATTGGACGACTATATTCAGAGTTCGGAAAGGTTCCGAGTGATTCGGTATTTTTCAAGTCTGGAGAGTTACGGAATTCATGGGAGAAGTATTGGGCCTTATTGGGCCTGGGAAAGAGAGAGGGCTGCCTAGGGCAGGCCGCGCTTCATGGCCTAGTCCGAATTGGACTAGGGGAGGCCGCACCCCTCCTTCCTTCCCTTCTCTCTTCCCTTCCTTGTCTCCTACTCCTAATACATGGAAGGATTCCTAGTTAGACTAGGAAGGGGAATCCTACTCCCGTGGGAGTAGGACTCCCCTAGGCGCGCCATAGAAGAGGGCCGCCCTCCCTCCTCCACTCCTTTATATACGGGGTAGGGGCACCCCATAGACACACAAGTGCGGATCGTTCCTTAGCAGTGTGCGGTGCCCCCTCCACCATATTCCACCTCGGTCATATCGTCGCGGAGTTTAGGCGAAGCCTGCGCGATAGAACATCATCATCGTCATCACGCCGTCGTCTTGACGGAACTCATCCCCGACGCTTTGCTGGATCGGAGCCCGGGGATCGTCATCGAGCTGAACGTGTGCTGAACTCAGAGGTGCCGTACGTTCGGTACTTGGATCAGTCGGATCGTGAAGACGTACGACTACATCAACCGCGTTGTTATAACGCTTCCGCTTACGGTCTATGAGGGTACGTGGACATACACTCTCCCCTCTCGTTGCTATGCCATCACCATGATCTTGCGTGTGCGTAGGAAAATTTTGAAATTACTACGTTCCCCAACAGTCCCCTCCTCGGGACTCCCCCCAGGTGCAACCAGGGTCCATTGTGTTCCTTCTGGCCCATAAAAATTCACCATGAAGTTTCGGAGCATTTGGACTTCGTCTGATATTGATTTCCTGCGATGCAAAAACAGCAACTAGCACTTGGCACTATGTCAATAGGTTAGTACCAAAGAATGATATAAAATGATTATGAAACATCCAAGATTGATAACAAAACAACATGGAACAATCAAAAATTATAGATACGTTGGAGACGTATCAACATCCCGTAGCTTAACTCCTGCTCGTCCTCGAGTTGGTAAGTGATAAAAACAGAATTTTTCATGTGGAGTGCTCGTTATCATGTCATATCATATTCTTTTCTTTATAGCATGGACAATTGGACTTTTATGTGATTCAAAGCAATAGTCTAGTTTTGACATAATAATTTAGATACTCAAGCATATCAACAAGCAACCATGTCTTTTGAAATACCGATGCTAAAATAAGTTATCCCTAGCCCATTATGCTCAAACATTGATCCATTCATGAGACACACTCGCATATTAGCTACACCAAATACTTAAGTACGATCATATTGCCTCTTAGTTGGTGATTTTGTAAGAGAAGATGGAGACTCAAATTCAAAAATAAAAATTGCATAAAGTAAAAGAAAGGCCCTTCACAGAGGGAAGTAGGGATTTGTAGAGGTGCTAGAGCTCAAAGCAGGGAGGTGTATCCATACCACCAACAAAAATAACTCAGAGTTCCGAACACTTTCCATGCTAGATATGCCATAGGCGGTTCCCTAACAGAAAATAAAGTTTATTACTTTTTCCACTATACTTTCACTTTCCATGGCTAGCCGTATCCACGGTTGCCCTCCATACCATCACTTTCCAAGGAATTTATTCTTTGAAAATATAAAGTAAATTCATCTTTTGCATTTCAGGACTAGGCATCCCTAAAACCTTTGCCTTACTCTCGTGGAATGACAAGTGAATAAACACTCATCGTGAGAATAACACATCCAGCATGGAAAATATTAGCCACCTGTCATCGTTCCGCGAGCGAAACAAACACACAAAAGAGAAGTTTATTTTGAAAATTAGACATTGCACATGCAAATTTGCTTAGAACAGCAAAAGAATACCGCATATAGGTAGATATAGTGGACTCACGAGGCAAAACTGGTTTAAAGAATTTTGGATGCACAAGTAGAGATCATACTTGGTGCAAAATGAAGGCTTGCAAAAGATTGAGAAGTGACCAACCAAGAAACGAATAATCTCATAAGCAAGCATTAAGCATAATTAACACCGAATAATGCACCAAAAGCAGGATATAATTTCATTGCATGACTATTGGCTTTCGTACTTGCATAGGGAATCACAAACCTTAACACCAATATTCTTACTAAGCATAATTACTTATCAACACAACTCACATATCACATCATCATATCTCAAAACTATTACTAAGAATCAAGTTTATTTTGTCCAATGATCTTCATGAATTTTTTTACTTATCCTTCTTGGATATCTATTACTTTGAAACTAATTTTCATGTGTTGCTTTTCATAAGCTCAAACAAATATAAGTGAAGATCATGAGCATAAAAAAATTCTTTCTCTCAAAATAATTTAATGAAGCAAGAGAGAATTTTCTTCAAAATTTTACCGACTCTCAAATAAATCTAAGTGAAGCAAGAGAGCATTTCTTCAAAAATACTAAGCACACCATGCTCAAAAAGATACAAGTGAAGCACTAGAGCAAGTCCTAGCTCATAAAAGATTTAAGTGAAGCACAGAGAGCAATTCTAACAAGTCAAGAAATAATTTTGGCTCTCTCAAATAGGTGTGTCCAGCAAGGATTGATGACTTAAAACACAAAATAAAACAAGCAAAGACTCATATGATACAAGACGCTCCAAGCAAAACACATATCATGTGACGAATAAAAATATAGCTTCGAGTAAAATACCGATGGTCGTTAGAAGAAAGAGGGGATGCCACTTGGGGGCATCCCCAAGCTTAGTTGGTTGCTCATTCTTGGATAATAGTTTGGGATGCTGGGGCATCCCCAAGCTTTGGCTCTTCTATCCTTCTTTCATCCATCGTAAGATAACCCAAAACTTGAAAACTTCAATCACACAAAACTCAACAAAACCTTCGTGAGATCCGTTAGTATAAGAAAGAAAAACACTACTATAAGTACAGTATCAAACCAATTCATATTTTTTTTTGTATTATATCTACTGTATTCCAACTTTTCTATGGCAAAAACTCATCAAAGAAAACTATAGAGCCACCAAAATAAGCAAACAACACAAAGAAAACAGAATTTGTTAAAACAGAACAGTCTGTAGCAATCTGACTATTTTGATTACTTCTGTAACTCAAAAACTTCGGAAAAATTAGGATGACGTGGGTAATTTGTATATTAATCTTATGCAAAATGAATCAGGGTAAAATCTCTTTTCTGTGATTTATGAAAATTATTTTCGTTAGTGCATAAGTTTCTGTTTTTCAGCAAGATCAAACAACTATCACCCAAGAAGATCCTAAACGCTTTACTTGGCACAAACACTAATTAAAACACAAAAAACACAATCATACCAGTAGCATAATTGTGCAAACACACAAAAACAGAAAGCAAAAAGCAAAAAATAAATTTTATTCATTGGGTTGCCTCCCAACAAGCGCTATAGTTTTACGCCCTTAGCTAGGCATAAGGCAAGGATCTAAGTTTTATCATCCTTGTGCTTTTGAAAGCAAATAGAAAATTTCCTATCAATGGCATTTAATCTTCTATTTTGTGAAAGCACATGACCATTGATAGCAGAAGAAAGATTAAGCACGTTCGAAAATTTGTATCTAAACTTGCCTTCATCTCTTTGATTATTTCATTTTGATAAAAGCATAGAAGGGTAGTTGGCTCAATATTTTCTCCATTGGGGTGCCCAAATATAGTTTTCATCTTTTCATAAGTATCAACAGCATCCCCTTCAAGACAACCATTTTCAAATATAGAATCCAAAACTTGCTTAAAGGAAGAGGGTAAGCCAACATAGAAACTTTTCAGGTATATCTCTATCTAGTATTGGGGCACATAGCTAGCTCGAATTCTCAACAGCCTATCCCAAGCATCTTTCAAAGATTCATCGAGTAAATAACGAAAAATTCCAGGATCATCCCCATCAAAATTGTTAAGATTTTCCTTAACAACCCCGATAAGTCCTTCCATAGCATCATTATCTATGAGCTTGGAGAAGACAGAGGGGCTATCCAAAGCATTAAAACTTGGGGGAAACCCCTAATCTTTTTAGGTTCGGCCATGGCAACGGAAGAAGGCGAGCGGGAAAAGAGAGGCGAATAAAACGGTAAATTTTTGTGAAGTGGGGGAGAGGAAAACGAGAGACAAATGGCAAATGAAGTAAATTGCGAGGAGATGAGATTTGTGATTCGGAACCGGGTTTATGTTGAAGATCCTCCCTGGCAACGACGCCAGAAATTCCTTTTGATGTCCCTCTGACGATGGCGCTAGAAAGCTCTTGTCTTCTGGGACTACGTCCGTATTTCCCCAAAGAGGAAGGGATGATGCAGCACATCGACGGCAGGTATTTCCCTCAGTGATGAAACCAAGGTTATCAAACCAGTAGGAGAAGCAAGCAACACAATGTAAACAGCACCTGCACACAAATAACAACACCTCGCAACCCGACGTGTTAAAGGGGTTGTCAATCCCTTCCGGGGTACAGCACCTCAAGATAGGCAAGCAGACGTGAGATAACTTGTAGTAGCTTGATAGATCGAACGCCCAATAAAATAAATAAGAATAAATTGCAGCAAGGTATTTTTATTTTTTGGTTTAATAGATCTGAAAATAAATGCAAGAGAAAAATAGATCGCAAAGGCAAATATATGAGAAAGAAGACCCGGGGGCCGTAGGTTTCACTAGTGGCTTTTCTCGAGAAAAATAGAAAACGGTGGGTAAACAAAATACTGTTCGGAAATTGATAGAACTTCAAATAATCATTACGATATCCAGGCAATGATCATTACATATGCATCACGTCCAAAATTAGTAGACCGACTCCTGCCTGCATCTACTGCTATTACTCCACACATCGACCGCTACCGGGCACCTCTTCCCATTGCAAGACAAATAGATCAAGTTGGCCAAACAAAGCCCAAATATTGGAGAAGAAATACGAGGCTATAAGAGATCATGCATATAAGAGATTAAAGAAACTCAAATAACTTTCATAGATATAAAAAGATATAGCTGATCATAAACTCAAAGTTCATCAGATCCCAACAAACACACCGCAAAAGAGTTACATCATATGGATCTCCAAGAGAGCATTGTATTGAGAATCAAAAGAGAGATAGGAAGCCATCTAGCTAGTAACTACGGACCCGTAGGTCTACAAAGAACTACTCACACATCATCGGAGAGGCACCAATGGAGGTGGTGAACCCCATCCGAGATGGTGTCTAGATTGGATCTGGTGCTTCTGGACTCTACGGCGGCTGGATGAATATTTCGTCGACTCCCCTAGGGTTCTGGGATTTTTGTGGTATTTATAGAGCAAAGAGGCGGTCTGGGGGGCACCCGAGGTGGGCACAACCCACCAGGGCGCGCCTGGGCCTCCTGGCGCGCTTTGGTGGGTTATCCCCTCCTCGGGACTCCCCCGGGTGCAACAAGGCCTGTTTTGTTCCTTCTGGCCCAAAAGAATTCTCCGTGAAGTTTCGGGGCATTTGAACTTCGTCTGATATTGATTTCCTGCAATGCAAAAAACATGCAAAAAACATCATCTGACACTTGGCACTATGTCAATAGGTTAGTACCAAAAATGATATAAAATGACTATAAAATGGTTATAAAACATACAAGATTGATAACAAAACCGCATGGAACAATAAAAAATTATAGGTATGTTGGAGACGTATCACGTCATGGCTGCGCCGCCGGCGAAGAAACAACGGGCCGCCAGACCCCGTGATAGAGGCGTGAAGTGGTCGGGCGGTGCGCAATCCGCCGACGAACCCATCTCAGGCTACCGAAAATTTGAAGACGGTTGCTGTCGTGTCAGTCGATTCACTGTCGCTGGCGGCCATGGAGGGAGACACAGTCACGCCCATGGCCACCGCATCTAACGTGCTCGACGAAATGTCGCAAAGGTAAAAAAAATATTTTTCTTCATGTTTGTTCTTTTAATTTACGATACGAATAGAATGTGACGTGTACATCCATTTGTATGATGGAGCTTTATGCGCGCCACCAATGTGTCAAATGATGACTATTTGTCTCAAGAGTATGCATCACAAGAATATGATACTCAATTTGATGATGATAATCTCGACATGGACGAAGAGGGTTTCGTATTGAAGGGAAGAACGCAAATTACAACGACGAAGATGTGTTGATTTGCACCGCGTGGAATCGAGTCTCTCTAGATGCATCTGTTGGGAGTGAACAAACCGCGAACAAGTGTTCGGATCACATCAAGGAGTATTTTGATGAGCGCAACACTAGCGGACACTTTCAATCAAGGGACGTCAATGTTGGGGCACCGTCAATGGCGAATGCCAAAAGTGGTCGGGTTGCTTGGCAAATATTAGTCACGTAAACTCAAGTGGTTGTGGTGCTACTGACTTGGTAATTCTTTGCTACTTATGTGTGTTTTCTCTACATTGCGCAAATATTGAAATGTTTCATAGTTTGAAGATGACATCTTTCTTGTTTTATTGTAGAAAATGATTGCGCAAGGATTATTTCGAGAGGCATGGGAGGTGTCTTTGGTGGCAACATGAGCGGCAGTGGAGGTGGCTTTGGTGGCAACATGCCGAGCATGGGAGGCGACTTCGATGGCAACATGAGCGACATGGGAGGTGGCAATGAAGTTGCTTCCGGTGGAGGTCGCGGCATCGAGACTTCAACACATGAAAACATCGACAACGAAGCCATTGATGATGATGATGATGATGATGATGATGATGCCACCGTCGACAATGTGACAAGTGACACCGGGGAGGATGAAAATTGAGTGATATGTTCGGTGTTATGTTTATGCACATTTAATTTGTTGGACCAAGAACTTAGTTTGAGATGATGCACGTTTGGTTGTACGATTCCAATCTTTCATTGGCATGATGCACTTTTGGTTATAGAAACCTAAAATATTGCTCTTTCATGTTCAAACGCGGCTGTACATCAGCGGCGCGGCCGTCGGCCCGTTTTACTTCTTCAATATGCATCATCTATTAGAGTTGGACTTTTACATCATCAATGTACATCATCTGTTGGAGATGCCTCTTTTTGAAGATGTAAAATGTATTTTTTGTGATGTAAATTATATAACATCTAGTTTTACAACTTCAAATTTGCATCATATATTGGAGATGCTCTTAGTTCACAAAAAAGTAATTCATGTCACGGGATAAACACTAAGAGCCCCACTTCCTCTCTAAACGCCTGGACTGATGATCGGTGTATCTTAAACCGGTCCCAAATCTGGAGGCAATATGAGGCTGCTCGGTCACGCTCGGGCACCTCCACTCGACCCCACATGCAGCCACTCAACCCCCCGTCTCTCTCGCATCTCTTCCCTGATGCACACCCGACCGCATCTGTCGGCCACAACGACGGGGAAGAAGGCACTGCCGTGTGTGCGGCCATGGGCTAGCTAGCCGCGTATTGGCCACTACCGCTGCGTGCACAACCTTGTGATGGCGTGTGTTGACCACAAGCTAGCTGCCGAGCGCCACCGCGTGTGCTGGTCGAGGTGCTCGCGCCCGTATAGATCAGCACTGGAGCTCGTGACCACCATCGTTGTTACGTTCTCTCCCGAAGTCGCACGCAATGTGCTCGTTGAAATGCCTTGACATGAGGAGGAATATTTGAGGTGTGTGGTTGTTTGAGAGAGAATATGAGTCAAAACGGACACGTCCGATCACTGCCTGCGCGCATCCGCGGGGGGACAAGATTTGCTCATTGGGCCTGTAGATGCTCTAAATGATTATTTCCATGCAAAGACAGACTAATGGACGTGGTGGAGTCTCGCCCGGCCCTAAGGGAGGGCGAACGGGGCGCCGGGAGCTCCTAGTCAGCGCTGCAGGCGCCCGTTAACGAGCTGGCGCCTGCAGCGTCGCTGGCATGGGCCGGCCCAACGCGCGTTTGCAGTGGGAGCTGTTCTCTTTAGAAGTAAAAAATTAATAAAACTAGAGGGTAGCTGGGGAATCGAACTCTGGATTGCTTGGTTGCGAGTGCACAACACTAACCACCAGAACAAACTAACTTTGTTGTCTTCTACAAGAAAACAGTTCTAGTTAACCTTTTCGTGCAGTAAAACATTAATATATACTCAATATAAATTATCTCAAAAAAGAAAACGTAAATTCGAAAAAAAGTTCATCAAATTTTAAGCAAAGTTCAAAAAAATGAAAAAGATTCATCGATTTTCAAGAAAAAGTTCATTGAACTCGAAAAAAGTTCACCAAATTCGAAGAAAAGTTCATCAAATTCAAAAAAAAGTTCATTAGATTCAAAAAAAGTTCATCGGTTTCGAAAAAAGTTCATCGAATTCGAAAAAAGTTCATCGCATTTAAAAAAAGTTCATCGAATTTGAAAAAAGTTCATGTAATATGAAAAAACTTCATCGAATTCAGAAAAAGTTCACCAAATTTAAAAAAGTTCATGTAATCTGGAAAAAGTTCATCGAGATCAAAAAAAGTTCATCGAATTTGAATAAAGTTCATGTAATCTGAAAAAAGTTCATCGAAATCAGAAAAAGTTCATCGAATTTGAATAAAGTTCATGTAATCTGAAAAAGTAAAACGATTTAAAAAAGCATGACATTCTTTTAAAACCTCACGCATTAAAATAGCAAAAAAAGAAAGAAAAAAGGGAAAAACGAATAAAACCGTCAAGAATTCGCGAACCAGAAGAAACAAAATAAAAAGAAAGAGCGACTTAACTTAGCACACAACAAGCGTGATATCGTAGTGGTTGGAGCGCAGCCATCATAACGAGTCCGGCGTTGGTTCGATTCCCAGTTCTCTCGCTTTCTAACGTTTCCGCAAAATTAAGTGGGCCGGCCCAGGTTGGACTGCAATCAATCGAAGCACTGTGCTGCAACATGTAGGAGCTTAAGGATCTAGACTACATCCCAACCCCAACGTACTCAGTTTAGAAAAGAGATGGTATTAGGATTTGAGATCTGTGAGTCTGCCATGATAATAAGCTGATAATAGGTAAGGTTTGATTAGATTTATTTAATTCCTTTGTAACTTTGCATTAATTTTAAAATACTAATTTTCTTCTTTGAATTTTAGCATCGTATGCCATCCAAAACTTATGCATCCGGTGGTGAGGAAAACATAAAGAGGATCAAGTAGATGAGTTGATATAGTACAGAGAGGATCCACTGATAATTGTTTTTCAGGAGTAATACAAGCAGTTACAAAAATCCAGGAGACCAGAACTGACATTGGTTCCGAGGGAACAACTAGCAATCCCCCTAGTCTTAATCCAGAAGACTAGGGAACCATCAGATAACAATGTAAGTGACTATGAGCACATATTTAATTCCTCTTTTACAGAATATGCTAGTCTTGACTCAACCAAATTTTACCATGGATATCTATGATCAAAAGAATTGGCATATCTTAATTATTAACAAAGAAAGTGAAACGATAGTGGAGAAGGGGGCCTATAAGACAAGTAAATAGAGCTAGAATTCATTTTGAAGATAGTACATAAGAATTATTTGATATTTAAATTGTGTTCCATTGACTTTATGTATTTATTGGTAACATTTGATAAATTCATATAATAATAATTATTTTGATATTTATATTAAGGGCCCCCGGGGTATAGCTTCGCCCAGGGCCCCCGAAATCTCAGGACCGGCCCTGGTTCTTCTCCGGTTGGTTCTGGTCGATGAGTCATTCTCTTGGAAACCTTGGTAGGGACATCGATGCCCGACGAGTCTGGAAGATGTAGCGTTGGTGGCACGTCTGATCTGCTAGACCTAGATCATGGGCGTCGGTGGTCTCCGGATCTAGTGTCTGGTACTCGATCTGTTTGGATGGCCGCGAGCGTCATTACCTCCATGAAGGCATCGTTGTGGTCCCTCTTCGTGGCTCCTCGATCTCTTTCAACAATGGGAGAAACCCTAGGTTCTATGTCAAGACAAGCGGCAGCGGTGTCACGTCGTCATTCGCTCCTTGGAGGGGGTCGCGATGGGTGCCCCTAGAGTGCTCCCACGTGGCGGCGGGAGATGCTAGCTTTCAAATATTGTTTGCGAGGCTAGATGACGGTGTGACGCTCGCGTGGGCTTCTGAGATGTGATGTGTGTCATTATCAGCACATCCCAGGTGATGCCTTTCCTAATTCTGGCCTTGTTTTGACTCGGTCGACACTCCCTAAGCGCAAACGAGGGGTGGTTGAAATGGCAGATAAACGAGGGGTCACCAGCTCTGTACGTCGCGTCTGCAGACATGCAGATGGTCAAATTAGGACATTATGGATTTATGGTTGCAGATGCTCTTCTTATACTCCCTCCGTTCCTAAATATAAGTCTTTTTAGACATTTCACTAGGTGACTACATACAGAGCAAAATGAGTGAATCTAAATTCTAAAATATGTCTATATACATCCGTATGTAGTTTCCTAGTGAAACCTCTAAAAAGACTTATATTTAGGAACGGAGGGAGTATTATCGTAGGTGATGAACGAATAAACGAATTCAGAGATCTCAACAAATTTGTTGCAAGAAACAGAGGACCAATGATTGGAACCGGCAAAATTCAGAATTTTTGACCTGCCGCCCACCACACGAGAGCCACTTCAGCGATCCGCGCCATCTCTCCCTGGATCGAGATCTACACCGTCCATTCTATCCGGATCCAACGGTGCGCTGACCCTCCTCGCTCGTTAAATTCCCCTTCTTCCAACCGCAGCAGCCACCACCGCCACAGCTCCCCTCCATTTTCGATCCCCATCTGCTCGCTCGCAGCTCCAAGGAAGGCAGCCGCCAACCATGTCCGGCCGTGGCAATGGCGGGAAGGGGCTGGGCAAGGGCGGCGCCAAGCGTCACCGGAAGGTGCTCCGGGACAACATCCAAGGCATCACCAAGCCGGCGATCCGCCGTCCAGCGAGGAGAGGCGGCGTGAACCGCATCCCGGGGCACATCTACGAGGAGACCCGCGTGTTGAGTATAATGTTTATTTAGGAAACATAGGATAGCGTAGGATTTGTTCCTAGCTTGATTTCTACTCTAAGATGACTATGTACTCCTATATATATGCCCACGAGGCTCAAGCAATAAACGAACTATTCCACCAATCCTTCTCTCTCCCTTCTAACATGGTATCAGCCTAACCGATCCAATCCTAGCCACTGCCCGCTGCTTCTGCCTTGCGCGCCGCCCCTGGGGCGGTCGGCCTCCATGACCGCCACCGGGGGCTGTGCCGCCCGTACCTAGGGTTCGTCCGCCGCTCGTGTTGACCGGCTGCCCTAGAGAGTCTTTTCCCAGCCCTTGCTTCTGGTTTTTTTAGCTCTCTCATCGGTCGTTTTGATCGGCGTTTTCTTTTTGGTTTTCTGATCTATGCTTGATCGGTTTGGGGTCGCCCGCCGCCGCCGTCAACCCCTGTGCACCTCTACTTCGACACCGGCGTGACCGACAGGCTTCTTCACTGACCTGGCGGCGTTGTGCGACAGGCGGCCCCTTACGGTCGTCGTCCGTGCCGGCCTGAACGTCGATCTATGCCGGCCATCACCGTCCTCTTTGACCGGGACACCTGCATCGCTCCAACCCGACGGCCTCGTGCCATGCGGCGGCCTATCATAGCCGCCGTTCATGCATCGGCCTGCCCATCGATCCACGCCACCCGCCTCCGCCGCGTCTGCACGGCAGCCCTGCGGACTGCCTCGCCGGCCTCGTCCCCGGCTGCGTCAGGCTCGTCGGCTGCCTTTGCTCGGGCGCCACTGCTACGTTCGTCACCGGCTTCATCTCGGACTACACCGCCACTCCGCCTCCATCGAGCAGCGTCCACGACCTCACGGGTGATCGGCTTGATCACCTGCTCGCCGCCGTGATCCGCCCCATCTACACCACGCGACCGACCTGGCACATCGGTGGCGCCCGACTCCGCAGGTCCCATGAAGATTGTCCCCGAGTTCAGCGTGCCCCTCCACTGATCGAGCAACGGGCTGCCACTGTGTCGCCCCGTTGGGCTAACGCGTCGTCGCCCCGTGGTTCTCCTCGCGGTTGCATCAACTCGCACATCGCCGCTGCGTCGCCCCTTCAGACCGTAGTACCGCGATCCGTGGTCCTTGAGGGAGTCCTGGATTAGGGGGTATCCGAACAGCCGGACTATATACATCGTCCGGACTATTGAAGCGTGAAGATACAAGACTCAAAACTTCATCCAATGTCCGGATGGGACTCTCCTTGGCGTGGAAGGCAAGCTTGGCGATCCGGATATTATGTTTCCTTCCTTGTAACCGACTCCATGTAAACCCTAGCCCTCTCCAGTGTCTATATAAACCGGAGAGGTTGGTCCTTAGAAGGCCGATCACAATTACAATCATACCATCATAGGCTAGATTCTAGGGTTTAGCCTCTACGATCTCATGGTAGATCTACTCTTGTACTACCATATCTTCAATATTAATCAAGCAGGAAGTAGGGTTTTACCTCCATCGAGAGGGCCCGAACCTGGGTAAACATTGTGTCCCTTGCTTCATGTTACCATCGGCCTAGACGCACAGATCGGGACCCCCTACACGAGATCCGCTGGTTTTGACACCGACATTGGTGCTTTCATTGAGAGTTCCTCTATGTCGTCGCTACCGGGCTCGATGGCTCCTTCAATCATCGTCAACAACACGGTCCCGGGTGAGACTTTTCTCCCCGGACAGATCTTCGTGTTCGGCGGCTTCACACTGCGGGCCGATTCGCTTGGCCACCTGGAGCAGATCGACAGCTACGCCCCTGGCCACCAGATCAGGTTCGGCAACCTGAACTACACGGCGGACATTCGCGGAGACTTGATCTTCGACGGATTCGGGCCCATGCCAGGAGCACCGGACAGTCATGACGAGCATGGCCTAGACCTGCTGTCGGACAAAGCTCGGGGTATCACCCCCGCAGTAGCCTCGGACGTAAATCCGGAGCAGGCTGTGCTGCCTAAGGACGGAGGGCTGGACCTCGCCCCGTAGGCCGCACACTCATCGGCGGTGGAGCCGAACACGGGTCTCACCTCTGTGGAAACCTGTGACTCCGGACCCCCGGACTCGTTTCCAGCTGTTGGTTCCAGTCCGCACACTCTCGAGCCAACCGAGCCAGGTTGGGCTCCGATAATGGAGTTTACCGCTGCGGATATCTTCCAGCACTCGCCTTTTGGCGACATGCTAAACTCGTTAAAAACTCTCTCTTTGACAGAAAATTCCGGGCCGAACTATGTCCGGCTCGAGTGGGAAGCAGGCGACGAAGAAATTCGTTACCCACCGACCACCCACTTCATAGCCACGGTTGATGAATTAACCGACATGCTTGACTTCGACTCCGAAGGCATCGACGGTATGGACGACGATGCAGGAGAAAATTCATGGGTCGACGGTATGGACGACGATGCAGGAGAAAATTCATGGGTCGACCTGCGCCAAATAGTGCTCGGCCGGATATTGGCCTACCTTCGGATCCTGGGTCGCCACAATGGTGGCCTCCATATCTGTCCAAAATGCTTTAACGCGGGCAAGAGCCATCCGTGCACCTTCTATGCACGCCGACCTTCTCATGGCATCAATCTGAGGCACGACCCCAAGGAACTGTTGCACCAAGCCAAAGTAACTGTCCGGCTTAGGCCCCTTTGGCCAAAGATGGTCTGTCACAGACCGCATTACAAGTCCGGACAACCTGTGAAGCTTCGCTACAGCAGCCATCTTGTCACTTAACGGCAGTGGGCGAGTGGGAGCATTAAATTGCGACAAGAAAATCTTCTCCACTTCCTTATCACCCTGATCTTCAAAGAACATGGCAGCGTCAGCTGTACTCTTCCACAAATCCGAATACGCATCCGCAGGACTCCAGCGTCCATCCAGGGGAGCGTACTTCGGATCGAAAAACTTTGTCCGCAGTAAGTAGGAGCCCCCAGCTGCGATTTTACCGGCTTGTTGAAGCTCCTCCCGCGCACCCCTGAGCTCGGTCCGTATTTCCTTGGTGGCATTAAGTGCCTTGTTCAGGTCGGCCGAACTAGCCTTATTCTTCTTTTCGAGGAGTTCATACCGGTCGGCGGCATTTTTTAACTCCACAGCCATTTCGGCTATTTTTTCCTCGCTTCGGCGACGAGCAGCCTGTTCGGCTCTCAATTCCTCGGCCACCTTTAGGGCAGCCGCATTGCTAACCCAAACTTGCTCCTTGGCCTGGGCAAGTTCCGCCCTCAGGGCCTCCACGGCAGCACAACCATCCAGTCCAAACATTTACATTAATATCATGTCGCCTTCATATTTCCCTATACAAAGGAAGGCAGAGCACATACCTTGTGATTTGTCCAGCCGCTCGTTCACCAGCGTGATATCGGCATCAATTGATCCAATCTGCCTCATTAGTTCGGCAACTTCAACGGACTGGTCGGCGGCCGGACCCACAGGTACCTGCACGTATTTATAGCGCGGTCATTGATTTATGATCCCCCGTTTGCTGCCTAGGGTGGGTAACCAGAGTCTCGGGGGCTACTATCTATATGGAGCACACCTAGCGCGTGCCTCACAACCAAAAATAGTGTATTTTTCACTACGTACCTCAAAGCCTCTGAGCAGGCTTGTAAATGCTTCATTCAAACCGCTTGTAGCGGATGAAATCTTCTTGAGCACCGTGCTCATTAATGAGCGTTGCTCCTCCGAGAGCGCAACTCGCTCCAGTAGGCTTGTCAGTACGTCCGGCCGGACATTGAACTGTGCCGGACCCTTCCCATCGCCCCCCGTGGGAGCCAAACGCTCCGGGCTCAAGGCGGCTGACGCATTGGCTTCCGGCTTCGGCTGATCCGAACTCCTCCGTGACGACACCACAGTGTCGCCCGCTTCATGAGGCGGAGAGGTGGGTGGGGTCTCGCTCTCCATCATCTCCGGAGGAAGATCCCCCGAAGACGAACTCTGTTGAGAAGAGCTGCTAGCCGGACTGCAAAAGACGAATCCTGGTTATTGATCTAGGAGAAACACAGTACCTTCAAACTAACGATTGACTTACGTCTCGGTAGAGGGCTGGCCCCTAGGCGGGCAGGACACAGTGAGGGTGCCCGTCGGGGCAGGCCCCCCCGGGGATACCTTTTTCCCTGGTTTGGGCATCTCCGTCACCGAGTCTTCAGAGGCAGCCCTCTTCTTCCCACGCGGGGAGGAGGCCTTAGCCTCCCCTTCCCGACTATCCTCCTTAGGGGAGGTAACAATTCCCCCAGCTCGGATGCGTTCGGTTTCTTCATTCTTCCCCTTGTCTTTCCCTAAGGGTATTCTGCTGAGTACCCGGTCAAGCATCTTGGCCATGGTGGGACCAGGCGAGCCTTCAGGATGTGGTGCTAGACACCTGATTCTCTCCGCCTTGCTGAGCCATTCCTGGCCACAGATGATTTTCAGAATAAACAATTATGATAAATACAAAACAAGGTGTCCGGTATCAAGGTTACTTACTCGGATATCTAGGCGATTGCAGCTTAGGCCCGCATCCTCGGTGGTGTCCGGACACTCTACTTTCGGTTCGAAGAATAATTTGTACATCCCTTCGAGCATCAAGCCGAAGAAGTGCTTAACAGTCCGCGGACCCTATGGATTGAACTCCCACATCCGGAGAGGCCGGCGTTGGCACAGCAACATCCGTCGGATTAACATCACTTGCATTATGCTAACAAGGTTAATGTCCCTCTCAAGAAGCTCTCGGATGCGGCTCTGCAGTACTGGTACATCGCCAGTGGGCCCCCAATTCCGTCCTACGTCAGTCCAAGACGCTAGTTGTGATGGAGGGCCCGAGCGGAACTCGGGGGCGGCCACCCACTTTGTGCCTCTGGGAGCCGTGACATAAAATCACTTCCGTTGCCATACATCGGATACTTCTGGGAAAGAACCCTCTGGCCATGGGGCATCGGTGTTCCTGCTTATTACGGCACCTCCGCACTCCGCATGTCGCCCCTCGATCATCTTCGGCTTCACATTAAAGTCTTGAGCCATAAGCTGAAGTGTGGGGTGACATGGAGAAAGGCCTCACACACTATAATGAACGACGAGATATGGAGGATGGCGTCCGGAGCTAGATCATGAAAATCCAACCCATAATAAAACATGAGCCCCCTCACGAAGGGATCGAGGGTGAGGCCCAAGCCGCGGAGGAAGTGAGGAACAAACACAATGCACTCATTGGGCTCCGGTGTAGGGATGACCTGCCCTGGAGCAGGAAGCCTGTGCTGGATATCCGACATCCCTAAGCTTCGCAATGTCCTCCTTTTGAATCGAGGAGGCCACCCACCGGCCTTGAGGGCTGGATCCGGACATATTGGAGGATCTGGGGTGTTGGAGCTTAGGTCTCGTGTGTTAGAACTCGAGGTGCGAGAAGGCGCGAGGGAGGTGGAAAAGAGGCATAGGCCTCGGCCCCTTTTATAAAGGGGGTGAATATCAAGAGTCCTTAGGGTGACCACTTGAGGTTTACCTGATGGCACATGGAGTCATACCAACGGTCGTCATGGGGCTACGCACACCCGCATTAATGGAAGATCCTGTAATAAGAGGAACACGATCTCTGCCTCGACAGGACGTGCCAATAAAACCGCCTCGCAGCGCGAGTCGAGTTGGGGCGAGAAGCACCGGTTCGTGTTGAACTGGGCCACGATGCGAAGGCACGACGTGTGAAGATTGCCAGAAGATTAGATTTATGCTATGTTCCCTACAATGGTGTGTAAGAATCCCCTCATGGATCCGGACACGGTCTACGTGTTCGATAATTACTTTGGAGTATTCGGAGAAGGAACCCGCCTTGCAATGCCGAAGACAAGACTGCGCGTCGGACTCATCGTCATTGAAGCCTGGTTCAGGGGCTACTGAGGGAGTCCTGGATTAGGGGGTATCCGGACAGCCGGACTATATACATCTCAAGACTTTGTCCCGTGTCCGGATGGGACTCTCCTTGGCGTGAAAGGCAAGCTTGGCGATCCGGATATTATGTTTCCTTCCTTGTAACCGACTCCATGTAAACCCTAGCCCTCTCCGGTGTCTATATAAACCGGAGAGGTTGGTCCTTAGAAGGCCTATCATAACTACAATCATACCATCATAGGCTAGCTTCTAGGGTTTAGCCTCTACAATCTCGTGGTAGATCTACTCTTGTACTACCCATATCTTCAATATTAATCAAGCAGGAAGTAGGGTTTTACCTCCATCGAGAGGGCCCGAACCTGGGTAAACATTGTGTCCCTTGCTTCCTGTTACCATCAGCCTACACGCACAGATCGGGACCCCCTACCCGAGATCCACCGGTTTTGACACTGACAGTCCCAGCTGCCGCCCCGAGGCCGTCCCCACGGTTCCACCGAACGCGCTCCGCCGCTGCGCCGCCTCTTCGGGCTGTAGCACCATGGCTTGCGGTCCTCGCCGCCGCCCCGAGGTCTTCCCGACGTCGCCCCGACCAGCCTGCTGCCGCCGCGTCGCCCCTTCGGACCGGGGCGCCGCGGCCCGCGGTCCACCGCCGTCCCCATGCGTCGACTACCCGTGGTGTGCGCCGTGCCGCCTCCCTTGACGCGGGAACGCCATCGTCCGCGCCGGTCTTCGTGACACTGTTGGGTTCCTCGCCTATTTCGAGCACCGCCGTCACGCTACTAACCTAGCCGCCGCCGCTCTTCTTGGGCCGCCGCCGCCGCCTGTCCACCCCCTTCGCCTTCGTCCAAGAACCAGCTCGTTGCCAGCGTCGCCATCATCTACCCCGACCACTTCGTCTACTCCGACCACCGTTGGTGACATCGCCCCCGCGCCGATGGACGCCGCAATCGTCGTCGAGTTCTTCTCTGCTGGCCCCTCCGACTTCTCCAACATGGCATACAGCTCAGTGCAGGTCCCTTGTCTACCCATGCCCGGTGCTGGCAACACCGATGCGTGCCTTCGTCCACGACGTGTCCCCGGGCCTGGCAAGCCCGGTGTGGCGTTCGTCAACTTCGTCTTCGTCTGTCTACGCCATGCTCGGTGCTGGCAACACTGACGTGTGCCTTCGTCTACTTCGACACCACTGCACCCATGACTAACTCGGCGCCTCCTTGCGCCCCCGGCTCCACGGCGACTTCCTCTACACCGGCTACCCCGACTCGACATCGACCACGGCATTCTTCGCATGGCTACCTCGACCACAGCTACACCACCCTACACTCTCGGCTACTTCGACAAATGGCACAACGGGCTACCGCCTTGTTTGAGCAACCTCGTCGGTTTCCACTCCAGCCACAACTTCCGCGATGCATCGACCATTACGACTGTGGGGGGTGTCTGTCGACTTGCCTTCGGATTCTTTACAGTCTCACCGTCTGCGTCGCTCCCGTTGTGACTGCGGGGGATGTTGAGTATAATGTTTATTTAGAACCATAGGATAGCGTAGGATTCGTTCCTACCTTGACTTGTACTCCAAGATGATCATGTACTCCTATACATATGCCACAAGGCTCAAGCAATAAACAAACTATTCCACCAATCCTTCTCTCTCCCTTCTAACACCGCGGCGTGCTCAAGATCTTCCTCGAGATCGTCATCCAGGACGCCGTCACATACACCTAGCACACCCGCCGCAAGACCGTCACCGCCATGGACGTCGTCTACGCACTCAAGCGCCAGGGCCGCACCCTCTACGGCTTCGGTAGCTGATCTCCGTTCAGTCTCTGCAAAAAATGGTGCCTGTATTCCTGTGCTATATGGTTTCCTATCTGAGTGCGTGCGTTGTTGTTCCAATGGTGATCGGTCTGTGTAGTTAGTGGAATGCAATGGATTGTTGATTCTTGCGAGAAATGAATCTTAATGCAATTGAGTTGTTGGTTCTTGCGGGATGATCTTGGCTGCATCTCCTGATATGTTTCCGTTGGAATCTGCACACCACCAAATTGGAAATGCCACTTCGTTCTAATTTGTTGTTTGTTGCTCACGACGTGTCAGGGTTCACCCTGTAACTAGAAGCAACCTCTACATGAATTATTTCAGTAGAACAACATTCAGAAGGTTGTAATAAGCTGCCAAAAAGTATCATTTTACCTACTGTAGATTTATAGACAACAAATCCCTTATGAAGCTGCAGGTTGTGCTTGATGCAAAAAGAAAGCTGAATGCGTGCAGTGACGGTTGTTCGTCTTTGTTTAGCATACATCTGTGTCAAACTGCTAGTAAAAAACCAATAAACAGTTACCGATCTGAAGCGCACCCTTTCTGTTTGGACAGACAGTTGTGTAACTGTACTGCTCACAGGTAGCACAAATTGATAATAACATTTTTTTTAATTTACTAGGTAATTGTTCCTTTTATCGCTTTTAGGAGAGTCCTATTGCGGGCGAGTAGCAAATGCATTTGTACCAGGGAAAAGTAGTAGGTTGAGTTCATTTCATTTTTCAGGCTAAATTTATTTGAAGATAATCTAAGTCTGAATAGTCCCAATCACTTATGTTGCTACGATTTATTAGTATGATCTTTTCCAGGCTATTTCTTTTGAGATAATACAAATCTTAATAGTCCTGATAACTTCTGTTGCTAGGATTTTGTTAACTTAAATGTGTTTATAGCATTTATTAGTTTGATTATAATATACATATTTTTCCCAAATATGGCATGGAATGATCGGAAAAT
This sequence comes from Aegilops speltoides, assembly GCA_021437245.1. Lineage (NCBI taxonomy): Eukaryota > Viridiplantae > Streptophyta > Magnoliopsida > Poales > Poaceae > Aegilops > Aegilops speltoides. The sequence goes on along the minus strand of CM038146.1, from coordinate 59,665,292 downwards.
TACCGATACCTTTGTCTCTTCTGACCAGCTTATAGTTTGAGTGTGCATCTTCATTTTTACGGTAGTAATCAGTTTATACTATTTTTGGAACGTTCATTAACTTTGGAAGTACTAGATGTGCTTTATTTATGTATCCCTAATGTTGTATCAAGATTGATTCCTTTTTTGAACAATAATTATTATCTAAATATCTTATTAATGCTTCCTCGTATCTATTTGGATTTGCATTGGAATGTCATTGGTTGTTCTACTTCTTATGCTTGCAGAAACAAGCATTGGTGGTAGACATGATGGAGCTGATCTTTTGCTCAATACATAAGATGATTGTCCAGTCAGATATGTTAAGTGATGTACCAGTTGAACAGGTAAGCTTATCTTCTGCATGTATGTTGAACTATCTGAACTATTCTTAAAAAAACAAATCGCTTTGATTTTCAACGTCATTTCGCACTTATTCCCTTCATTCTCTACAAGGCAGGGACTCTTTTAAGATTTTCTCTACAACTCTTTGCTTATCTTCTGCATGTACCTCCTGGCCAGCACTAACTTGTTGCATGCTAATTTTCAGAGCAAGAAAGTTGAGGGTGACTTTTCACTAATTTTAGTTTAGATTTTTTTTGCTGAATGAATGCAAGCTGGAATCCCCGACTTGTTTTGACCTCCGCATGCTGCGTGGTACCATGAGATTTTCAGGAAATGATGACTCGGCAAGAAAAATCTGCACTGCCAAGGACAACCATTTGCCAGGATTTCCTTGCCTTGTTTCCATGGATTGGCCATGGAAACAGATGCGGTCTCCGGCGCCCGCCCGATCTCGAAGAACTCCAGGAAGCCAACCTCGCCTGGGTCTCCCACGAACTCATGGAAACTCATCACGTTGGTGCGAGAGAGGAGGTTGTCTTTGGGATCAGACTCCTCCCAGAACTTTAAGGGTTCATCACATCTTTTTACTCTGCAAAAGCTGGTAGAATCAGTCAACAGTTGGGAAAGCATCTCATTCTCAGGAAGCCTCAAATTAATTGTGCTGTCAGTGCTCTAAAACGTCTTATATTTGTGTACAGAGGGAGTACTAGTTTATTATGTATGTATAGTTTGGTCGGTATGAAATATGCATTGCATGCCATTTGCATCACCCACACCCCACAGCACACTGGTAGCTAGTACGACGAACACGATGAGTACAACTATAAATCTGGACATACCAGCATCGAAAAACAAAGCAATACAAATCAAAATAATGGCATTATAAACTGCCGCACAAAAAAACTTTGAGTATCAAATGTCTTGACATAAACAGATGGAACATGCAACCCCAATAATTCCAATTGCATCTTCTAGTCTGAATGCATGTGTGAGACAGCCTGATGGTTGAGAATAAATGACAATGCTCTGAGCTTTTTTTTAACTATATTGGTTAATAATGTACCAATAGGAATTCTACCCATGGCAAAATGTTCTGCCTAGAAGAGGCCAATTTTGAACTCGCGGGCTCAAGCTCCACCCATGCCCATTGTGCCAGACTGCCATCCATAAATAATTATACAACATAATACTGCATAGCAGTTTCAGAATTCTGAATGCGTCATTTACAGAAACACTGGTCGATTAAGCATCTTCAAGATCCAAGACCAGAACAAGAATTCTTAAGGGCACAATACTGCACGGCAAAGAGGAATCCCGAAACACTACACTGTCAGGTATGTTCAAGATATTACAAGATCAGGTCGAACGCGATAACAAAGTGCGCAAAGAACCCAACTCCCAATGCATGCAAAATCTCCTAAACAGTTCGCAGGAAGCGTGCAACAATCAAATACGAGAGTAAGCAGAACTCCCAGTTGGGTGAAGGAGTTATATATATAAATATATATACTACTTCCAACTCAAAAGCACATCTGGATAATGTTTATTAATTTCTTCAAAAGCTCGATTTTCAAGAACAATAATTATTTGATAATCATCTTTGAGGAAACCAAACCTTAACACAAGGGGCAGGGGCAGTCTTGAGACAACATAGCAAATCTATACCAACACGACTGTGGTTAGCCAACGCCCTCCATGCATCATATCCATGCATCATATCCTTGCATCTGCTCGTCTATTCTGCAACAAATTAAGAGGGGACAATGTTACATATTTCATATTTGCACATACAACATGTCCAAGCTTTTTTCTACGAGAACAAGTACACCTATGGACAAAATAGGTGTAACATTGGCCCTTTCACTTTTGACTACTGAAAAAGGAGAAAATTGTGAGCCTGATGCCCCTGATTTTGACTGCAACTAAGATATTTGTGTATCCACTCGACATATGTTTTCCATTTGCAGTTCCTTGAATGGACTGGGTATCTTATTCATCTTTTCGAGTAGAACTAAAAGACATATCAAGTTTAGTCTGAACTCTGAACATTTGCCGATGACTCCAAAGGAACAGCAATTGCATGAGCACATTTGGTTGTTTAACTTCCTTCAATCATGGAACAATATATGCACCTAAGGGTATTTTACCTAGAGTTCAGTTCAGCCGTATAAATATTTTCTTAACAGGTTCAATAAATTAATTGTTGGGTGAAACACCAAGAAAATATCTCAGTAACATGTCACCATGGGGAACTGTCGTGATTAAGTACTTACAGAATAGTGTGGTTACTAAAAATATCTGAAATATCTAAGTTGAGATAGTGACAGTCTATTGGGCTGCTGGCATTAGCCACATGAAATGTCTTCATACATGAGGGGAACAACTTACAATATCCATGTTTACATATGAAGAGATTAAACATTGTTCAGCTCTTTCAGGTTCCTTATTTCTCCATGGCAAGGACCACCAGCATTGCAAGCTACTCCTTCCGTCGCATAATATAAGAGCATTTTTTACACTAGTGTAGTGTAGTGTCAAAACACTCTTATATTATGGGACGGAGGGAGTAAATAACAGCACTGGGCTAGCATTAGGAAATTGGAAGGCAATTAAAGAACACCACAAAAGAAGGGAGTTGTAAAATGGCGCAATGTAGTTTTCCACTTTCTAAACTAACACACAATGCAATGTAGTAATTGACGAAATAACACAAAGTAGTCTTTTTTTTTGCTTAACTAGCATGTTTGCATATTTAAGTGGTATATGGCTTAACAACCAACGAAACAGGACTTGAACAGAACAAAGTGCCCCCGCGGTAAACCATCAAACTGATCCATCACAAAGACTAGAGCTTGCCTCTTACCTGCCTGTTGGGAACTGATCGAGCTCCCCATCGGACACCAAGGAGACGGCAACCCTTGGCTGCAGCCACAGAAGGCGACCTGCGACAGCAAGATTTCCCAGCTCAGCTGGCTACCCCGCTCTCCACTCTGCCCTCTCGCGGGCCTGCTCCCTTCGCCACTGTCCACCCGTAGCCATGAAAATTCATCTGCGTCTCATTCAGAACCAATGAGGTTAATCTCCTATCATAATACTGTGCATTGAAAGCTGCAATGGTCACTGAGAATAAAGTTATAGAGCATGCAGATAAGCTCTTCAGTGATACTTGGAAAGTATTTGCAGAGTGCCCTGGTCTCGCACTCTCGTAGATGGTTTGACATGAGAATGGACAATTTCATTACAATGCGATGATTTCTTCTCTACTGAATGATGTAATGGGCATACAAGGACTCACAATCATATCATCAGTTTCATCCAGGATTAGCAACACAAAATTAACATGTACTCCCTCCGTTCCTAAATATAAGTCTTTGTAGAGATTCCACTATGGACCACATACGGAGCAAAATGAGTGAATCTACACTTTAAAATGCATCTACATACATTCGTATGTAGTTCATAGTGGAATCTCTACAAAGACTTATATTTAGGAACAGAGGGAGTACCAGACATACTATAGCAGATAACTAACATCCAAACATGCAAAGAACACTGAGACAGAAATTACCAGCTCACTACTTAGAGCATAAACTTTTTTGCACCATACACAGTTACCAATTCTCATAGCCCATTCTTGGTTCATGCAATTCTAAATCTAGTTGGCACTTGCCCTCTGCAAGCGTCAGCATAGTCTTCAGCAAGGTGTGGTGCAACTTCCTTGTGAGGGCATATGTACTTCTCCACGAATACGTTCTCGGTCACCATGACTGCAGAAAAGTAGCTCCTGTCGCAGTCTAGCAATCCCTTTGCCTTAAGAAACCTCATAACATAGTGTCGGGGCCTGAGCCGGCCCTCCAGGCTGAGCCCAAGAATTACTGGTCGATGAGCAATGTATACCGGTTCCAACCTCACCTCAGAGATAAGGAACTCTGATTTGCTCTGCAGCATGTTATTAGACCTCACCAGCACCATCGGAGAACGACGAACAGCAATGGACACCTCAGCTTCTGACCACCTGAATGTGTTCTTGAGGTAATTCACTTTGGCGGCAATCATCTCCTGACTGATGGTTGCAACAGCCATCAGCGCTTCTCTGAACATTCCAGAGCAGCGGGGCACGCCTAAACCTTCGGCACGTGCCACCATCGCCCGGACGCGCTCCGGGTTATTGCTAAGAATCCACGTGTTCTTGCAGCACAGCTTGGTGACATCACAATCACCTAGCCCGCACTCCCGCAGGAAGGCGACATTGGGCTTGACCACCTTGTCGAGGCTGGATCCGAGGAGAGAGGTGTCTTTCTTGAGCTCCCGGAGGAGGTTCTCGTAGGAGCCGAAGAGAGACTGGTAGTAGTACGGTAGGTTGGAGACGATGGATCTACGGCGGAATTCGCCGGGGACGAGCGAGAAGAGGCGCGCGATCTGCGAGCGTGACAGGCCGAGGCCGGCGAGCCCTAGGACGTTGGGGGCCAGGGTTCTCTCAACGCCGGCGCAGAGAAACCGCGGGTCCCTGGGGACGACGGCGGCGATGTCGGTGGTGGAGAGGCCGAGGCCTGCGAGGAAGGCGAGGACGGCGTCTGGCTTGGAGGAGGACTTGAGGTGGGAGAGCTTCGCCGAGGCCTTGAGTGCCTGGGCTTCGGTGAGGCCGCAGGTCTCGACGAGGTACTCCTCGACGGCGAATCCGGTGCGCGGGGAAGCGGCCGGGGAGAGGAGGCGGCGGAGTGTGGAGTGCGAGGCGGCTGGATGAGGGAGCGGTGGGGAGAGGTGGCGGGAGAAAAGAGGAGGTGGGCGAGGATGCGGCTTCGGAGGTGGAGCATGGCGGCGGCGGCGGCGGCGAGAGGGAAGGGAGAGTGAGATCGACGCGGTGGCCGCCGACCCGGATTTGGCTCGCTTCAACCGAGCAACAAGGTGGCCCCACGCGTCAGTCACCTCTCGTCGTGGCCTACGATCGACCAGACTAGAGCCAGTCGAGCGAGTAGTTCGTCTAGTGGGATTTTCCTTTTCCCTCTTGCCCTACCAAATTTAGATCACATTTTCGTTCTCATTTTTTATTTTTGCAATCATAAAATGTACTCCCTCCGTCCCATAATATAAGAACGTTTTCGATTAGTGTCACGGTGAAAGTAACTTAGATACGTAACTTAACACACAAGTTGAGAACCAAATCTAGACACAACCGTCGCCTTCAAAAAAAAAAAAAAAAGGCGGGGTTCCTCTGCCTCCCTGACGCCACCACAGGTCTGCCTCATCTCTGGTGGCCTTAGGACCATGGAGACGTGGTAGACCCCGGCCCTTGCAGGCGGGATGGGTCTTGCTTCGTGTTTAAGTGTTTTTGTGAGGTCGTTTAGGGTTGCTTAGGAAGACGAGGTGGTGGTGACTCCCTGAAGATGGAACAATATTCTTCCTACCTAGCCCCGTTTTGATGATGCATCTAGCGTCATCGAAGGGCGCGTGGAGACGTGTCTCTAGTGGATCTTGTGGGGTTCGCCCGCTGCTGGTCTTTGGCGCATCAGTTTAGATTCAGTCTTTGTTCATGTGTCTACAGGTTGGATCCTTTCGATCTAGACGTCTCTTCATCGGTGCCGGTTGCTTTTCTGACCTTAGCACGACGACTTCTCAACTGTCTACTACAACAAACTTGGCTCGACTCATGTGAGGGAGTGGTGATCGCAACGGCGCGACTTCGGCTCGCTCCGATGCGTAGTCGTCGCTAGGTGGTCTACTGACATGAGTGTAATTTTTGTTATTTCTATGTTCTATGTACTACCATGGCATGATGAATAGTTCGGATGTTTTCTCGCAAAAGAAATCTAACACACAAATTTGCTTATTTTGACAAGTAGCAATGAGGAGAGATGTTTGTGGTAACATAATTTTACCGTAACAATATCTCTGAAAAAAATTATGATAACATAACGCACACTGAGACAAAAAATAAGTCTACGTCCAAATAAATGAAAGACTGCATGGCACACACATATGTTACTACCCATGTCAGTGTCAAAACTGCCGGATCTCGGGTAGGGGGTCCCGAACTGTGGATCTAGGATCGATGGGTAACAGGAAACCAGGGATACGATGTTTACCCAGGTTCAGAGCCTCTCGAAGAGGTAAAACCTTACGTCTTGCTTGATTGTATTGATGGGTGTATGAAAATTACAAAGTTGATCTACCACGAGATCGGATGAGCTAAACCCTAGATGACACTACTAGGGAAAACCCTAGTAATAGCACGTGTTTTGAGGCTAGCAGCAGCGCGGGTGGCCGCGCTACTAATAAGGCGCTACAGCTAACTCATAGTAGTAGCGCGGCCCTAACCCGCGCTACTACTGTTGACGATATCGGCAGCGCTTTTTAAGAACGTGCTATTATTAACTAGCTGTAACGATTTCGCCATCCCTCGCTACTGCTATATCTTTCATCATTTTCCCATTACCCCTTTCCCTTTCAGTTTTCCTTTCAGATACTAGATACTAAGTACTGCTAGTAGATATCAAATTCATAAACCATTACTAGGTAGTACTCCCTTCGTTCCAAATTACTCGTCGTGGTTTTAGTTCAAACCACGACAAGTAATTTGGAACGAACGGAGTACTAGATAACAATTTCATGCATAGTCAACATGCATCCTCAAGCAGTACAAGGTCATATCAACGGCCATCATCATATGTAGTTCTAGATGATATCGACGACGATCATCATATATAGTTCTAGATGATATAGCCACACACACATATGTAGTTCTAGATGATATAGCCACACACACATATGTAATTCTAGATGATATCAAAGACAATCATCATCCTCAAGCCTGGGCGGTTGGTGTTCCTGATAGTAATTAGGATGGCCTATCCAACACGAAGATTCTTGCCATCGAGCAATTTCTTCCACCCAACCGAGTTTAAGTGTGTGCGACCGTCCGTGTCCACGCGGTAAGTACAGGTTGTGACGGAGTCCCTTGCAGTAAGGCATAGTCCAGCTGAGCCTTCTTCATCATGCTCGATACCATAACTCACAGATATGCTCTTTGCCAATTTCTGAATAAGAAAAACATATCAATTAATAAATAGCCTCGCAAATAAGTACATATGGATTATCTACACTATTAATAGTTTCCTTAGATTCTACACTAATAAGCATGTGATCGAACTCTACACTAAAACATATCATCGACTAGATTCCACACAACATACCATATCTTGGACTGTACACTAAGTAATTCATCGGATAATTTGCATTTGTAAGTATAACATACCATATCATGTCGATCAACCATGGTATTTGTCAAGCGGGTCATGAATGGCACCCCGACAAAGTCAGCACGTGGCGGAATTATGTCCCACAGGTTGGACACCTCCTCCTCACTCAGCCTTGTTCTTTGAGCTACGATGGCTTCATGAAGTGGGTCCTCATCATCTTCATCGAGTGGGTCCTCATTATCTTCATCATCTTCATCATCTTCGTCATCTTCATCATCTTCCACCAGGTTGAGATAAATGACAGCTAGCTTGGGTCTTTCTGCTCGGAAGGAGAAGCTGATCAACTCACCACCAGTAAGACGCATGCGAGCGACGGAACGGGCCCATCCATCTCCTCCAATCTGCGACATAGTGCGTCCTTTCTCGACCTCCATAGTGTATGCCCCCAGGAGCCTCAAATGTCACAGTGTCTCCTGTCAGCTTGTTGAATTTCAACCTCACATTGCATGGGACGATCTGTGTAAAATAAGCAAAATGACACAATGCAATAATGCCAACACCAAAAATAAAATAGTTATTATATTTCATCTAATTTCTTACCGCCGCATGACGAAAACTCGGCTGGAAGTAGATGTCGAATAGCTTGCCAGTTGCAAGGCTGCTGGCGCATCTTGACTTGCACAGTCGACATAGTGGTGGTGGTGGTGGTGCCATTTTTTCTAAAGCAATATGAGCAAAGGATTAACGATCAACTAAATCAAAATGTTCTAAGTGAACTAAATCAACTAGCCTACTAAATCAACTAAATCAAAATGTTCTAAATCAACTAAATCAACTAGCCTACTAAATCAACTAAATCAAAATGTTCTAAGTCAACTAAATCAACTAGCCTACTAAATCAACTAAATCATATCAACTAAATCAAAATGTTGCATATGAACTAGCCTACTAAATCAACTAAATCAAAATGTTCTAAGTCAACTAAATCAACTAGCCTACTAAATCAACTAAATCAAAATGTTCTAAATCAACTAAATCAACTAGCCTACTAAATCAACTAAATCAAAATGTTCTAAATCAACTAAATGAACTAGCCTACTAAATCAACTAAATCAAAATGTTCTAAGTCAACTAAATGAACTAAATGAACTAGCCTACTAAATCAACTAAATCAAAATGTTCTAAGTCAACTAAATCAACTAGCCTACTAAATCAACTAAATTATATCAACTAAATCAAAATGTTGCATATGAACTAGCCTACTAAATCAAAATGTAGCGGGCAGGAGGGAGGAGGGGCGACTCGAGGAGGGAGAAGAGAGTAGGATGGAGGAGGAAGGCGGAGCAAGGAGGGGCCGGCCGGTGCGGTCAGTTGAGGGAGGACGAAGGAGGAAGGCGGAGCGAGGAGGGGCCGGCCAGCGGTGAGTGGAGAGGGAGGACAGAGGAGGAGGTCGGTACCGAGTCCAGCAAGAAGGAGAAGGTGACGGCGCGTGGTGCAGACGGAAGAGGGGCGATGGGGGTGGACTGGCGTGCGGCGCAGACGGAGGATTGAGTGTGTGACTGTGTGAGTGGATCGGATAGAGGAGATGGGGGGTGGGAGATGAATGGCTTAGTAGTAGCGCGCTGTAGGAAAATACGCTACTGCTAAGCTATCTAGCAGCAGCGCCTTTCACAATAAAGCGCTACTGCTATGTGTCAGCATGTAAAAATAGACTTTGTTCAATATATCAAAAATACATTGATCATCAACGATCTTTTTGTGTACAATCTGATTTGTCAATATGAGTCCTCAACGGTTTAGGAACAGGTGAAGACTCATATTGCAGCCACAAATTCTACACATAGAGTCCAATGAAGACCAAGTGCTTGTCAAAGTTTGAGAAGTAACATATTTAAGGTGGTAGAAACTCTCTTCACGGAGCGAGGTGGGACTAAATTTTTGTAGGAAACTTAGCAGTAGCGCTTATCTGAGAAATGCGCTGCTACTATGCTACGCAGCAGTAGCGCCCGTTGCTATAATGCGTTGCTGCTATAACTAGCCTCGCGGCGGCCTCGTGGGAATTATAGCAGCAGCGCGTCTTTGAGCGGGCGCGCTACTGCTATATTTGTTTCAGCAGCGAGTTTCGACTGGGCATGCTACTGCTAATTAGCAGCAGCGCCTTATTTTAAAGCGCGCTGCTGATAAGATTCTGTGTATAGACTTTTCCCTAGTAGTGTGAGTTGGATGGTTTCTCTCTCGTTCTAGCCTTTACGGACTAAACCCTTTGGTTTATATAGACACCAGGGGCACTAGGTTTAGACATGGTCGATTATCATGAAAGAATAAACATGTTGATTCTCTTATCTTGACTTGGAAGGCACACCAAGGCTTCAAAGGTTTCCTGTCCGGACATGGAGTCGCTTCATAGCTCGGCCTTCGAGTAGCTGCAAAGCGGCCCACTTATCCGGCCGACGAGATATAGATCGGCAGGCCGAGGACCCCTTAGTCTAGGACTCATTTTAATAGAGAACCGGAACAAAGCATTAACACATAGTGAATACATGAACTCCTCAAACTACGGTCATCATGGGAAAGTATCCCAATTACTCTCACCCTGGGGTTAACGGATCATAACACGTAGCAGGTGCATATGACTTGCAAGATCGGATCTAGAACATAGATATAATGGTGAAGATATAACGGTTTAGATCTGAAATCATGGCACTCGGCCCTTAGTGACAAGCTCCCTTCGTGCATAGCAAAGTCATAGCAACATCGATCTCAAAACATAGTGGATACTAGGGATCAAGCCCTAATAAAACTAACTCGATTACATAATGAATCTCATCCAACTCCTCACCGACCAGCGAGCCTACGAAGGAATTACTCACTCCCGGTGGGGAGCATCATGGAATTGGTGATGAAGGAGGGTTGGTGACGATGAAGACCGAAGATTCCCCTCTCCGGAGCCCCGAATGGGCTCCAGCTCTGGCCTCCCGATGAAGAACAGGAGATGGCGGCGGCTCCGTATCGTGAAACGCGATAAAACTTTCTCTATTTTTTCCTCCAAAAATAGGGTCTTATAGCGTCAGGATTAGGGTCAGCGGAGCCCCGAGGGCCCCACAACTCACCAGGGCGCACCAGAGGGGGGGCACGCCCTGGTGTCTGGTGGGCACCTGGGTCCCCCCTCCCTTCAGTGAGTCTTGGCTCCATAATTTATTATATATTCTGAAATAATTCTTCAAAAAGTTTCATCCAAATCCGAGAAATTTTATTTCTGCACAAAAACAACATCATGATAGTTCTGCTAAAAACAGCGTCAGTCCGGGTCAGTTTCATTCAAATCATGCAAATTAAAGTCTAAAACAAAAGCAAAAACGTTAAAAAAAATAGGTAGCATGGAAAGTCCAAAACACCACAATCTTGGCGACGATTTATTGCAGTTGTATCTCGAAATACTTGTCATTGAAATGAATGCACCACTAAGACTTATACGTTGGCCATCCCCATCCTCATCTCCAAAACAGTGCACCACTCAGCCTTATATGTTGGCCATCCCCTTTCCTCTCCAAGCTGTATGGGACTAATTCCCAAGCAGAGCAGTGCACTATACAATGACTTCGACTGGTGTGGTCCGTGCACGGGCCCCTGTAAAACCATGCAGCGCCGGCCTGGCCGCCACAAATTCAATTCAATTAACTATTTACCATGAGCGGCCCAACTAGTGGTGCTCTTTCTATTATACTCCCTCCGTTTTAAAATATAAGTCTTTGTATAGATTTCACTATGAACCACATACGAATGTATATAGACGCATTTTAAGTATATATTCATTCATTTTGTTCCGTATGTAGTCCATCTAGTTGAATCACTACAAAGACTTATATTTAGGAACGGAGGGAGTATTATATGCACTGCCTTGGTGTTGTCTCTCCGTCCTAGTCCAATGGGCACTACATGTTTTTTTCTCTCACTTAGACCCTAGGATTTTAAATTTTGATGAAAAAAGTAGCATAGATTTACAATTGGAGACTGTGGCCCCCGGGATTTTAAATTTTGATGAAAAAGGGGGCTCAGATTTACAAATGGATCTCTGCCTTGGCAAGAAATTTCTATACATATATATTCAGCAGCATAACTTAATTGCTTGCACGGTCTCGTCAAAGAAATGCTTGGGACTACATATTGACTTTCTGCTTGCATAAAAAACATCAGAGCTTTGCTAGTCAAACATACAAACATAAATACAACATGTTGAACAGAAGATGCATCTTTTTGAGTGAATGGCACAATCGCCAGCACAATTAATTTAAATTGCCAAGACTGGCCGTGGCACTGCTCACCACAATCATAATAAGGCTGCAGAAACCAATTCATGATCCACAGGATAGGATATTGTGCTGCGTATTATTCAACTCAGCTTTAAATGGGGAATGAGGCTCATTTGGTGAGTCCTGCCTGATTGAATAACTTTGCTTTCATTTCATTTCGGCGAGATTCATGGAACTGGCCAGCATATCAGAAATGCACGAATTTACAGTGCCATGCATGTTTCACCACAATCTCAGGCAGTCAACTTGATATGAGTTAGTTCATCAATACCTCCTACCAGCCGACAACAAAACCATGCCATTTTTATGTACTGCTACACAACAAAAAGCACAAGTTGCTGGCTCGCCTTGCCATTTTACGCAGTGCTTTCCGATCTAGGCTCTCAGGGCGCACCAGCTTCTTCTCTCTTGGGCGCCTTGCCGCTTCCACGGGCAACAACATCTTCATCATCGATCTTGACAGGCACCAAACTGTCACTGACAAGCATCTGAAGCACAACAATAGTTTTAGCACATCACAAATCCATGTAAAACAAGTCAACTGCCATAAATAAATCTAAGGCTATCTCATCAGTCAAATGGTCATATCAAGTGGGACAGCCGGGAGGATCCAGGAAGACCAGCAACTTACCAGGACGGCTGTAGCCAAGTCCATGCGGCACCAAAAAACAAAGGTCTTTAGCTTGTTCATAGGTGGCCTATAGTAACTTTGTACCCACGCTTTGTTCAAACCTGGGCAGCAAAAATATTGTTCCCTCTTTAGTTACCAAGGGAACAGCAACAGATTGACTGCTTGAGAAGATAGAGCACATAACAAAGGCACAACTAGTTCAAGAATTCAAGAAATATCCCTATTTTTATGGATAAACTCAAGAACAACACATTCGTAAAGAAATAAAGGGTGTATTGTCTAAACCATGATAAACTACTAGCTCTACTCAAGTCACTACTCATGCAGTAGATACACATAGATACGCAAACAACAAAACCACAGCCATCTTCTTACATCTTTGCTTGGCACGCACTAATGCTAGCTAGGCCAAATGCTATACCACCACCATACATAGCTGGCATGATAAGGAGTTCTCTAGTTACACCATGCATGGCTGCAAGAAAACAAGAAGCGGAGTTAAAATAAATGCTATGTACTCCCTCTGTAAACTAAGATAGGATCTTTCAGATTACATGACAAATGAACTTTGCAACGCAAAAGAATGATATTGTATATATCCAGTAAAAAACATAAATACAGCAATCTCAAAAACAGATAGGTACTAATATGGTTGCTTGCTATTCATGAGTCTTATCATTTGCTTACATAAAAAAGAAAGCAGCTTTCCCATGAATTATAATGTCGATTGCAAAAATTATAGCTCCAAGAATTTCTTGTTCTCAGCACTACGGGATGGCTACCACTGCAAGGTGGTTTATTGCTCTCAGCACTATAGTAAAGCCAACAGCTACAAGGAAGTCCATTGCTCTCAGCTACAAGAAGCCTATCATTTTTAGCACCGTGTCTACCTATTGTTCTACAGACTGAAATACCATTCATTCACTAGCAAAACAACCTCCTTAGCTACTAAGTGGCCATCAGGAATCACACACACATCACGCAGCAGGAGCAATAATGATATGATTGGAAACATAGTTGAACTAGTCTAGTATAGGAAGAACCTCATCAGGAACCTTTTTATTCAAAAAGGGGGGACTCCCCGGCCTCTGCATCAGAACAATGCATACGGCCACCTTTATAGATAAATAAAGAGGTCCAACAAGGTCTTACAATCTGAAAACAAAATAACGGCAAGCTCACAAAGAGCCACAACACCAAAAACAAAAGGCCAAGAAGCCACAGCCGGCTGGCATAACAAAGATAGGTAAACTAATCGCCCAGTGGTGGAGCCAGGAAAAAATTATCAGGGGGGCCGAGTGATGCTAAAACTGATCGGGGAGGGCCAAATCCTAGAAAAATGAGTTTTTAGCAGAAAATAACAAGTAATTATGTACTGTTTATAGGAAAATTAGCTTGAAATCCTGGTTGTTAGGGGGGGCCAGGGCCCCTGCTGGTCCCCCTGTCTCTGCCACTGTAATCGCCTATCCTATTACATGACCGCCATCCAAACCGGTTGAAGATATCCCGCGCTACCATATCCCTAGCCTCCGTCGGAGTGAGTAACGATCACATACGGATCAGCGCAGTGGCTCGGAATATAACCTGCAAAGAATGAATATTTGTTGTTCTGTTAAAAGCCAAATCATTTCTGCAGTTCCAAATTGCCCACAACAAAACACATACTCCTACGCGAATGTGTCTAGCTATTTCGGACTCTATCCCAACAAGCCACGTTCCAAATAACGTACTGACCGAATTCGGAGGAGTAATGTTAAAGGCAATATGCACCGTGTGCCACAAAACTCTCGCCAATGGGCAATCAAAGAATAGGTGCTTGATAGTTTCGTCCCGATCACAAAAACTACACCTAGTAGATCCTGTCCAGTTGCGCTTAACCAAATTATCCTTTGTTAATATGACTTGTTTATGTACAAACCACATAAACACTTTAATTTTCAAAGGAACTTTGACTTTCCAAACATCTTTGAAACTAGGAATAGTACTAGAGTTGATGACATCGATATACATCGACTTAACTATGAACTCACCAGACCTAGTAAGCTTCCAGCACAACTGATCGGGCTGATGAGATAGCTGAACCTCCATCAGTCTACTCACCAAATGTAGCCATGCTTCCCACCAGTCGCCGACAAGCGCCCTCCTAAACTGAATATTAAGGGGAATGGATTGCATAATCGTTGCAACAAAAGCATCACGTCATTGAACAATACGATACAGGGACGGATATTGAAACGCCAGTGGCGTTTCACCAAGCCAAGTATCCTCCCAGAAGCGAGTGGTGGTGCCATTACCGACTATAAACTTTGTTCTATTAAAGAAGGCTTCTTTGACTCCCATAAGCCCCTTCCAAAAAGGCGAGTCAGTCGGTCTCACTGTCACCTGGGACAAAGTCTTGGAATGCAGATACTTACTACGGAGAATCTGCGACCACGTGGCGTCAATCTCAACTGATAACTTATACAACCACTTACTGAGAAGACATCTATTCTTGACTTCAAGATTCTCAATACCAAGGCCCCCCGGTCCTTTGGTCGACAGATGATATCCCATTTGGCTAGTCGGTATTTTCTCTTAAGTTCATCACTCTGCCAGAAGAATCGGGATCGATAGAAGTCCAGCCTTTTCCTAACACCAACTGGGACTTCGAAGAAAGATAAGAGAAACATAGGCGTACTCGTGAGCACCGAATTAATAAGAATCAATCGGCCTCCATATGACATGAGTTTGCCTTTCCAGCAACTCAGCTTCTTCTCAAACCGATCCTCGATGCATTTCCATTCTTTGTTTGTCAGCTTATGATGGTGAATGGGTATACCTAAGTACGTGAAAGGTAATGTCCCCAATTCGCATCCAAACAATTGCCTATAAGCCTCTTGTTCCTCATTGGCTCTACCAAAACAGAACAACACGCTTTTGTGAAAGTTAATCTTCAATCCGGTCAATTGTTCAAATAAGCATAACACCAGCTTCATATTTCTCGCTTTTGCCAAGTCGTGCTCCATAAAGATGATCGTATCATCAGCGTACTGCAGGATGGACACACCTCCATCAACTAGATGAGGCACCAAGCCACCCACCTGACCGGCCTCCTTTGCCCTACCTATCAGAATTGCCCACATATCAACCACAATGTTGAACATGATAGGAGACATTGGATCACCTTGTCTCAGGCCCCTGTGTGTCTGGAAATAATGACCTATGTCATCATTCACTTTATTTCCAACACTCCCTTTTTGCGTGAAAGATTCTACCTAGCGTCGCCAAGCTTCATCAAAACCCTTCATGCGTAAGGCCTGTTGAAGGAAAGGCCATTTGACTTTATCGTACGCTTTCTCGAAATCCACCTTGAAAACAACTCCATCTCCATCTAGTTTTTTCGTGTGAATCTCATGGAGCGTTTCATGAAGGACCACAGCCCCTTCGAGGATGTTCCTGTCCGGCATGAAAGCAGTTTGGGTATGCTGCACGACAGAATGCGCAATCTGCGTGAGCCTATTAGTCCCGACCTTGGCAAAAATTTTGAAACTAACATTAAGAAGACAGATGAGCCTGAATTGCTCAATTCTCACAGCCTCTGTTTTCTTAGGAAGCAGGATTGTCGTTCCAAAATTTAGTTGAAAAAGCTGAAGCTGTCCAGAGAATAGATCATGGAACAACGGCAACAAATCCCCCTTAATAATATGCCAACACTTCTTATAGAACTCAGCCGGGAATCCATCCGGACCAGGAGCCTTATTATTCTTCATCTGCGATATGGCCTCAAACACCTCTTTCTCAGAAAAAGGAGCAGCTAAAATATCATTCTCAACAACAGTAAGTTGAGGAACATCCTCAATCCTGGACTCATCCAGAGACACACAGTTATCCTTTGGAGGCCCAAACAACTGCTTGTAATACTCGGTAATGTATAATTTTAGGTTCCCCTGTCCTAAAATCATTCCTTCATCTTGCTCAAGCTGAAAGATCCTCTTCTTTCTGTGTTTGCCATTAGCGATCATGTGAAAGAATTGAGTGTTCGCGTCCCCCTGGACTACTCATCGGACCTTGGCCCGCAACGCCCACTTTAATTCCTCTTCACGCAGAAGCTCTTTCAATCTCATCTCCGCGTCAAGCTTGGCATGAAGCTTTGAGGCCGGCAGAACCGTGGTTTCTGCTTTTACATCCAGGGACCGAATAAGGGTAAGGAGCCGTTCCTTTTCAACCTTATAAATCCCACTAAGATGCTTAGCCCACCCACGAAGGAAACTTCTCAAGTGCCTGATCTTATTCTGCCAACGCTCAAGCGTCGTCCTACCTCCTGCATCCTTAGCCCACTCTCTGGCTACGAGATCAAAGAAGCCGTCCCGTTCAAACCAAGCAAGCTCGAATGAAAACGTGTTTTTGTTTCCCAAGTGGGTGGCCTCACCAGAGTCAAGAAATAAAAAGGCGTGTGGTCAGAAATACCATGGGAAAGAGCCTGAACTGTTACAAAGGGAAACTTCTGTTCCCATTCGACGCTAGCCAGCACTCGATCCAACTTTTCAAACGTCGGATTTGGCAACGCGTTAGCCCAGGTGAACTTTCTCCCCGACAGCTCTATCTCTCTCAGATCTAAGCTTTCAACGATAGTATTGAACATGAACGACCATCTCCCATCAAAGTTATCATCGTTCTTCTCCTCACGCCTTCTAATGATGTTGAAATCACCCCCCACTAGGATTGGAAGCTGCTCAGAGCCGCAAATCCTAACCAGATCAGCCAAGAACTCAGGTTTGAGTTCGGGTTGTGCGGCACCATATACCGCCACCAGAGCCCAATTAAACCCATCGGCCTTCGACCGCACCCGAAATTAACTACAAAGTCTCCCATCACCACACTTCGAACTTCGAGCGAATCGCATCTAACTCCGAGTAAGATCCCACCCGATCTCCCTCTCGGTACAATGCCAGTCAAAATCAATACCTCCCGATAAAGTATTTAGAAATTGTGGTGAAAAATTATCCCTACCAGTTTCTGACAATGCGATAAAATCCAACCTATGCTCGATAGACGCCTCTGCAAGAAACCTTCTTTTAGCCAAATCTTTCATACCTCTGTTATTCCAAAAGATTCCTTTCATATTTTGTCATGAATTTTTTTCGCCGTACGGATCCTATCACTCCTACGTACTGCGGAAGCCGGGTAAATCTTCCGCTTCCACTTGTGTTTAGGAATGTTCTGACTCTCCAGCCTGTCCTCATAACCAGTCTCAGAAGGTCTATCCACAACATTCTCAGATGTATCATCCTCCTCCTCAGACTCAGGTACGGGAGGTCTAAGATCCGCACAGAAATTATCGAGCACCCTGACCCCCAAAGCATCAAAGTCGGAATCATTCATGGGCTTAACCGCTGCTAAGTTACGAATCATCTCTAAAGCCCGCTCTGCCTCTAAATCCAGGATATCATTAACATAATTTGAAATTTCACTATCATTACTACCTAGTGAAACTACTAATTGATTTGCATTATTAATAATCTCATCATTAGAAAATGCAAAATGGAATTAGAGGTATTAACCGACATACCAGTAGTGACCTCAATGTCACGAAGCTTGGCCGCCCTCATGGCGCACCGCTGCTGTATGTCGTCAACCTCCGGACGATCCTGGAGACGGCAGCTCAACCGTCGCCCCTTAGGGACCGGATCCGGAATCCCTCCAAATGCAATAACCTCCTCCCGAGTGACCCTGCTCGGGGTGTGGGGCCTCCTGCCTCACCCCAAACACGCAGCCGGTCAGCCTCCATGGCTGAACCAGCGGGAACGCCAAAAAGCGGTGGGGCGCTCGACGGCGCCGCCGACGTCGGTCACGCCCCACAGCACGAAGATGGCAACACACCGGGGGAGGGGAGTGCATGGGCCACCTGCCCGAACTCCCCACCCACCACAGGAGTGGCGGCCAACCTAGGCGCCCCGGGTGAAAAGGGCTCCGAGGCTACCTTCCCCGAGCCCCCTCCAGGCGGACCTGCAGCTCCGGCAACGCGAGAAAAGAGGGTTCCGAGGCCACCTACCCCGAACCCCCTCCCGAAGGTGAGACCTCCACCACCGAGACCTCGTCCACCGTGAGAGGAGAAGAGGGCACTGGAGCCGCCTGCCCCGAGCCCCCTTCAGAAGGCGGAACCGCCCCCTGCAGCTCCTGCACCGCGGGAGAAGAAGAGAGAGCCGAGGCCACCTACCCCGAACCCCCTCCCGAAGTTAAGACCTCCACCACCGGAACCTCGTCCTGAGGAGAGTCAACGTGCTGAGCACGTGAGGGAGTGGCCGCCTGCCTAGACTCCTCCTCCTCTCCACTGACCGAGATCGGCGAGGCCCCAGGGACGGGACTCACAGCATCCTCAAAATCCAAAACAGGTAATGCGAGCTCAAAAACCTCGTCAGACTCCACCCGATCACTCCAAAGTCTCGAAGGCGCAGAAGCAGGCTCGAAAGACCCAAATCTCAGAGAAGTCATAGGCACCACGTGGTACCGTCCCATCCCCAAGCGTCTGAGAAACGGACCCCGGTCCATTGGACAACTCCCATCCAGTATCATCGACCAGTGTCTCCTTCGCTCCCGAGCTGTCATCTCCCGCGTGCATATCAACATCAGTCCCGTTAGCCGCCTCGGCGAACAGACTCTCATTCTCAAACTCAATCACGAGGTTATAAATCTAGCCTCGATATGTCCACTTGACCACATCAGGCACGAACTCAATATCCAGAACACTAACCAGCAGTCGGGCAACCCCGTGAGCTCTGGTAAAAGCCAGATCCACTCGCTTAGCTTTCCCCACCATAATGCCCAAGCTAGCCACGACCCTAGCATCCTGCATCGGCTTTGAAGGAGCCCCGAAAAAACGCAGCCAAACCTGAGTAAGAGGCTTACCCTGAGGCTCAACCTTCTTCCACTCATGGAACTCGAGGATACAATATGTACCCGGTACCTTGCACATCCCAAAACTCAAAAGTCTCTGCAAATCCTCCATCGAAGGGAACTCAACCCTAAACAACTTTGCCTCAAGACTAATGAGATCCCACTGGAAGTCCCCTGGAGCTAACGCCCTGAGCCTCTGCAAAATCTGGGTCTCAGAGACCTCTCCTCTAGCGACTTTGACAATCCCAGTGGTCATGCTCTGTGCCTCGTCAGGAGCCTCCCTCTCATTAGGAGACTCAAAGAGCGTGAGTTCAGCACAATACACTCCATACATCATAAGAGACGGTGCCTAATCTCGCAAAAGCGGACATTCCCCCGAGTCATGTGCCGGCTTGCCACAACTATCACATAATTCAGCCATGCACTCAGCAATAAAATGACCCCTCTCTCCACAACAATAGCATAGCATTTTTTCCTTCTTGCGCGCCCATTTGGACGCCCTATCCGAATCAGCCCTGTCTATCGCCTCCGCTGACACTGACTCCAAAGTCTCATTCCCGGGTACCTCAGCATTAGCGAGCGCCGTCACCACCTCCATGGCCTGACCGGACAACACCGGCTCAAAGAGGCAGCCCGCCACGTCGTGCTTTCGACAACAACAGGCGGGGGAGGCTGTTGTGGACGGTACCGGCCACCTCAACCGCCTCGACCACGACGATGACCGCGAAAACCACCCCGTTGTCGATAGCCCGGGCCAAATGCTCCCTCAACAAAACCACCCGCAGGATCCAGAAAAGGCCTCTGCACCGAACCATCGCTCTGCCAAGCATATCCACGGCCACCACCCGTCGACGAGGAACCACGGTGTTGACCATCCTCATATGCATTGTAACCATCATCTCCCCATTGACCCCGGGGCGTACCCGAAGGACCTCCAACACCCGTGGTCTGCGGCGGCGGTGTCTGCGTCTGCACCGGCCCAGCCCGATTCTGCGTTGGCCGGGCGATGAAGTGAGGCAGCGGGGCCACCCGAGGCAGCTGACCTGGCTGACTAGGCGACACTCCCTGGCTCCCCGGTGTAGGTGGCCTGGGCGGCGCGCCACCCCGGCCCGCAGCGGCCACCCTAGCCAGGCCGGGCAGTGATGGTCTAGGACCGTGAACTGGCCCGCCTCGCCCGGCCGAAGGTAGCACCGCCGAGCCCTGCGTCGGCGGCCGAGCACCGGGCAGAACACCTCCGCCGCGACCCGCCGCCGCATTGGCCACCCCACCGAGCACCACAGCACCCCGCCTCGCTGCAGATGGTGAGGGCATCACACCTCCGCGGCTGAGCCATGGACCGGCAAGGGCGCAGCACCACGGCCGCTGCCAGTGCCCGGCGGCGGTGCTCCCGCGCTGCTGCCAGTCCCGGCTGCGCGCGCCTGCTTTTTCCCCGGCGGCAGAGCTGCACCGCGGCCCGCCATGGCCTCAAGGGGTGGGATGCGCCGAGCTCGACCAATCCCAGAGGAGCGAAGCCGACTGTCCGTCGCTGGAAAACCCTAAGGCGCAAGGAGGAAGATGGCAACGTCGATCGAACCACGATGCATGCGTCGTCCCCCTCGATATCAATCTGGACCGGACTTGTCTAGGCCACATACCCAACAGTCCCCAGCCCAACATCCGAATCGGACCCACTTTGGCCCAGGAGCGATTTCAAACGCTCCTAGCGAGCCGCCCTAATCTGGGACGCTGTGATCGCTGGCCTCGCCGCCGTGGTCACCTCCGGCAACGCTCCTGGCGAGCCGCCCTGATCTGGGACGCTGTGATCGCTGGCCTCGCTGCCGTGGTCACCTCCGGCGCCGATCTAGGCCCTGCCCAGCGTGGTTTCTTTTTTCGCATCACCGTAGTCCACGAGTCCGGCCGAATCAAATCGAAAGGAGTTAGGTTCGGTAAACTTACCTTAGGCAGGGGGCCTTCCATGGCCGAATCGCCATCACCGCCGTTCTCCGATGAACCACACGGCGCAACATCTCCTTCTTATCTCCCACGTGAAGCCCAACCTGTTGTGGAACGTAGTAATTTCAAAAAAATTCCTACGCACACGCAAGATCATGGTGATGGCATAGCAACGAGAGGGGAGAGTATTCGTCCACGTACCCTCGTAGACTGTAAGCGGAAGCGTTAGCACAACGCGGTTGATGTAGTCGTACATCTCCACGATCCAACCGATCCAAGCACCGAACATATGGGGCCTCCGAGTTCAGCACACGTTCAGCTCGGTGACGATCTCCGGCCTCCGATCCAGCAAAGCTCCGGAGATGAGTTCCGTCAGCACGACGGCGTGGTGACGATGATGATGTTCTACCGGCGCAGGGCTTCGCCTAAACTCCGCGACAATACGACCGAGGTGGAATATGGTGGAGGGGGGCACCGCACACGGGTAGGGAACGATCCGTAGATCAACTTGTGTGTCTATGGGGTGCCCCCCTGCCCCCGTATATAAAGGAACAAGGGGGGAGGCCGGCCAGCCCTTGGGGCGCGCCAAGTAGGGGGGAGTCCTCCTCCTAGTGGGAGTAGGACTCCCCTTTCCTAGTCCAACTAGGAAGGAGGAAGGGGGAAGGAAAGAGAGGGAGAGGAAGAGGAAAGAGGGCTGCGCCCCCCCTAGTCCACCTGGACTCCCACAGGAGGGGCACGCCACCTCTGGGCTGCTGCCCTCTCTCTCCCTCAGCCCACAAAGGCCCAATACTTCCCGGGGTTCCGTAACCCCTCCGGCACTCCGGTTTTCTCCAAATCACCCGAACACTTCCGTGTCCGAATATAGTCGTCCAATATATCAATCTTTATGTTTTGACCATTTTGAGACTCCTCGTCATGTCCGTGATCACATCCGGGACTCCGAACAAACTTCGGTACATCAAAACTTATAAACTCATAATAAAACTGTCATCGTAACGTTTAAGCGTGCGGACCCTACGGGTTCGAGAACTATGTAGACATGACCTAGAACCATTCTCGGTCAATAACCAATAGCGGGACCTGGATGCCCATATTGGTTCCTGCATATTCTACGAAGATCTTTATCGGTCAAACCGCATAACAACATACGTTGTTCCCTTTGTCATCGGTATGTTACTTGCCCCAGATTTGATCGTCAGTATCCAATACCTAGTTCAATCTCGTTACTGGCAAGTCTCTTTACTCATTCTGTAATGCACCATCTCGTAACCAACTCATTGGTCACATTCCTTGCAAGGCTTATAATGATGTGCATTACCGAGAGGGCCCAGAGATACCTCTCCGACGATCGGAGTGACAAAACCTAATATCGAAATACGCCAACTCAACATGTACCTTCGGAGACACCTGTAGTACTCCTTTATAATCACCCGATTACGTTGTGACGTTTGGTAGCACCAAAGTGTTCCTCCGTAAACGGAGTTGCATAATCTCATAGTTACAGAACATGTATAAGTCATGAAGAAAGCAATAGCAGTATACTAAACGATCAAGTGCTAGGCTAACGGAATGGGTCAAGTCAATCACATCATTCTCCTAATGATGTGATCCCGTTAATCAAATGACAACTCATGTCTATGGCTAGGAAACTTAACCATCTTTGATTCACGAGCTAGTCAAGTAGAGGCATACTAGTGACACTATGTTTGTCTATGTATTCACACATGTATTATGTTTCCGGTTAATACAATTCTAGCATGAATAATAAACATTTATCATGAAATAAGGAAATAAATAATAACTTTATTATTGCCTCTAGGGCATATTTCCTTCAGTCTCCCACTTGCACTAGAGTCAATAATCTAGTTCACATCGCCATGTGATTTAACACCAATAATCATATATGTATATGATTAACACCCATAGTTCACATCGTCATGTGACCAACACCCAAAGGGTTTACTAGAGTCAATAATCTAGTTCACATCGCTATGTGATTAACACCCAAAGAGTACGAAGGTATGATCATGTTTTGCTCGTGAGAGAAGTTTAGTCAACGGGTCTGTCACATTCAGAGCCATATGTATTTTGCAAATATTCTATGTCTACAATATTCTGCACGGAGCTACTGAAAGTGCAACTAATCCCCGGGTGGTTTTGGTAATTAATAACAACATATATATCATTGAACTAATAGTTTCTTGAGAATCATTTCAGAAAGTTCAGTGATATGGGTATGGCAAGGACTGAAGAAGTGGACCCCTCAAAATGCTAAGGCAAGCATTGGCAAAAGCTCAAGACTCCATTTTTGGTTTAGTGATCCAAGATCACATTGAGTCCATAGGAAAGCCAATACTATTAAAAGGGGATGAGGTTATGATGATGATCTGGTTGCTCAAAGTGCTTAGTGATACATCTCCTAAACTATCAGCAACTTTCACTGCCATATACACTCATAAGTAATCTCGGTCCCACCGATTTTCCAAACTCAGTCACACCGAGATGAACCACCTCAGCCATAAAGCCAAACCCTAGAAAACTCGGATTTTCCGATTCTGAACTCGGTCTCACCGAAACTTGAGTTGCCAAGCTTCTGTAACCTTCTGTCATCAAATCGGTGTCACCGAGATGATGAATTCGGTCCCACCGAGATTGGCAAGCTCTTGTCTTTGCACGAATCGGACAAACCGAGATTGTATTTTCGGTCCCACGAAAATCCCAACGCTCACATGATTTGAACTTTCGGTCTCACCGAGTTGTCAACTTCGTCCCACCGAGTTTGGTCAAATGTGTGTAACGGTTGGATTTTGTGTGGAGGCTATAAATACCCTCCACCCCTCTTCACTCGTGGAGAGAGCCATCGAAAGAACTACCACTCCTACCTTACATTTCGAGAAGAGAACTACCTACCCTTGTGTTGAGATCAAGTTGCTCCACTCCCACCATATGAAGCTTGATCTCTAGCCTTCCCAAGTTGCTTTCCACTCAATCCTTTCTTCCACCACAGCCAAATCAGTGAGGAGAGTTGAGTGTTGGGGAGATTATCATTTGAAGCACAAGAGAAAGGAGTTCATCATCATCAACACCATCTATTACCTTTTGGAGGGTGGTGCCTCCTAGATTGGTTAGGTGTCGCTTGGGAGCCTCCGTCGAGATGTGGAGTTGAACCAAGAAGTTTGTAAGGGCAAGGAGATCGCCTACTTCGTGAAGATCTACCCCGAGTAAGGCTAGCCCTCCGTGGGCGTAGGCCATGATGGCATAGACAAGGTTGCTTCTCCGTGGACCCTTCGTGGGTGGAGCCCTCCGTGGACTCTCGCAGCCGTTACCCTCCGTGGGTTGAAGTCTCCATCAACGTGGAAGTACGATAGCACCACCTATCGGAACCACGAGAAAAATCACCGCGTCTCCAAAATTGCGTTTGCTCTTCTCCACCTCTCTTTACTACATGTGCAATTTACTTTCCGCTGCCTATACTCTAGAATTGCATCTGTAGGGTGATACTTGACTTGATCATAATTGTGAATCTGCCAAAAAACTTGTCTTTGTCAAAAGGCATAATTTTTATATTGTCAAGTAGTCTAATCACCCCCCCTCTAGACATACTTTCGATCCTACAAGTGGTATCAGAGCTTTGGTCTCCATTGTATTAGTCTCCATTGCATTGGACTCCATAAGCTTGGTTTCACAACCTAGGAGAGTATGGCGTCTAGTGAGGGTAATTTTCGTAGAGGTCCTTACTTTGATGGTACAAATTTTGCTAGTTGGAAGCATAAAATGAAAATGCATATTCTTGGCCATAACCCATCCGCATGGGGCATTATTTGTTTTGGTATGCAAGGTGAATTCTTCGAGGAAGGAAAAGTTCGGATCGCGGCTTACTAACGGATGAATTATGGATGTTGCAAAACAATGCTCAAGCTTGTGACATTCTCTTCAATGCCTTGTGTCCCGAGGGGTTCAACAAAATCAGCCGCCTTGAGAATGCAAAAGAGATTTGGGATACTTTGGTTGAAATGCACGAAGGTACCGAGTCCGTGAAGGAATCAAAGCTAGATGTTCTTCAAGGTCAACTTGACAAGTTCAAGATGAAGGAAGGTGAAGGAGTCGCTGAAATGTACTCTAGGCTTGCTCTCATCACAAATGAGATTGCTGGCTTAGGAAGCGAAGAAATGACCGACCGATTCATCATCAAGAAGATTCTCAGAGCTTTGGATGGAAAGTATGACACCGTGTGCACTTTGATCCAAATGATGCCAAAATACAAGAATCTCAAGCCAACCAAGTCATTGGAAGAATTGTTGCTCATGAGATGACACTTAAAGATAAGGAAGAGCTTCACAACAAGTCAAGTGGTGCTTACAAAGCTACAAGTGATGCTCCCACAACCTCAAGTGACAAGTTAGTTTCCAATGAAGAGATAAGCCTAATGGTCAAGAACTTCAACAAATTCTACAAGAGTAGAAGCAAAGAGAGAAGCTCAAAGTCTAGATCATATGATGAAAAGAGATCTTCTAGTCGTGATCGAAACTGCTACAATTGTGGAAGACCCGGACACTATTCAAATGAGTGTACGGCTCCCCACAAGAGAAGAGAAGAATCTCCAAGAAGAAGAAGCTCAAGAGATGAGTCACCTCGGAAAGAGAGAAGGAGTAGAGATGATCGTTATGAACGAAGACCCTCTCGGAGAAGCAAGGATTCGGAGAGGAAAGACAAGTCATCAAGGAGCTACACAAGAAGAAAACATCAAGCTCATGTAGGTGAATGGGTCTCCGGCTCCGACTCCGACAATCAATCCGAAAGAAGCTATCACTCCAACTCCGACTACAGTCAAGATGAAGGTGTTGCCGGTCTTGCTCTCGTATCCTCCAACTCCAACTCCTATGACTTATTTGATTCACCAAATGAGGGAATTGGAAGATGCTTCATGGCTAAAGGCCCCAAGGTATCACACCCTGAATTCATTGACTTTGATAGTGATGAGGATGACTTGCTTGGTGAAGATGAGCTCTTACATGATAAATCCAATGAACCTAGTAATGATGAACATGCTAGTAGTCTTTATAGTCGAGAAGAGTCGAATGACAATGCTATGAAGGAGATTGAGCGTCTAACTAAAGAACTAAACACTCTTAAGTTAGCTCATGAAACAACTCAAGAAGATCATAGAGAGCTCCTAAGATCTCATGAGAAGCTACGTTTCGAGAAGCTCACTCTAGAGCAAGAACATGAGTTTCTAAAAGCAATCAATGACGATCTTCGAAAGAAGAGCTCTTCATATCTTGCCAAACGACTTCTCTTGTCTAATTTCTTGCCACCCATTAAAACTAAGAATGACAAGCATAAGAAAAATTCTTTCTCTAGTAGTAACAATAACCATGCTAAATCCAATATTGTTGCTTCTAGTAGTTCTCTTGATTCCACTAACAATGTTTCAAGCCAAGTTACACTTGAGCAAGAAAATAGTTTATTGAAAGGGATTATAGATAAAGGTGTCACAAGAGCCTTGCGGAAGCAAGAACTTTGAGGAAATTGTTCGCAAGCAAGGAAGGCACCGGAAGAATCAAGGAATTGGTTTTGAGCGAAAGTTCAACGCCAAGGGTGTTGAATGGGAAGAAGGTCAATATCCTACTCCACAGTTTATTCCTCAAAAGGAGAAGTATGATCCTACTTCTTCCAATGTGGAACAAGCTCAAGATGACCTTCCACCACAAGACCACAAGCTAAAAGGCAAGGACAAGCTTCAAGAGGAGATTGATGCATTTGTTGAAGCACCTCAAGCCATGGTCAAGTGGGTTCCCAAGGAAACGTCTAGTTCTACTTCGTCAAGCTCAACTACAACCCCAAGGATTCCCATCAAGATGATGTGGATCCCGAAGAAGAAGAACTAGAGAGTTCTTGAGGGTGACTCCGCCAACATACTTCACTCACATTCTTTTTGGCAAAAAACTTGTGCAATCAACTTCCACAACTTGCACTAGTTCATGGAGTCACAAACCCTCTTGTTGGTAAGTCAAGGGACAAGGTAATCATTGCTTTCATGGACATCATCTATTGTGAACTTTAATCTATGTCCATGGATATCCTTGTTTGTTCCTTGTGGGACTAACCCATGTAGGTATTGAAAGTGCCCGAATCCAAAGGATTGCTCCAAACTCTTGATGATCACCATCAACATTGAGCATCCACATCTTCAACATCTACATGAAGTCTTCTACGACAACCCAAGGTTAGTTTGACCCTTTAAAAGGGGTTCTCACATCTAGGGGGAGCTTTGCTCTAAAGAATTGAGCTAAAGCATCTTCAAATGATGTGAACACATCAATGCTTTATGTAAAAGTGGTAACCCCACTTGTGCTTAAACGATGAGTATGACCTATGATCAAATGTTCTCATTTGGCTCCTAAGTCAATATACTCATATAAAGATGACCTAGTCATCGACAAATTGTGTGATAGTAGCTAGAGATTTGATTGTGCATGTTTGACACATATTTCATTTGCTATCTTATTGTGTGAGCATGTTGGATGCATGATTTTATCCATTCGAGGACATCCATTTGTTGTTTTGGTCGTTTTGGTTTTTCTGACCAAATGGATGGACAAGAATGCCTAAGTACCTCCCCTAGCTATCTATGCTTTCTTGTCTCAAAATTCTATTCATGCTTACATCACAAACTTTGAACAAGTCATTTTCGACCCTCCGGTGAGGAGCACTCGAGCCACCGATCCGTCAAAGGCTAACTTCCAAAACCTTCTAAGTGATTTCGGTCGACCAACTCTCTCAAACTCGGTCGAACCGAAAGCATTTAGACTGATCTAGGTTTTCACCTTGGTGAAACCGAGTTGTGATTTTCTCGTGGATCAAATGCATAACGCCTGCGCTTATCCATCTCGGTGCCACCGAAGTTTTACAACTCGGTCTCACCGACAACAAAGGGGTATATATACTCCGAGGGCCGCGCTGATTTCTCCTTCAAACGTTTACCCCACACCCTTGCTGCCGCCGCCTTGGTCTCCGGATCGTCGCCGTCATCGCTTTATGCGCCCTCGCCTCGAGTCTCCGTCGCCGTCAACGGACATCTTCTCCGCGCCGTTGCCGCCGTAGAAAAACTCCACCAAGTTAGGGTGAGTTTTGATCCCACTCGTGCTCCCATCTCCGATTCAATGCACGTTTGGTTTGCCTAGAATCTTGCCACGATTGAAATCTTCCTGTACACCAGATTGGTTCTTTTGAACTAGATTCGAGTAAAAGTTTTAGGTTAGGTTTCCACGAACACATCTTGGTGAGACCGATTTTAGATTTTCGGTAAGACCGATTTGGCCTATGGCCATTGCATCGCACCCTTCGTCCAACCGAAGTTGTGCAAATCGGTGTGACGAAATGGCGATTCTGTGAAACCCTAGTGTTTTCGGCAGATCGAAACCCACTTCGTCCAACCGAAAGTGGTGTGAAAGCTTCGTTAAAACACTTGGATTCACGAATTTTAAACTCGGTCGACCAAAATGTCTTCTCGTGAAAACCTAATACTGGAATTTGAACTCATTTTTTGCAAAATCTTCGCAGTTTGTGATAACTCTTCTTCTCTGCCTACACCTTATCTATTCATAGGTTGTCACCATGTCGATGCCAAAGGATCGAGACCAGGTCGAGTCACCTATTGCAGATATTCGAGGCGGGCACTAGTCCCGATCCCAGCAGCTCATCGATGATGGTGAGAGGAGTACACCAAGTGGTTTACCTCTTGCAGCCACCAGAGCCAGAAAGAAGAGGAACTCAGATGATGAAGACTCAGATTTTGTTGTTGAGGAAGAGGTCTCCTCAAAGCCCAAGAGGAAAGTTGTTGCCAAAGAGCCACAAGGTCAGCAAACTAAGAGAGGCACCAGGAAAGTCAAGCAGTCCACTGTTGCCAAGAAGCTAAATTTGGAAGAGGCAACTGCAAGCAAAGTTAAGAAAACTTCCAAGAGAAAGAGATTAGTGCATGATGATGCAGCAGCAGAAGATGAGGATGAGGAAGCACCCCAGCCTCCTCAGAAGCCTAAGCTCATGGGTGATGCCATTAAGGCTAGAGCCACTTCAAAGCCCAAGCAATCTGCTCTAGCTAAGGCAGCTCCAAAGAAAGCCTGCCGCCAAGCCCAAGAAGACAACAGAACATTCCAAAGATCTGAAAAGAACAAGGATGATGTGCCACCAGTGTGTCGATGATGAAGGACCAGTTTTGCTGAAACTTCGTCGAAACTGCCACTACATAATGATGCTCATCCTCAAGCCGAGGATATGAAGGCAAGGAAAGATAGAGGTCTCGGGCTATGGAGACAATCGACCCATATGCCGTGAGGAGAAGAACTGCTGTTGATCCCAGATTTCACACCATAGAGCAGCAGGACTTCTATGAGACTGTGCTGATGGACAAGAAGCCCATAGTGGCAGACACAAGATATGTTGATTGGAAGTACATTGACAGCGAAGAGCACAGAGATTTCTTTCCACATGTGCATGAAAGTTTCACTGCATGTGGTGTTGCAGACTTTGTAGGTCAGAAGTTGACAAATTGGAACGATGAGATGATTATGCAATTCTATGCCACAGCTCATTTCTATCCTGATGGAAAGATTACATGGATGACTGAAGGCCAAAGATTTTCTTCATCTGTTGAAGAATGGGCAGAACTTCTGAATGCTCCAAAGGCAAAGAGAGGATGATATTGATGTATATGGTATTCCAAAGAAGAATCATGAATCCATGAAGAACATGTACAAAGAGGTTCCACAAAGGATTTGGGAATCTGGAAGCTCGGCTCGATGTACTATCTCCGTGCAGGTCTACCTACCACTAATACCATATTGAGGCATACCTTGATGCCCAAGTGCGAGATCATCGCATGATCAGAGGATACTCTATCAACATGCTGCATATACTTGATGAGAAAGCACCTTTCAAGGTGATGGACTTGATGGTTGAGACCATTAAGAGAACTGCAGCTGACCAGAAAAGGTCGTGTGGATTTGCCCCGCAGATTCAGATGCTTATCAATGCCAAGTTTGGCACGGGCACATTCTTGTTGGATAGAGAACACTTACCACTGCAGCCTGAGCATGAGGACAATGTTGTTGTGATGGATGAGGAGGATCCAACATCAGTTGAAGGTCAAGCCAAGATTGAAGCTGCCAAGAAAGCCAAAGCTGACAAGGAAGCAGCAGCAGCAGCTAAACCAAAGAGTGTCGGAGAGTAGCTTCTTGAAGCTACCCAAAGGATTGAACAACGCCTGGCCAGCATTGTACAGTCTCAGGAGAGCCTAGAGAGGATTGTTGAAGACAAGATCCATGCTCGATGTGAAGTCGATCAAGTGCAAGTGATCACAAACAAGCTTGAGGCGACATTGAGGAAGCAAAGAGGAGAAGGAAGAGCTTATGCGTGAGATGCGGGATGACTTAGTCCAGATGCTTATCAACAGATCGCTCCGGTTCCCACAGACCCGATCAGCTGCTATTCCAAAGGATGACACCAGACTACAGCTTCAAAGACCTCCCACAGTTCCATCAGTTGCTCCAACTCCAGCTCAAAGGACCACTCCTCCAAAGACAGACATCACCAAGTCTTCGCCGATCTTGTCATATCAACTCCAACATCAACCCAGACGGAGCCGCCAACAGAGTCCCCAAAGGACGCTTAGCTCTATGCCTTTTGAACTTTTTGGTAACTTGTTGCCAAGGGGAGAAATTGTATAGATCATAGGACTTCGAGAGAGAGTCTTTGTTGTTTTTGCGCTTTTGCTCTTTCGTTCTTTTGCGGTTTCTTTGAGATACTTTTGGTTTTCGAGATATTCATGTGTTTGATACTACGTTTGATTCTACCTTAATGAGTGCTTGGTCGCATTATGCTTTAATGTGTGCTTAATGCTTATCATATGCTATTCCTATCTTGTATGACCATTTACTCATGTCTTGGTGATTGGGTGCATGCTATTCATTCTTATCATTTTGTGCGCTCCACCAAGATGTATGTGACATGGAAGAGTGACCCATGATCCTAATCGATTGTGCATTTGCATTCAAACGCAAATCTTAAATAATGCACAAATTTAGGGGGAGCTCTTGCTTATCACATACTTCTCAAAGCGACGATATTATTCATTGATTATATCCTTTGTCGAAGCTTTGATCTATATGTTGTCATCAATTACCAAAAAGGGGGAGATTGAAAGTGCAACTAAATAATAACTTTATTATTGCCTCTAGGGCATATTTCCTTCAGTCTCCCACTTGCACTAGAGTCAATAATCTAGTTCACATCGCCATGTGATTTAACACCAATAATCATATATGTATATGATTAACACCCATAGTTCACATCGTCATGTGACCAACACCCAAAGGGTTTACTAGAGTCAATAATCTAGTTCACATTGCTATGTGATTAACACCCAAAGAGTACGAAGGTATGATCATGTTTTGCTCGTGAGAGAAGTTTAGTCAACGGGTCTGTCACATTCAGAGCCGTATGTATTTTGCAAATATTCTATGTCTACAATATTCTGCACGGAGCTACTGAAAGTGCAACTAATCCCCGGGTGGTTTTGGTAATTAATAACAACATATATATCATTGAACTAATAGTTTCTTGTGAATCATTTCAGAAAGTTCAGTGATATGGGTATGGCAAGGAATGAAGAAGTGGACCCCTCAAAATGCTAAGGCAAGCATTGGCAAAAGCTCAAGACTCCATTTTTGGTTTAGTGATCCAAGATCACATTGAGTCCATAGGAAAGCCAATACTATTAAAAGGGGATGAGGTTATGATGATGATCTGGTTGCTCAAAGTGCTTAGTGATACATCTCCTAAACTATCAGCAACTTTCACTGCCATATACACTCATAAGTAATCTCGGTCCCACCGATTTTCCAAACTCATTCACACCGAGATGAACCACCTCAGCCATAAAGCCAAACCCTAGAAAACTCGGATTTTCCGATTCTGAACTCGGTCTCACCGAAACTTGAGTTGCCAAGCTTCAGAACCTTCATCATCAAATCGGTGTCACCGAGATGATGAAGTCGGTCCCACCGAGATTGGCAAGCTCTTGTCTTTGTAATGAATCGGACAAACCGAGATTGTATTTTCGGTCCCACCGAAAATCCCAACGTTCACATGATTTGAACTTTCGGTCTCACCGAGTTGTCAACTTCGGTCCCACCGAGTTTGGTCAAATGTGTGTAACGGTTGGATTTTGTGTGGAGGCTATAAATACCCCTCCACCCCCTCTTCACTCGTGGAGAGAGCCATCAGAAAGAACTACCACTCCTACCTTACATTTCGAGAAGAGAACTACCTACCCTTGTGTTGAGATCAAGTTGCTCCACTCCCACCATATGAAGCTTGATCTCTAGCCTTCCCAAGTTGCTTTCCACTCAATCCTTTCTTCCACCACAGCCAAATCAGTGAGGAGAGTTGAGTGTTGGGGAGATTATCATTTGAAGCACAAGAGAAAGGAGTTCATCATCATCAACACCATCTATTACCTTTTGGAGGGTGGTGCCTCCTAGATTGGTTAGGTGTCGCTTGGGAGCCTCCGTCGAGATGTGGAGTTGAACCAAGAAGTTTGTAAGGGCAAGGAGATCGCCTACTTTGTGAAGATCTACCCCGAGTAAGGCTAGCCCTCCGTGGGCGTAGGCCATGATGGCATAGACAAGGTTGCTTCTCCGTGGACCCTTCGTGGGTGGAGCCCTCCATGGACTCTCGCAGCCGTTACCCTCCGTGGGTTGAAGTCTCCATCAACGTGGAAGTACGATAGCACCACCTATCGGAACCACGAGAAAAATCACCGCGTCTCCAAAATTGCGTTTGCTCTTCTCCACCTCTCTTTACTACATGTGCAATTTACTTTCCGCTGCCTATACTCTAGAATTGCATGTGTAGGGTGATACTTGTCTTGATCATAATTGTGAATCTGCCAAAAAACTTGTCTTTGTCAAAAGGCATAATTTTTATATTGTCAAGTAGTCTAATCACCCCCCCTCTAGACATACTTTCGATCCTACAGCTACTCTAGCTAATTGCTCCCACTTTAAATATGTATCCAGATTAAGACTTAGAGTCATCTGGATCAGTGCCAAAACTTGTATCGACGTAACCTTTTACAACGAACCTTTTGTCACCTCCATAATTGAGAAACATATCCTTATTCCACTAAGGATAATTTTGACCAATGTCCAGTGATCTACTCCTAGATCACTATTGTACTCCCTTGCCAAACCAGGGCAGAGTATACAATAGGTGCAGTTCACAAAGATAGCATACTTTATAGAACCTATGACTGAGGCATAGGGAATGACTTTTCATTCTCTTTCTATTTTCTGCTATGGTCGGGTCTTGAGTCTTACTCAACTTCA
The DNA here is from genome assembly GCA_021437245.1 of Aegilops speltoides. Lineage (NCBI taxonomy): Eukaryota > Viridiplantae > Streptophyta > Magnoliopsida > Poales > Poaceae > Aegilops > Aegilops speltoides. The sequence continues at coordinate 59,631,601 of CM038146.1, read as the reverse complement.
CACCTTGCAACACAGGCAAGAACTCCTTCTTTGACTGTTCCATTTTGAACTACTTCAAAATCTTGTCAAGGTATGTACTCACTGAAAATCTTATCAAGCGTCTTGATCTATCTCAATAGATCTTGATGCTCAATATGTAAGTAGCTTTACTGAGGTCTTTATTTTAAAGAACTCCTTTCAAACACTCCTTTATGCTTTGCAGAATAATTCTACATTATTTCCGATCAACAATATGTCATTCACATATACTTATCAGAAAGGCTGTAGTGCTCCCACTCACTTTCTTGTAAATACAGGCCTTTCCAAAAGTCTGTATAAAACCATATTCTTTGATCCACTCATCAAAGCGTATATTCCAACTTCGAGATGCTTGCACCAGTCCATAGATGGATCGCTGGAGCTTGCACATTTTGTTAGCACCTTTAGAATTGACAAAACCATCTGGTTGTATCATATACAACTCTTCTTTAATAAATCCATTAAGGAATGTAGTTTTGACATCCATTTGCCAAATTTCATAAAATGTGGCAATTGCTAACATGATTCGGACAGATTTTTAAGCATCGATACGAGTGAGAAAATCTCATTGTATTCAACACCTGGAACTTTGTCAAAAACCTTTTTCGACAAGTCTAGCTTTGTAGATAGTAACACCACTATCAGTGTCCGTCTTGCTCTTGAAGATCCATTTATTTAACATGGCTTGCCGATCATCAGGCAACTCCACCAAAGTCCACACTTCGTTCTCATACATGGATCCCATCTCAGATTTCATGGCCTCAAGCCATTTTGCGGAATCTGGGCTCATCATCGCTTCCTCATAGTTCGTAGGTTTATCATGGTCTAGTAACATGACTTTCAGAACAGGATTACCGTACCACTCTGGTGCGGACCGTACTCTGGAAGACCTATGAGGTTCTGTAGTAACTTGATCTGAAGTTTCATGATCATCATCATTAGCTTCCTCACTAATTGGTGCAAAAATCACTAGAACTGATTTCAGTGATGAACAATTTTCCAATTCGGGAGAAGGTACAAATTACCTTATCAAGCTCTACTTTCCTCCCACTCACTTCTTTCGAGAGAAACTCCTTCTCTAGAAAGGATCCATTTTTAGTAACAAATATCTTGTTGGGGAATGTTGCAGAAAATTAAAATTTTTCCTACGGATTCACCAAGATCCATCTATGAGTTCATCTAAGCAAAGAGTCATGGGAGGGAGTTTGCATCTACATACCACTTGTAGATCACGTGCAGAAGCTTGCAAGGTGATGATGTAGTCATACTCGACGTGATTCGAATCACCGATGACCAAGTGCTGAACGGACAGCACCTCCGCCTTCAACACACGTACAATACGGGTGACGTCTCCTCCGTCTTGATCCAGCAAGGAGGAAGGAGAGGTTGGGAAGATAGCTCCACCGGCAGCACGACGGCGTGGTGATGGTGGAGAAGCAGTACTCCGATAGGGCTTCGCCGAGCACACAACGGAGGAGGAGAGGTGTTGGGGAGGGGAGGGCTGCGCCTTGGCTTGTGGTGCGGCTGCCCTCCCCTCACCCCTCTATTTATAGGGGGAAGGAAGAAGGGGGGCCGGCCCCTCTAGATCCATCTAGGGGGGCGGCCCAAGGGAGGGGGACTTGCCCCCAAGCAGGGGCGCCTGAGGGTTCCGCCCTCAACCCTAGGCGCAAGGGCCCAAGGGAGGGGCGCCCAGCCACCCAGGCTGGCCAACTCCCCACGCAGCCCAAGTGGCCCCCCAGGAGGGGTGGCCCCTCCCGGTGGACCCCCGGAACCCTTCTGGTGGCCCTGGTACAATACCGGTATGCCCCCGAAACTTTCCGCTGTCCTTTTATCAACTTCCCATATATAAATCTTTACCTACGGACCCTTCCGGAACTCCTCGTGACGTCCAGGATCTCATCCGGGACTCCAAACAACATTCGGTAGTCACATACTAGTCTTCCTAATAACCCTAGCGCCACCAACCTTATGTGTAGACCCTACGGGTTCGGGAGACACGCAGACATGACCGAGACGACTCTCGGGCAATAACCAACAGCGGGTCTGGATACCCATGTTGGCTCCCACATGCTCCTCGATGATTTCATCGGTTGAACCACGATGTCGAGGATTCGATCAAACCCCAGTATGCAATTCCCTTTGTCATTCGATGCGTTACTTGCCCGAGACTCGATCGTCGGTATCCCAATACCTTGTTCAGGTCTCGTTATCGCAAGTCACTTTACTCGCATCAGTAATGCATGATCCCGTACAAAACCTTGGTCACCTTGAGCTCATTATGATGATGCATTACCGAGTGGGCCCAGAGATACCTCTCCGTCATACGGAGTGACAAATCCTAGCCTCGATCCGTGTCAACCCAACAGATACTTTCGGATATACCTGTAATGCACCTTTATAGTCACCCGATTACGTTGTGACATTTGATACACCCAAGGCACTCCTACGGTATCCGGAGTTACACGATCTCATGGTCGAAGGAAGAGATACTTGACATTGGCAAAGCTCTAGCAAACGAACTACACGATCTTTTATGCTATGCTTAGGATTGTCTTGTCCATCACATCATTCTCCTAATGATGTGATCCCGTTATCAACGACATCCAATGTCCATAGTCAGAAACCATGACTATCTGCTGATCACAACGAGCTAGTCAACTAGAGGCTCACTAGGGACATATTGTGGTCTAAGTGTTCACACGTGTATTACGATTTCGGATAATACGCTTATAGCATGAACAAAAGACAATTATCATGAACAATGAAATATAATAATACTTTTACTATTGCCTCTAGGGCATATTTCCAACAGTCTCCCACTTGCACTAGAGTCACCAATCTAGTTACATTGTGATGAACCGAACACCCATAGAGTTCTGGTGTTGATCATGTTTTGCACGCGAGAGAGGTTTAGTCAACGGATCTCGACATTCAGATCCGTGTGCACTTTGCAAATCTCTATGTCTCCATCTTGAACATTTTCACGGATGGAGTTGAAACGACGCTTGATGTGCTCGGTCTTCTTGTGAAACCTGGGCTCCTTGGCAAGGGCAATAGCTCCAGTGTTGTCACAGAAGAGTTTGATCGCCCCGACGCATTGGGTATGACTCCTAGGTCGGTGATGAACTCCTTCACCCAAATCGCTTCATGCCCCGCCTCCGAGGCTGCCATGTACTCCGCTTCACACGTAGATCCCGCCACGACGCTCGCTTGCAGCTGCACCAGCCATCGCTCCACCATTCAACATATACACGATCCGGTTTGTGACTTAGAGTCATCCAGATCTGAGTCAAAGCTAGCGCCGACGTAACCCTTTACGACGAGCTCTTCGTCTCCTCCATAAACGAGAAACATGTCCTTTGTCCTTTTCGGTACTTCAGATATTCTTGACCGCTGTCCAGTGTTCCTTGCGGGATTACTTTGGTATCTTGCAACCAAACTTACGGCAAGGTTTACATCGGTCAGTACACAGCATGGCATACATAATAGATCCTATGGCTGAAGCATAGGGGATGACATTCATCTCTTCTTTATCTTTTGCCGTGGTTGGTGACTGAGCTGAGCTCAATCTCACACCTTGTAACATGGGCAAGAACCCTTTCTTGGATTGATCCATTTTGAACCTCTTCAAAATCTTATCAAGGTATGTGCTTTGTGAAAGACCTATGAGGCGTCTCGATCTATCTCTATAGATCTTGATGCCTAATATATAAGCAGCTTCTCCAAGGTCCTTCATTGAAAAACACTTGTTCAAGTAGGCCTTAATGCTGTCCAAAGTTTCAGTATCATTTCCCATCAAGAGTATGTCATCTACATATAATAGGAGAAATGCTACTGAGCTCCCACTCACTTTCTTGTAAACGCAGGCTTCTCCATAAGTCTCAAGATAACCCAAACGCTTTGATCATCTCATCAAAGCGAATGTTCCAACTCCGAGATGCTTGCACCAGTCCATAAATGGATCGCTGGAGCTTGCATACTTTGTTAGCGTTCTTAGGATCGACAAAACCTTCCGGCTGCATCATATACAGCTCTTCCTTCAGATGTCCGTTAAGGAATGCCGTTTTGACGTCTATCTGCCATATCTCATAATCATAGTATGCGGCAATTGCTAACATGATTCGGACGGACTTCAGCTTCGCTACGGGAGATAAAGTCTCGTCGTAGTCAATCCCTTGAACTTGTCGATAACCCTTAGTGACAAGTCGAGCTTTATTGATGGTAACATTACCATCCGCGTCCGTCTTCTTCTTAAAAATCCATTTGTTTTCTATTGCTCGCCGATCATCGGGCAAGTCTGTCAAAGTCCATACTTTGTTTTCATACATGGATTCTATCTCAGATTTCATGGCTTCAAGCCATTTGTTGGAATCTGGCCCGCCATCGCTTCTTCATAGTTCAAGGTTCACCGTTGTCTAACAACATGATTTCCGTGACAGGGTTGCCGTACCACTCAGTGCGGAACGTGTCCTTGTGGACCTACGGTTCAAGAGTAACTTGATCCAAGTACCTTGATCATCATCATTGTTTTCCTCTTTAGTTGGTGTGGGCATCACAGAACGGTTTCTGTGCTGCACAACTTTCCCGCTCAAGAGGTAGTACTTCATCGAAGTTCTACTTTCCTCCCACTTACTTCTTTCGAGAGAAACTCTTTTCCGTAAAGCATCCGTTCTTGGCAACAAAGATCTTGCCTTCGATCTTAAGTAGAAGGTATACCCGACGGTTTCCTTAGGGTATCCTATGAATACACATTTTTCCGACTTGGGTTCGAGCTTTTCAGTTGAAGTTTCTTGACATAAGCATCGCATCCCCAAACTTTTAGAAACGACAGCTTAGGTTTCTTCCCAAACCATAATTCATACGGTGTCGTCTCAACGGATTTAGACGGTGCCCTATTTAAAGTGAATGTAGCTGTCTCTAGAGCGTATCCCCAAAATGATAGCGGTAAATCGGTAAGAGACATCATAGACCGCACCATATCCAATAGAGTGCGAATACGATGTTCGGACACACCGTTTCGCTGAGGTGTTCCAGGCAGCGTGAGTTGTGAAACGATTCCATATTTCCTTAAGTGTGTGCCAAATTCGTGACTTAAGTATTCTCCTCCACGATCTGATCGTAGGAATTTTATCTTTCGGTCACGTAGATTCTCCACCTCATTCTGAAATTCCTTGAACTTTTCAAAGGTTTCAGACTTGTGTTTCATTAAGTAAACATACCCATATCTACTCAAGTCATCAGTGAGAGTGAGAACATAACGATATCCTCCATGAGCCTCAACGCCATTGGACCGCACACATCAAGTATGTATGATTTCCAACAAGTTGGTTGCTCGCTCCATTGTTCAAGAACGGAGTCTTGGTCATTTTGCCTAAGAGGCATGGTTCGCATGTGTCAAAGGATTCATAATCAAGAGACTCTAAAAGTCCATCAGATGGAGCTTCTTCATGCGCTTGACACCAATGTGACCAAGGCGGCGATGCCACAAGTATGTGGGACTATTGTTATCAACTTTACATCTTTTCGCATCCACACTATGAACATGTGTAAGATTACGCTCGAGATTCATTAAGAATAAACCATTGACCATCGAAGCATGACCATAAAACATATCCCTCATATAAATCGAACAACCATTATTCTCAGACTTAAATGAGTAGCAATCTCGTATTAAACGAGATCCAGATACAATGTTCATGCTCAAACTTGGCACTAAATAACAATTATTAAGGTTCAAAACTAATCCCGTAGGTAAATGTAGAGGCAGCGTGCCGACGGCGATCACATCGACTCTGGAACCATTCCCGACGCGCATCGTTAACTCGTCCTTCGCCAGTCTCCGTTTATTCCGCAGCTCTTGCTGTGAGTTACAAATATGAGCAACGACACCGGTATCAAATACCCAGGAGTTACTAGGAGTACTGGTAAGGTACACATCAATTACATGTATATCAAATATACCTTTGGTGTTGCCGGCCTTCTTATCCGCTAAGTATTTGGGGCAGTTCCGCTTCAAAGGACCCTTCCCTTGCAATAAAAGCACTCACCTCGTGCTTGGGTCCATTCTTTGACTTCTTCCCGCAACAAAGCTTACGGGCGCGGCAACATCTTTGCCGTCCTTCTTGAAGTTCTTCTTACCCTTGCCCTTCTTGAACTTAGTGGTCTTATTGACCATCAACACTTGATGTTCTTTCTTGATTTCAGCCTCTCTCGACTTCAAGATCGAGAACACTTCAGAATGGTCTTTACCATCCCCGCATGTTGTAGTTCATCACAAAGCTCTTTTAGGTTGGTGGGAGCGATCGAGGATTCTGTCAATGACCGCCTCATCTGGGAGGTTTATGTTCACTGGGTCATACGGTTGTGCAACCCTGACATCTTCGTGGATGTGCTCACCGACGTAACTGTTTTCCTCCATCTTACAATCTGTAGAACTTGTCGGAGACATCATATCTCTTGACCCGGCATGAGCTTGGAAAACTAGTTTCAGCTCTTCAACATCTCATATGCTCCGTGATGCTCAAAACGCTTTTGGAGCCCCGGTTCTAAGCTGTAAAGCATGCTGCACTCGAACGAGGGAGTAATCATCAAGACGAGCTTGCCAAGCGCTCATAACGCCTTGGTTCTCTCGACGGAGCGTCACCTAGCGGTCCTTCTAGGACATATTGCTTCCTGGCAGCTATGCGGATGATCTCGTGTTCCGGACCCGATCCGTATAGTTGCTACCATCATCTTTCAGCTTGGTTTTCTAGGAACGCGTTGAAGTTCATGTTGACATTAGCGTTGGCCATTGATCTACAAGACATATTTGCAAAGGTTTTAGACTAAGTTCATGATAATAAAGTTCTAATCAAAATTATGAACTCCCACTTAGATTAGACATCCCTCTAGTCATCTAAGTGTTACACGATCCGAGTCGACTAGCCCGTGTCCGATCATCACGTGAGACGGACTAGTCATCGTCGGTGAACATCTTCATGTTGATCGTATCTTCCATACGACTCGTGTTCGACCTTTCGGTCTCCCTGTTCCAAGGCCATGTCTGCACATGCTAGGCTCGTCAAGTTAACCCTAAGTGTTTTTGCTGTGTAAAACTGTCTTACACCCGTTGTATGTGAACGTAAGAATCCATCACACCCGATCATCACGTGGTGCTTAGAAGCGACTTAACTGTAGCAACGGTGCACGCTTAGGGAGAACACTTCTTGAAATTTTTAAGGGATCATCTTATTTACTACCGTCGTCCTAAGTAAACAAGATGCATAAACATAATAAACATCACATGCAATTATATAGTTGTGACATGATATGGCCAATATCATAAAGCTCCATTGATCTCCATCTTCGTGGCTCCATGATCATCTTGTCACCGGCTTGACACCATGATCTCCATCATCATGATCTCCATCATCGTGTCTGCATGAAGTTGTCACGCCAACGACTACTTCTACTTCTACGACTAACGCATTTAGCAATAAAGTAAAGTAGTTTACATGACGTTCTTCAATGAACGCAGGTCATACAAAAAATAAAGACAACTCCTATGGCTCCTGCCGGTTGTCATACTCATCGACATGCAAGTCGTGAATCCTATTACAAGAACATGATCTCATACATCACAATTCATCATTCATCACAACTTCTGGCCATATCACATCACATGATCAATCGCTGCAAAAACAAGTTAGACGTCCTCTAATTGTTGTTGCATCTTTTACGTGGCTGCGATTGGGTTCTAGCAAGAACGTTTTCTTACCTACGAATCACCACAACGTGATTTTGTCAACTTCTATTTACCCTTCATAAGGGCCCTGTTCATCGAGTCCGCTCCAACTAAAGTGGGAGAGACAGACACCGCCAGCCACCTTATGCAACTAGTGCATGTCAATCGGTGGAACCGGTCTCACGTAAGCGCGCGTGTAAGGTTGGTCCGGCCGCTTCATCCCACAATACCGTTGAAGCAAGAAAAGACTAGTAGAGGCAAGTAAGTTGACAAGATCCACGCCCACAACAAATTGTGTTCTACTCGTGCATTAGAGAACTACGCATAGACCTAGCTCATGATGCCACTGTTGGGGAACGTTGCAGAAAATTAAAATTTTTCCTATGGTTTCACCAAGATCCATCTATGAGTTCATCTAAGCAACGAGTCATGGGAGAGAGTTTGCATCTACATACCACTTGTAGATCACGTGCGGAAGCTTGCAAGGTGATGATGTAGTCGTACTCGACGTGATTCGAATCACCGATGACCTAGTGCTGAACGGACAGCACCTCCGCGTTCAACACACGTGCAGTGCAGATGGGTGACGTCTCCTCCATCTTGATCCAGCAAGGAGGAAGGAGAGGTTGAGGAAGACAGCTCCACCGGCAAAGACGGCGGCGTGGTGATGGTGGAGAAGCAAGATCTCGGCAGGGCTTCCCGAGCACACAACGGAGGAGGAGAGGTGTTGGGAGGGAGGGCTGCGCCTTGGCTTGTGGTGCGGCTGCCCTCCCTCACACCCCTCTATTTATAGGGGAAGGGAGAGGGGGCGGCCCCTCTAGATCCATCTAGAGGGGCGGCGGCCAGGGAGGGGGACTTGCCCCCAAGCAAGGGGCGCCCCTCTAAGGTTCCCCCTCAACCCTAGGCGCAAGGGCCCAAGGGAGGGTGCGCCCAGCCACCAGGGCTGGCCAACTCCCCACGCAGCCCAAGTGGCCCCAGGAGGGGTGGCCCCTCCCGTGGACCCCGGAACCCTTCTGTGGCCCCAGACAATACCGTATGCCCCTCAAACTTTCCGCTGTCCTTTATCAACTTCCCATATATAAATCTTTACCTCCGGACCCTTCCGAACTCCTCGTGACGTCCGGGATCTCATCCGGACTCAACAACATTCGGTAGTCACATACTAGTCTTCCTAATAACCCTAGAGTCACCGAACCTTAAGTGTGTAGACCCTACGGGTTCGGGAGACACGCAGACATGACCAAGACGACTCTCGGGCAATAACCAACAGTGGGGTCTGGATACCCATGTTGGCTCCCACATGCTCCTCGATGATTTCATCGGTTGAACCACAATGTCGAGGATTCGATCAAACCCTGTATGCAATTCCCTTTGTCATTCGGTACGTTACTTGCCCGAGACTCGATCGTCGGTATCCCAATACCTTGTTCAGTCTCGTTACCGGCAAGTCACTTTACTCGCATCGTAATGCATGATCCCGTGGCAACACCTTGGTCACCTTGAGCTCATTATGATGATGCATTACCGAGTGGGCCCAGAGATACCTCTCCGTCATACGGAGTGACAAATCCCATCTCGATCCGTGTCAACCCAACAGATACTTTCGGAGATACCCGTAATGCACCTTTATAGTCACCCGATTCGCCAGACGCTTGATACACCCAAGGCACTCCTACGGTATCCGGGAGTTACACGATCTCATGGTTGAAGGAAGAGATACTTGACATTGGCAAAGCTCTAGCAAATGAACTACACGATCTTTTATGCTATGCTTAGGATTGGGTCTTGTCCATGACATCATTCTCCTAATGATGTGATCCCGTTATCAACGACATCCAATGTCCATAGTCAGGAAACCATGACTATCTGTTGATCACAACGAGCTAGTCAACTAGAGGCTCACTAGGGACATATTGTGGTCTAAGTGTTCACACGTGTATTACGATTTCCGGATAATACAGTTATAGCATGAACAAAAGACAATTATCATGAATAATGAAATATAATAATACTTTTATTATTGCCTCTAGGGCATATTTCCAACATATCTTGCCTTCGGATCTATGATAGAAGGTGTACCCAATAGTTTCCTTTGGGTATTCTATGAAGACGCATTTCTCCGATTTGGGTTTGAGCTTATCAGGATGAAACTTTTTCACATAAGCATCACAACCCCAAACTTTAAGAAACGACAACTTGGGTTTCTTTACTAAACCAAAGTTCATATGGTGTCGTCTCAACGGATTTAGATGGTGCCCTTTTAACGTGAATGCAGCTGTCTCTAATGCATAACCCCAAAACAATAGTGGTAAATCAGTAGGAGACATCATAGATCGCACCATATCCAATAAAGTGCGGTTACGACGTTCGGACACACCATAACGTTGTGGTGTTCTAGGTGGCATGAGCTGTGAAACTATTCCACATTGTTTTAATTGAAGACCAAACTCGTAACTCAAATATTCGTCTCCGCGATCAGATCGTAGAAACTTTATTTTTCTTGTTACGATGATTTTCCACTTCACTCTGAAATTCTTTGAACCTTTCAACTATTTCAGACTTATGTTTCATAAAGTAGATATACCCATATCTGCTCAAATCATCTTGTGAAGGTTAGAAAATAACGATACTTGCCACGAGCATCAACACTCATTGGATCGCATACATCGGTATGTATTATTTCCAATAAGTTAGTAGCTTGTTCCATTGTTCTCGAGAACGGAGTTTTAGTCATCTTGCCCAAAAGGCACGGTTCGCAAGCATCAAATGAGTCATAACCAAGTGATTCCAAAAATCCATCTTTATGGAGTTTCTTCATGCGCTTTACACGGATATGACCCAAATGGCAGTGCCACAAATAAGTTGCACTATCATTATTAACTTTGCATCTTTTGGCATTAATATTATGAATATGTGTATCACTACGATCGAGATCCAACAAACTATTTTCATTGGGTGTATAACCATCGAAAGTCTTATTCACGTAAACAGAATAACAATTATTCTTTAACTTCAAATGAATAACCGTATTGCAATAAACATGATCAAATCATATTCATGCTCAACGCAAACGCCAAATAACTTTTATTTAGGTTTAACAATAATCCCGAAAGTATAGGGAGTGTGCGATGATGATCATATCAATCTTGGAACTACTTCCAACACTCATCGTCACTTTCCCTTTAACTAGTCTCTGTTTATTCTGTAACTCATGTTTCGAGTTACTAATTTTTTTAGCAACTGAACAAGTATCAAATACTCAGGGGCTACTATAAACACTAGTAAGGTACACATCAATAACCTGTACATCAAAATATACCCTTGTTCACTTTGCCATCCTTCTTATCCACCAAATATTTGGAGTTGTTCCACTTCCAGTGACCATTTCCTTTGCAGTAGAAGCACTCAGTTTCGGGCTTAGGTCCAGCTTTGGGCTTCTTCACGGGAGTGATAACTTGTTTGCCATTCTATTTGAAGTTTCCCTTTCTTTCCTTTTGCCCTTTTCTTGATACTAGTGATCTTTTCAATCATCAACACTTGATGCTCTTTCTTGATTTCTACCTTCGTCGATTTCAACATCACGAAGAGCTTGGGAATCACTTTCGTCATCCCTTGCATATTGTAGTTCATCACGAAGTTCTACTAACTTGGTGATGGTGACTAGAGAATTCTGTCAATCACTATTTTATCTGGAAGATTAACTCCCACTTGATTCAAGCGATTGTAGTACCTGCATAATCTGAGCACAAGCTCACTAGTTGAGCAATTCTCCTCCATCTTTTAGCTATAGAACTTGTTGGAGACTTCATATCTCTCAACTCGGTATTTGCTGGAAATATTAACTTCAATTCTGGAACATCTCATATGGTCCATGACGCTCAAAACGCCTTTGAAGTCCCGATTCTAAGCCGTTAAGCATGGTGCACTAAACTATCAAGTAGTCATCATATTGAGCTAGCCAAACGCTCATAACGTCTGCATCTGCTCCTGCAATAGGTCTGTCACCTAGCGGTGCATTAAGGACATAATTCTTTTGTGCAGCAATGAGGATAAACCTCAGATCACGTATCTAATCCGCATCATTGCTACTAACATCTTTCAACACAATTTTCTCTAGGAACATATCAAAATAAACATATGAAAGCAACAACGTGAGCTATTGATCTACAACATAATTTGCAAAATACTACCAGGACTAAGTTCATGATAAATTTAAGTTCAATTAATCATATTACTTAAGAACTCCCACTTAGACAGACATCTCTCTAGTCATCTAAGTGATCACGTGATCCAAATCAACTAAACCATAACCGATCATCATGTGAGATGGAGTAGTTTTCAATGGTGAACATCACTATGTTGATCATATCTACTATATGATTCACGCTCGACCTTTCGGTCTCCGTGCTCGAGGCCATATCTGCATATGCTAGGCTCGTCAAGTTTAACTTGAGTATTCGCGTGTGCAAAACTGGCTTGCACCCGTTGTAGATGGACGTGAGAGCTTATCACACCCGATCATCACGTGGTGTGCAGGCACGATGAACTTTGGCAACGGTGCATACTCAGGGAGAACACTTCTTGATAATTAGTGAGAGATCATCTTCAAATGCTACCGTCAATCAAAGCAAGAATAAGATGTATAATAGATAAACATCATATGCAATCAAAATATGTGACATGATATGGCCATGATCATCTTGCGCCTTTGATCTCCATCTCCAAAGTACTGTCTTGATCTCTATCGTCACCGGCACGACACCATGATCTTTATCATCTTGATCTATATCAATGTGTCATCACATGGTTGTCTTACCAACTATTGCTTTTGCAACTATTGCTATCGTATAGCAATAAAGTAAAGCAATTATTTGGATCTTGCATCTTATGCAACAAAGAGACATCCATAGGGCTTCTGCCAGTTGCCGATAACTTCAACAAAACATGATCATCTCATACAACAAGTTATATCTCATCACGTCTTGACCATATCACATCACAACATGCCCTGCAAAAACAAGTTAGACGTCCTCTACTTTGTTGTTGCAAGTTTTACGTGGCTGCTACGGGCTGAGCAAGAACCGTTCTTACCTACGCATCAAAACCACAATGATAGTTTGTCAAGTTGGTGCTGTTTTAACCTTCGCAAGGACCGGGCGTGGCCACACTCGGTTCAACTAAAGTTGGAGAAACTGACACCCGCTAGTCAGCTGTGTGCAAAGCACGGCGGTAAAACGAGTCTCGCGTAAGCGTACGTGTAATGTCGGTCCGGGCCGCTTCATCCAACAATACCACCGAACCAAAGTATGACATGCTGGTAAGCAGTATGACTTGTATCGCCCATAACTCACTTGTGTTCTACTCGTGCATATGACATCTATGCAAAAAACCTAGGCTCGGATGCCACTGTTGGGGAACGTAGTAATTTCAAAAAAATTCCTACGCACACGCAAGATCATGGTGATGGCATAGCAACGAGAGGAGAGTATTCGTCCACGCACCCTCGTGAGACCGTAAGCGGAGCGTTAGCTGCAACGCGGTTGATGTAGTCGACGCCTTCACGATCCGACCGATCCAAGCACCGAACGTCACGGGCCTCCGAGTTCAGCACACGCTCAGCTCGATGGCGATCTCCGCCTCCGATCCAGCAAAGCTCGGAGATGAGTTCCTTCAAAGACGACGGCGTGGTGGCGATGATGATGTTCTATCGCGCGGGCTTCGCCTAAACTCCGCGACGATATGACCGAGGTGGAATATGGTTGAGGGGGCACCGCTGCGGCTAAGGAACGATCCTAGATCAACTTGTGTGTCTATGGGTGCCCCCAGCCCCGTATATAAAGGAGCAAGGGGAGGCCGGCCGGCCTGGGCGCGCGGAGGGGGGAGTCCTCCTCCTAGTGGGAGTAGGACTCCCTTTCCTAGTCCAACTAGGAAGGAGGAAGGGGAAGGAAAGAGAGGAGAGGAGAGGGAAAGAGGGCTGCGCCCCTCCCTATTCCAATTCGGACTCACCGGGAGGCGCGCCACCTCCGGGCTGCTGCCCTCTCTCTCCCTCGGGCCCACTAAGGCCCAATACTTCCCGGGGGTTCCGTAACCCCTCCCACTCCGTTTTCTCCGAAATCACCCGGAACACTTCCGGTGTCCGAATATAGTCGTCCAATATATCAATCTTTATGTCTCGACCATTTCGAGACTCCTCGTCATGTCCGTGATCACATCCGGGACTCCAAACAAATTTCGGTACATCAAAACTTATAAACTCATAATAAAGCTGCCATCGTAACATTTAAGCGTGCGGACCCTACGGGTTCGAGAACTATGTAGACATGACCTAGAACCATTCTCGGTCAATAACCAATAGCGGGACCTGGATGCCCATATTGGTTCCTCCATATTCTACGAAGATCTTTGTCGGTCAAACCGCATAACAACATACGTTGTTCCCTTTGTCATCAGTATGTTACTTGCCCGAGATTTGATCGTCGGTATCCAATACCTAGTTCAATCTCGCATCGGCAAGTCTCTTTACTCGCTCAGTAATGCACCATCTCGTAACCAACTCATTGGTCACATTGCTTGCAAGGCTTATAATGATGTGCATTACCGAGAGGGCTCAGAGATACCTCTCTGACGATCGGAGTGACAAAACCTAATCTCGAAATACGCCAACTCAACATGTACCTTCGGAGACACCTGTAGTACTCCTTTATAATCACCCAGTTACGTTGTGACGTTTGGTAGCATCCAAAGTGTTCCTCCGGTAAACGGGAGTTGCATAATCTCATAGTTATAGGAACATGTATAAGTCATGAAGAAAGCAATAGCAGTATACTAAACGATCAAGTGCTAGGCTAACGGAATGGGTCAAGTCAATCACATCATTCTCCTAATGATGTGATCCCGTTAATCAAATGACAACTCATGTCTATGGCTAGGAAACTTAACCATCTTTGATTCACCAGCTAGTCAAGTAGAGGCATACTAGTGGCACTATGTTTGTCTATGTATTCACACATGTATTATGTTTCCGGTTAATACAATTCTAGCATGAATAATAAACATTTATCATGAAATAAGGAAATAAATAATAACTTTATTATTGCCTCTAGGGCATATTTCCTTTACAACCCTAGCCGGATCATCGAGGGGCAAGATTTTGTCGACCGTAGTCGCCACTTCATCTTCATCATAACCGGCATTGAAGAACTCGCACAGATGGTCGGAGGGCGTCGGAGATGGCGGAGATGGCGGTGTCGCATCCACCTCCTCATCCCCATGGTCCTCGTCGGCGTCGGCGAGAGCCCAGAACCGGCCCCCCACCCGCCGATGGTCGCCGAAGAACGGAGGCGGCGGCCCCGCGGTCACCCCGTTGGTCGCCCCCCCAGTCGCCCTACGCATATTTCATAAACTTACGAAAC
This sequence comes from Aegilops speltoides, assembly GCA_021437245.1. Lineage (NCBI taxonomy): Eukaryota > Viridiplantae > Streptophyta > Magnoliopsida > Poales > Poaceae > Aegilops > Aegilops speltoides. The sequence continues at coordinate 59,616,448 of CM038146.1, read as the reverse complement.
ATGTAATTAACCACTTTTGTTGGATCTCACTCATCAGGAACCTAGGCAAATTCCTCCTATACAAGGAAGAACCTAGCTGGAGTCGAGTGGCATCAATCAAGCAGTAAACAACAGTGTGACCCTAGGCAAATTATAGAATATCTGTCATGCTCCTACACAAGCATGAACATGGGAGTCCAGTCCAGTGCAGTGGCAGTGACCAAACCCCGGACGGGCTTCAGCATGGCAGTTTGGTTCACAACCAACCAGATTAGAAATGATGCTAGAGCAGAGCAGCAAAAAATCGGGAAAAAAACCTCAGTGGAAAGGGGAAGAGCAAAGACCTTGTTTGTGGAGTCGAGGTCAGGGTCATCGACTTGGGCTTGGGGTCCCAATTGTCCTCCTCGTCCATGGAGCCAGGCGCTTGCTGCACCAAATTGAGCAGGAAAATAAATTTTATAATACTCCAAGGTCAGACATACAATAAGAGCAGCCCGGTGCATGAAGCTCCCACTTGTGCAGTGTCCGAGGAAGGATCAGCCATACAATCAAGCGGAAAAGGGAAGAAAGAAAATCACATGAAGATTATAAGAAACAGAGCAAGAACTTAGAGCCTAATTCTGCCCTGTCTAAGGCCCACATAATTTACCAAGCCAAATGCAAGATGAAAAGATGCCAGGTAAGTAACTTGACAAGAACAGAGATATGTTTATCTAGCTAGAACAGAGCCAAAGGAAAATTCAGTGGTTTAATAAAAAGCTAACAGGCAACCATTAGAGCATCATTTACAATCCAAGTGAGTCCAGCAAAGCCACCTAAGTAGCCATGGCAGGAAGGGCATGACCCAGAGCTATATGGCGTGTACTCTTGTTGCTAACAGTAACAAGCTTTTGCTTGATGTAGTGTTGCATCAGAAGCTCCACACGGACCATCGAACCATGGAATTTCATCATGGATGCAATTTTAAACCCAAATCAATCTTATGGCTGGCTTCAAAGTTTCAAAGCTGCAAAAAGACACGTGCAGGCACAAACGAGCTCTGCACCTAAAAGCAACTGCCAGGAAGTATGGAATCCACTAGCTAGAGCATCATACCACATTATTCCAAAAAAACACAAAACCTACTAATTAAGCAGCAAGGCCATGACCACCGCATACATGTACATAGCTAGCTCCTCTACCTAATGGGCCATTAGCAGAAAAGCAAGTCGCTTAATTTTTTTTCGAAAAGGAGGATGACCCCCGGCCTCTGCATCTGGGAGATGCATACGGCCACTTTATTAATTATTCTCGAGGACCTTACAAAGTATTACAAACAATATTCCTGAATCCACCATCTCGGCAACATATTCAGCTACTCTTATCCATATGATGAAGGGATGCTAGTTGGGCCACTACCCAAACCACTCACCTAAACCTAACATCAAAAGCCGGAAGCCCCAGCCGAGCCACATACCGGGTCTGGGGCACAATCCGGTCAGACACACTCTTGTGTCGTCGCAGCCATCTTCCACAGGTCCGTCTTCAGAATATATTGAGTCTTCTACCTTGTGTAGGCCACTCCGCCATAGACATCACCATGACGCCAGACAGCTACCTCCTCCTGCGCGAGTCCATCTCCGCACATCGGGCGGCGCGCCTCCACAGTGCCATGCCGCCGATCTTCGCCGCCATCAATGAGTGAGATGAAGTTGAAGGAAATATGCCCTAGAGGCAATAATAAAGTTATTATTTATTTCCTTATTTCATGATAAATGTTTATCATTCATGCTAGAATTGTATTAACCGGAAACATGATACATGTGTGAATGCATAGACAAAACAATATGTCACTAGTATGCCTCTACTAGACTAGCTTGTTAATCAAAGATGGTCATGTTTCCTGACCATGAACAAAGAGTTGTTATTTAATTAACAGGGTCACATCATTAGTAGAATGATCTGATTGACATGACCCATTCCATTAGCTTAGCACACGATCGTTTAGTATGTTGCTACTGCTTTTATCCATGACTTATACATGTTCCTGTAACTATGAGATTATGCAACTCCGCCACGGAGGAACACTTTGGTGCTACCAAACGTCACAACGTAACTAGGTGATTATAAAGGAGTACTACAGTGTCTCCAAAGGCGATGTTGGGTTGGCATATTTCGAGATTAGGTTTTGTCACTCCGATTGTCGGAGAGGTATCTCTGGGCCCTCTCGGTAATGCACATCATCAAGCCTTGCAAGCATTACAACTAATGAGTTAGTTGTGAGATGATGTATTACGGAACGAGTAAAGAGACTTGCCGTAACGAGATTGAACTAGGTATTGGATACCGACGATCGAATCTCGGGCAAGTAACATACCGATGACAAAGGAACAACGTATGTTGTTATGCGGTCCGACCGACAAAGATCTTCGTAGAATATGTAGGAACCAATATGGGCATCCAGGTCCGCTATTGGTTATTGACCGAGAATAGTTCTAGGTCATGTCTACATTGTTCTCGAACCGTAGGGTCCGCACGCTTAAGGTTTCGATGACAATTATTATGAGTTTATGTATTTTGATGTACCAAGAAGTTCGAGTCCCTGATGTGATCACGGACATGACGAGGAGTCTCGAAATGGTCGAGACATAAAGATTGATATATTGGAAGCCTATATTTGGAGTTCGAATGGTTCCGTGAAAACAGAATTTATCGAGTACCGGAGGTTACCGGAACCCCGGAGGTAAATGGGCCTTAGTGGGCCTCGAGGAGAAGAGCAGGGCCGGCCAGGGGTGGCCGCCCCCCCCCAGTCCGAATAGGACAAGGAGGCGGCGCCTTTCCTCTTCCCCTCCCCCAATCCTATTCCAACTAGGAAGGGGAGTCCTACTCCTGGGAGTAGGACTCCTCCCAGCGCCTCCTCTGGGCCGGCCGCACCCCCCTCCCTCCTTTATATCACGGGGCAGGGGCACCCTAGAACACACAAGTTTGATCTACGGATCGTTCCTTAGCCGTGTCGGTGCCCCCTCCACCATATTCCACCTCGGTCATACCGTCGCGAAGCTTAGGCGAAGCCTGCGCCGTGAAACATCAAGATCGTCACCATGCCGTCGTCTTGACGAAACTCTCCTCGACACTCGGCTGGATCGAGTACGAGGGACGCCATCGAGCTGTCGTGTGTCAAGAACTCGGGCGCCGGAGTAACGGCGCCGATCGGTCGGATCGCGAGGAGAATGTACGACTACTTCCTCTACGCCAGTGATCGCTTCCGCTTCAGTTCTACGAGGGTATGTGGACAACACTCTCCCTCTCGTTGCTATTCATCACCATGATCTTGCGTGTGCGTAGAATTTTTTGAAATTACTACGCTCCCCAACAAGGGTATCGAGCCAGGTTTTTATGGTTTGATGTTTTGCACGAGTAGAACACAAGTGAGTTGTGGGCGATACAAGTCATACTACCTACCAGCATGTCATACTTTGGTTCAGCGGTATTGTGAGATGAAGCGGCCTGCACCGACATTACGCCAGACGCTTACGCGAGACTGGTTTCACCGCCACGAGCACTCGCTGCTTAAAGGTGACTGGTGGGTGTCTGCTCTCTCACTTTAGTTGAATCGAGTGTATACGCCCGGTCCTTGAGAAGGTTAAAACGGAGTCTATTTGACGAAGTATCGCTGTGGTTTTGATGCGTAGGTGAGACTGGTTCTTGCTTAAGCCCGTAGCAGCCACGTAAAATTTGCAACAACAAAGTAGAGGACGCCTAACTTGTTTTTGCAGGCATGTTGTGATGTGATATGGTCAAGACGTGATGCTATATTTTATTGTATGAGATGATCATGTTTTGTAACCGGTTATCGGCAATCGGCAGGAGCCATATGGTTGTCGCTTTATTATATGCAATGTAATCGCTTCGTAATGCTTTACTTTATCACTAAGCGGTAGCGATAGTCGAGAAGCATAAGATTGGCGAGACGACAACGATGCTACGATGAAGATCAAGGTGTCGCGCGGTGATTTATGGTGATCATGGTGGTGCCGCAAGATGGAGATCATGAAGCACAAGATGATGATGACCATATCATATCACTTATATTGATTTGCATGTGATGTTTATCCTTTATGCATCTTATCTTGCTTTGATTGACGGTAGCATTATAAGATGATCTCTCACTAAATTATCAAGAAGTGTTCTCCCGAGTATGCACCGCTGCCAAAGTTCGTCGTGCCTGCACACCACGTGATGATCGGGTGTGATAAGCTCTCGTCCATCTACAACGGTGCAAGCCAGTTTTGCACACGCAGAATACTCGGTTAAACTTGACGAGCCTAGCATATGCGAGATATGGCCTCGAACACGGAGACCGAAAGGTCGAGCGTGAATCATATAGTAGATATGATCAACATAAGATGTTCACCATTGAAAACTACTCCATTTCACGTGATGATCGGTTATGGTTTAGTTGATTTGGATCACGTGATCACTTAGATGACTAGAGAGATGTTTTTCTAAGTGGGAGTTCTTAAGTAATATGATTAATTGAACTTAAATTTATCATGAACTTAGTACCGATAGTATCTTGCTTGTTTATGTTTGATTGTAGATAGATGGCTCGTCTTTGTTGTTCCGTTGAATTTTAATGCGTTCCTTGAGAAAGCAAAGTTGAAAGATGATGGTAGCAATTACACGGATCGGGTCCGTAATCGAGGATTATCCTCATTGCTGCACGTAAGAGTTACATCCTGGATGCACCGCTGGGTGCGAACTGCTTCCGATGCTGGCCGACGACGTTAAGAACGTCTGGCGAGCAAAGCTGATGACTACTCTATAGTTCGATGTGCCATGCTTTACGGCTTAGAACCGGGACTTCAACGACGTTTTGAGCGTCATGGAGCATATGAGATGTTCCAGAGTTGAAGTTAATATTCCAACAGAATGCCCGGATTGAGAGATATGAAGTCTCCAATAAGTTCTATAGCTGCAAGATGGAGGAGAACAGTTACATTAGTGAGCACATACTCGTAATGTCCGGGTACTACAATCACTTGACACAATTGGGAGTTAATCTTCCGGATGATTGTGTCATTGATGTAATTCTTCAATCACCGCCACCAAGCTACAAAGGCTTCGTGATGAACTATAATATGCAAGGGTTAGTAAAGACTATGCACGAGCTCTTCGCAATGCTAAAGGCTGCGGAGGTAGAAATCAAGAAGGAGCATCAAGTGTTGATGGTCAATAAGACCACTAGTTTCAAGAAGAAAGGCAAAGGGAAGAAGAAGGAACTTCAAGAAGAACAGCAAACAAGTTGCTGCTCAGAGAAGAAACCCAAGTCTGGACCTAAGCCTGAAACGAGTGCTTCTACCGCAAGCGATCGTCATTTGGAAGCGGAACTGCCCCAAGTATTTGGCGGATAAGAAGGATGGCAAGGTGAACAAAGGTATATGTGATATACATGTTATTGATGTGTACCTTACTAGAGCTCGCAGTAGCACCTGGGTATTTGATACTGGTTCGGTTGCTAATATTTGCAACTCGAAACAGGGACTACGGATTAAGCGAACACTGGCAAAGGACGAGGTGACGATGCGCGTGGGAAATGGTTCCAAAGTCGATGTGATCGCGGTCGGCACGCTACCTCTACATCTACCTTCGGGATTAGTTTTAGACCTAAATAATTGTTATTTGGTGCCTGCGTTGAGCATGAACATTATATCTGGATCTTGTTTGATGCGAGACGGTTATTCATTTAAATCCAGAGAATAATGGTTGTTCTATTTATATGAGTAATATCTTTTATGGTCATGCACCCTTGAGGAGTGGTCTATTTTTGATGAATCTTGATAGTAGTGATACACATATTCATAATGTTGAAACCAAAAGATGCAAAGTTGATAATGATAGTGCAACTTATTTGTGGCACTGCTGTTTAGGTCATATCGGTGTAAAGCGCATGAAGAAACTCCATCTTGATGGACTTTTGGAGTCACTTGATTATGAATCACTTGGCACTTATGAACCGTGCCTCATGGGCAAGATGACTAGAACCCGTTCTCCGGTACTATGGAGAGAGCAACAGATTTGTTGGAAATCATACATACTGAGATGTATGTGGTCCGATGAATGTTGAGGCTCGTGGCGGATATCGTTATTTTCTCACCTTCACAGATGACTTAAGCAGATATGGGTATATCTACTTAATGAAACATAAGTCTGAAACATTTGAAAAGTTCAAAGAATTTCAGAGTGAAGTTGAAAATCATCGTAACAAGAAAATTAAATTTCTACGATCGATCGTGGAGGTGAATATTTGAGTTACGAGTTTGGTCTACATTTGAAACAATGCGGAATAGTTTACGCAACTCACGCCACCCGGAACACCACAGCGTAATGGTGTGTCCGAACGTCGTAATCGCACTTTACTAGATATGGTGCGATCTATGATGTCTCTTACAGATTTACCGCTATCGTTTTGGGGTTATGCTCTAGAGACGGCCGCATTCACACTGAATAGAACACCGTCGAAATCCGTTGAGACGACACCTTATGAACTGTGGTTTGGCAAGAAACCAAAGTTGTCGTTTCTAAAAGTTTGGGGATGCGATGCTTATGTGAAAAACTTCAACCTGATAAGCTCGAACCCAAATCGAGAAATGTGTCTTCATAGGATACCCAAAGGAGACAGTTGGGTACACCTTCTATCACAGATCCGAAGGCAAGACATTCGTTGCTAAGAATGGATCCTTTCTAGAGAAGGAGTTTCTCTCGAAAGAAGTGAGTGGGAGGAAAGTAGAACTTGATGAGGTAATAGTACCTTCTCCCTTACTTGAAAGTAGTTAAATCGCAGAAATCGGTTTACGAGACACCTACACCAAGTAGTGAGGAAGTTGATGATGTTGATCATGAAACTTCAGATCAAATTACTACGTAACCTCGTAGATCAACCAGAGTAAGATCCGCACTGAGTGGTACGGCAATCCTGTTCGGAAATCATGCTACTAGATCATGATGAACCTACGAACTATGAAGAAGCGATGGTGAGCCCAGATTCCATAAAATGGCTTGAGGCCATGAAATCTGAGATGGGATCCATGTATGAAAACAAAGTATGGACTTTGGTTGACTTGCCCGAGGGTCGGCAAGCAATAGAAAACAAGTGGATCTTCAAGAAGAAGACCGACGCCGACGGTAATATCACTCGTCTACAAAGCTCGACTTGTCGCAAAGGGTTTTCGACAAGTTCAAGGGATTGACTACGATGAGACCTTCTCACCCGTAGCGATGCTTAAGTCTGTCCGAATCATGTTAGCAATTGCCGCATTTTATGATTATGAAATTTGGCAAATGGATGTAAAGACTGCATTCTGAATGGATTTACGGAAGAAGAGTTGTATATGATGCAACCGAAGGTTTTATCGATCCAAAGGAGCTAACAAAGTGTGCAAGCTCCAGCGATCCATTTATGGACTGGTGCAAGCATCTCGGAGTTGGAATAAACGCTTTGATAGTGTGATCAAAGCATTTGGGTTTGTCAGACTTTTGGAGAAGCTCAGTATTTACAAGAAAGTGAGTGGGAGCTCAGAGCATTTACGATATTATATGTAGATGACATATTCTGATCGGAAATGATATAGAATTTCTGGATAGCATAAAGGGATACTTGAATAAGAGTTTTTCAATGAAAGACCTCGGTGAAGCTGCTTACATATTGGGCATTAAGATCTATAGAGATAGATCAAGACGCTTAATTGGACTTTCACAAAGCACATACCTTGACAAAATTTTGAAGAAGTTCAAAATGGATCAAGCAAAGAAAGGGTTCTTGCCTGTGTTACAAGGTGTGAAGTTGAGTAAGACTCAATGCCCGACCACTGCAGAAGATAGAGATAAAATGAAAGATGTTCCCTATGCTTCAGCCATAGGCTCTATCATGTATGCAATGCTGTGTACCAGACCTGATGTGTGCCTTGCTATAAGCCTAGCAGGGAGGTACCAAAGTAATCCAGAGTGGATCATCGGACAGCGGTCAAGAACATCCTGAAATACCTAAAAAGGACAAAGGATATGTTTCTCGTATATGGAGGTGACAAAGAGCTCATCGTAAATGGTTACGTTGATGCAAGCTTTGACACTGATCCGGACGATTCTAAATCGCAGACCGGATACGTATTTACACTAAACGGAGGAGCTGTCAGTTGGTGCAGTTCTAAACAAAGCGTCGTAGCGGGATCTACATGTGAAGCGAGTACATAGCAGCTTCGAAGCAGCTAATGAAGGAGTCTGGATGAAGGAGTTCATATCCGATCTAGGTGTCATACCTAGTGCATCGGGTCCAATGAAAATCTTCGTGACAATCTCGAGCAATTGCCTTAGCGAAGGAATCCAGATTTCACAAGAGGACCAAGCACATCAAGAGACGCTTCAATTCCATCCGGACTTAGTCCGTGGGAGACATAGAGATTTGCAAGATACATACGGATCTGAATGTTGCGACCCGTTGACTAAGCCTCTTCCACGAGCAAAACATGATCAGCACCAAGACTCCATGGGTGTTAGAATCATTACTATGTAATCTAGATTATTGACTCTAGTGCAAGTGGGAGACTGAAGGAAATATGCCCTAGAGGCAATAATAAAGTTATTATTTATTTCCTTATTTCATGATAAATGTTTATCATTCATGCTAGAATTGTATTAACCGGAAACATGATACATGTGTGAATGCATAGACAAAACAATATGTCACTAGTATGCCTCTACTAGACTAGCTTGTTAATCAAAGATGGTCATGTTTCCTGACCATGAACAAAGAGTTGTTATTTGATTAACAGGGTCACATCATTAGTAGAATGATCTGATTGACATGACCCATTCCATTAGCTTAGCACACGATCGTTTAGTATGTTGCTACTGCTTTTATCCATGACTTATACATGTTCCTGTAACTATGAGATTATGCAACTCCGTTTACGGAGGAACACTTTGGTGCTACCAAACGCGTCAACGTAATCGGGTGATTATAAAGGAGTACTACAGGTGTCTCCAAAGGCGTATGTTGGGTTGGCATATTTCGAGATTAGGTTTTGTCACTCCGATTGTCGGAGAGGTATCTCTGGGCCCTCTCGGTAATGCACATCACTGAAGCCTTGCAAGCATTACAACTAATGAGTTAGTTGTGAGATGATGTATTACGGAACGAGTAAAGAGACTTGCCGGTAACGAGATTGAACTAGGTATTGGATACCGACGATCGAATCTCGGGCAAGTAACATACCGATGACAAAGGGAACAACGTATGTTGTTATGCGGTCCGACCGACAAAGATCTTCGTAGAATATGTAGGAACCAATATGGGCATCCAGGTCCGCTATTGGTTATTGACCGAGAATAGTTCTAGGTCATGTCTACATTGTTCTCGAACCGTAGGGTCCGCACGCTTAAGGTTTCGATGATGCTTATTATGAGTTTATGTATTTTGATGTACGAAGAAGTTCGAGTCCCGGATGTGATCACGGACATGACGAGGAGTCTCGAAATGGTCGAGACATAAAGATTGATATATTGGAAGCCTATATTTGGAGTTCGGAATGGTTCGGGTGAAAACAGGAATTCTGGGAGTACCGGAGGTTACGGAACCCCGGGAGGTAAATGGGCCTTAGTGGGCCTCGAGGGAGAAGAGGAGGGCCGGCCAGGGGTGGCACGCCTCCCCCCCCCAGTCCGAATAGGACAAGGAGGGGGCGGCGCCTTTCCTCTTTCCCTCCCCAATCCTATTCCAACTAGGAAGGGAGTCCTACACCCTGGGAGTAGGACTCCTCCGGCCGCCTCCTCTCTGGGCCGGCCGCACCTCCCCTCCCTCCTTTATATCTGGGGCAGGGGGCACCCTAGAACACACAAGTTTGATCTACGGATCGTTCCTTAGCCGTGTCGGTGCCCCCTCCACCATATTCCACCTCGGTCATACCGTCAGCGAAGCTTAGGCGAAGCCCTGCGCCGTGAAACATCAAGATCGTCACCACGCCGTCGTCTTGACGAAACTCTCCCTCGACACTCGGCTGGATCGAGTACGAGGGACGCCATCGAGCTGTACGTGTGTCAAGAACTCGGGCGCCGGAGTAACGGCGCGGGATCGGTCGGATCGCGAGGAGAACGTCGACTACTTCCTCTACGTTGTGATCGCTTCGCTTCAGGTCTCACGAGGGTACGGACAACACTCTCCCTCTCGTTGCTATTCATCACCATGATCTTGCGTGTGCGTAGGAAATTTTTTGAAATTACTACGTTCCCCAACAGAAGTACCGCTCCACCACGACATGTACTGATACAGAGCGCTAGACAGAACAGCTCAAAGGCAACAGCAGCTGTGAAGCAGCGCTAATGCCATCACCCTACACACGGCGCAGATTTAAAGCCGTTGGAGCAGCCGCAAGTGAACAAGGCGGCACAAGCCGCCAGCCGCCACCACCGAACCACCACTGCACGCCCGCCACCACTTCTATCCCGGACGACGCCTCCAAGAAGGAATACGACGCCGCCACCGCCGCCGCCCAACCAGGGACCAAGGTCTTCACCACTAAGCGGGGGACAGAAGAGGAGGAGGAACCTCACCGCCTCCAAGGAGGATCGGCGCCAATGGCGTCGACTTATTTGTGGTCAGCCAGCTGGCCAAGGGGTTACCCCGTTCCAACTCACAACCTCGAACTCCCAACCACCCGAGCCGAAGGACAGCATCAAGAAGGATGCCGGCCACCGGAATCAGAAGGGGATCGAGCAGATAGGGCAAGATGAGGCGGGCCTTCTCCACAAGACGCCGATGTGGTCCGCGAGGAGACCACCGCGTCGCGACCCACGCCCGCTGCCCCCTTGCTACCCACGCAGCCAAGAGGACAGCCATCCAGCGCCCACCGGCGCCACCTGCCGAGGGATCCACGCCGGGCACACCATCCGGGGCCGCCGCCCCGGTGCCCTTGGCCCTCCACGAGATGCAGAGCAGCCAGATCCCCGCCGCCACCATCATAGATGACCAGCAGAAGCAGGGGCGCACCTCAGGCGGCGGCGGAGTGGAAGGAGGAGTGGGGAAGGAGGGTGGCGGCGCTAGGGTTGGGAACCCTCGAGTCGCCTTAGAAAGACGATGCGAGGGTCGGGGCAGATCAGATCGTACCCCGCTGCTCTTGTGACTTGAGCTTCTCCTTCAACCAACCGTTGGAAGACATCACATCATTTACCTTGTGTGGGGAGTCGAGGTCAAGGTGGTCGGCATGGGCGTGGGGTCCCGGTTGTCCTCCTCTTCAATGGAGCCAGGCACCTGCTGCACTAAATCAAGCAGGAAAATAAATAACTGCACCAAATCTTAGAAGGAACTAGACGAGGATACCTTGAACGTTTGTAGCCAAGGCCAAACCACGCCGTCACTGGTGGAGAGTCAAGCTGGACAAACCTGCAAGTATGCACGTGCCGGAACCAACCCAACCGGCAGCCATGGCTGCAAAGAAGAAGCCGAGTTAGAATGAACAACAGAGACATGCCAATTATACTAACATAATTTATGTATAGCTTGAACCAAAAAATGCTGCTGCATATTCGTTCATAGAAGAAACTGAACATCCAAAAGAAATGCTCCAGTTTTAGTCAATGTTGAACCATACAAATACATACATAGAAATTGAACCAACACTCATGATGTGCATTCATCGTATAGCTGTACAATTGCAGCTGAACCAATTGCAAACCAAGAGATACCAAAACAGAGGGAGAGCAACAATCAATGGACTAGATTAGTTAGTAGACTGGTGGTGGCTGCTGCTCTTGTTGTTGTTTTAGCAGCAGCGGAATACTAGAAATCTAGCAAGTATTAGTACTCTGCTGTACTAGTATTAGCACTCATAAAGGACGAATTTGACCTCAAGGAAATGAAGACAAGGGCAAGAATTATTTCTGCCAAATTAACCACCACGCGCATATATAGCTTGCTAATGAAAAAAAGAAAAAAAAACTAATTAAGCAGCAAGGCTATGATCACCAGCACGTGACCTCCACATAATGGGGCATTAGCAGAAAAGCAAGTTGTTTAACTAGCTAACAGCAACCATTGGAAGTTAGCGCATCATTTACCTTGTGTGGAGAGTTGAGGTCAAGGTGGTCGACTTGGGCTTGGTGTCCCGGTCGTCCTCATCCATGGAGCTAGGCGCCTACTGCACCAAATGGAGCAGCAAAATAAATAACTGCAGCAAATCTGAGAGAAAAGGAATTAGAGGAGGATACCTTCAACATTTGTAGCCTAGGCCAAACCACGCCATCGCCGGAGACTCGAGCTGGCCAAACCTGCAAAAGAAGAAGCTGAGTTAGAACGAATGCGGTGGCAAATGACAATTATATATTAACATATTCCAAGGCAAGCCATACAATGAACTGGGTAATTAATAGGAGGGGGAGTCTCATGCCAAGATAAAGTTGGTGCTTCTGCGACAGGTTGGATTGAAGATACACTTCGGCTTCGGTAGACCCCCTTCAACACAAGGACGGCTAAGATTGTCCCATACCCCTTCATAACAGAGGGCACGATATGCAAAAATCAAAAAAGAGGCCGCCCGCCTGCCGTCCGGCTCGTAATGTATATGTATACGTGTACACTTTTGTTTTTTCGGCGGGTTGTCCCGCCAGCGCGCCCACCCCCGCACGCCCACGTCCCCTACGCTAATTACGCGCGAACAGGCACGCATGCATGCATGGATGGCGCGGTTACGGGCCCCGCTGCCGATTGCAGCGCTGCGGCCTGCCCCGCTTCGCCTCGGCCTGCGGCGCGCTTCGCCTCGCGTCGGCCGCCCGCTTCGCCTCGACCTGCGGCGCTTCGCTTCCGCCTCGGCCTGCGCCCGCGCTGCCGCCTCGCCTCGCGTTAGCCGCCCCGGCGCTGCCGCCTGCCCCGCCCCGCTGCCGCCTCGCCTGCCCCCGACCCGCACTCTCCTCCCATAACCGCCCGACCAGCGCTAGCCTCACATAAATCGCCCCGACTCCGCCTCTCCTCTTTCTTCGATCCCCGACCCCGCGTTCTCCGATCGATCTCCGGGGCGGCAGCTCTCTCCGGCGCGATGCCTCGTGGACACGGATGCTTCGGCCGGCGTTGGTTCGGCTGGGGAGGCGGCAGTGGAGGCGCAGGGAGCAGTCGCCGGGCGGTTGGCGGCAGCGGAGGCGGCGGCAGCGGTGGTGGACGAGGTGGTGGACGCGGCGCCACGCCGGGCGGTCTGTGGCCCTCTAGCCTCAGCGGGCCGCAGACCGTCGATATTCATCGGCGGCATCCCGCGCCGTCGTCGTCGCCTAGCACACAGCTGGCACGTGATTTAGGCGACGGCTATGCCACGCTGGGCGGCACAACCGGTCCGTGGAACCCCGGTCGCCTCAACTTTTGGGTAGGCGCGACTTGACACCGTCGTCGGCTTCTACAAGTCTCGGGGCATCCGCGGACGCTCCAAACGCGCCCGTGCCCCTGCCGCCCGGTTGTGCAGGCCCGTGCCGTCGGCGAGCTTCGCCGACAGCGCCGCTGCCGCTCCGCCGCTCCGGCCGCCCTGAAGTTTCACATCCCGCCGGAACTAGCGGTGATGCAAGAGGAGGGCGACCCGTTGGAGTCGCCGGGTTTGATCCGCGCGATCCGGAACTCCACGTCGGAGACCGGTTGGATGCCGCCGGAGGATGTTGTTGACCCGAGGGACCCGGCAGACGAGCCGGGATACTGGCAGGTGATCAGGGAGTCGACCGATACACTAGCGCAACAGTCGTCTACCGTGGAAGAATTTTTCGGATACTTGGGCAGTCCCGATGACTCAGACGGCGGCAAAGACGGCGGTGAAGACGGCGGGCAGACGGTAGTGGTTGATCTTCTGAGTAGCTAGGAGGAGTAGTTAGATTTGTTTTAGTGTTAATCTTTCCACTGCCCTAATCTTTCATGTAAAATTTCATTTGAATGTAAAATATCCTAAATATGAACGAAATGTTGGGGAACGTAGTAATTTCAAAAAAATTCCTACGCACACGCAAGATCATGGTGATGGCATAGCAACGAGAGGGGAGAGTGTTGTCCACGTACCCTCGTAGACCGTAAGCGGAAGCGTTATAACAACGCGGTTGATGTAGTCGTACGTCTTCACGATCCGACCGATCCAAGTACCGAACGTACGGCACCTCCGAGTTCAGCACACGTTCAGCTCGATGACGATCTCCGGCCTCCGATCCAGTAGAGCTCCGGAGATGAGTTCCGTCAGCACAACGGCGTGGTGACGATGATGATGTTCTACCGGCGCAGGGCTTCACCTAAACTCCGCGACGATATGACCGAGGTGGAATATGGTGGAGGGGCGCCGCGGCTAAGGAACGATCCGTAGATCAACTTGTGTCTATGGGGTGCCCCCGCCCGTATATAAAGGAGCAAGGGGAGGCTGCCAGCCCTTAGGCGCGCCAAGGAGGAGGAATCCTCATCATAGTAAGAGTAGGATTCCTCCTTTCCTACTCCTACTAGGAGGGGGAAGGAAGGGGGAGAGGGGGGGGGGAAGGAAAGGGGGGCGCCGCCCCCCTCCTAGTCCAATTAAGACCAGAGGGAGAGGGGGGGCGCGGCCCACCCTGGTCGCCCCTCTCTCTTCCCACCAAGGCCCATGTGGCCCATTAACTCTCCCGGGGGGTTCCGGTAACCCCTCCGGCACTCTGGTTTTCTTCGAAATTACCCGGAACACTTCCGGTGTCCGAATATAGTTGTCCAATATATCAATCTTTATGTCTCGACCATTTCGAGATTCCTCGTCATGTCCGTGATCACATCTGGGACTCCGAACAAACTTCGGTACATCAAAACTTATAAATTCATAATAAAACTGTCATCGTAACGTCAAGCGTGCGGACCCTATGTGTTCGAGAACTATGTAGACATGACCTAGAACTATTCTCTGTCAATAACCAATAGCGGAACCTGGATGCCCATATTGGTTCCTACATATTCTACGAAGATCTTTATCGGTCAAACCGCATAACAACATACGTTGTTCCCTTTGTCATCGGTATGTTACTTGCCCGAGATTTGATCGTCGGTATCCAATACCTAGTTCAATCTCGTTACCGGTAAGTCTCTTTACTCGTTCTGTAATGCATCATCCCGTAACCAACTCATTGGTCACATTGCTTGCAAGGCTTATAATGATGTGCATTACCGAGAGGGCCCGAGATACCTCTCGACAATCGGAGTGACAAAACCTAATCTCGAAATACGCCAACTCAACATGTACCTTCGAGACACCTGTAGTACTCCTTTATAATCACCCGATTACGTTGTGACGCTTTGGTAGTACCAAAGTGTTCCTCCGATGGCGGAGTTGCATAATTCTCATAGTTACAGGAACATGTATAAGTCATGAAGAAAGCAATAACAGTATACTAAACGATCAAGTGCTAGGCTAACGGAATGGGTCATGTCAATCACATCATTCTCCTAATGATGTGATCCCATTAATCAAATGACAACACATGTCTATGGTTAGGAAACATAACCATCTTTGATCAATGAGCTAGTCAAGTAGAGGCATACTAGTGACTATATATTTGTCTATGTATTCACACATGTATCATGTTTCCGGTTAATACAATTCTAGCATGAATAATAAACATTTATCATGATATGAGGAAATAAATAATAACTTTATTATTGCCTCTAGGGCATATTTCCTTCACGAAATTATGTTGCTTTAACGAGTAGTGGAATGGTTGTATAATGTATCACTTATTGATATAGTTTTTGTTATTAATGGGATATTTCCATTGATATTGTAAAAAGGTGAAGTTAACACATAAAAAATATGAACGAAATTATGTTGCTTTAACGAGTAACGGAATGGTTGTATAATGTATCACTTATTGATATAGTTTTTGTTATTAATGGGATATTTCCATTGATATTGTAAAAAGGTGAAGTAAACACATAAAATACCGGCAAAAAATTTAAGCAACATAAAAAAAGAACCCAACCACCGATGCTGAGCCCATAGAGGAGAAGTTACCCAAATCAAGCCCCTAGGCGACTCGCGCGGCTGATTGAGCCCACTAACGGGCCCAGAAACGGGGTCCAACAGGGCACTAAGGAGTTAGATTAGAGGAGTTCGAGATGGGGGGCGGAAGCAGCTATTTAAGTCGCTCCAAGCCTGCTTCCGAGGTGGGACTAAATATGGCGTTGCAACTCGCCCCTCAGTGCACGCGGCCGACGCAAGGCTCAGGAGGTCGTTTTCTGTGCTGTCACCAGCCGGCCCAGTTCGGCCCATAGTGGCAAGGCGCCATTCGCCCCCTCCCACGGCCCACGCCACCCTCCCCTCGCCCGCGCGGGGCAAATTTTTTGTGTGGGCGTGTTGGAGGCGTGCATTGGGCGGGGAGATCGAGGAGGATGCGGTGGGGCGGGTCAAAGTCGCTGGGTGCGGGAAGCGAGGCTGATCCGGTTGGTGCGTGGTGGCGGGATCCTAGGGAGGCGCTGGTTGGCCAGTTGGGGTTCGGGGTAGGTGGGATTCGGTGGGTCCGTGGCGGCGGGATTCGAGGGAGGCGCTGGCCGTTGGCTGGAATGCGAGGTAATCTGCGGCGTGTATATGAAAAACATGCATGAGACAATAACACGGGAAAAACATGGCATGCGACAATAACACGAACGGGTGCGTTTTTTCACCACGTCGGTCAACCCAGGTAGTATAACACATGCAATGGCATCATCATCATGAAACGACAGCAAACAAAATAAACAGAATTTTGAAACTGCAGACAATTGCACCAAAGTTCGTTGCTCGTTGCACTAGGGGTACGTGGGTACTGTCAAGGGTGATGCCAACGAGCGTAAAAAGTTTCGTGACATTTGGCGGAGTCAAAAAAAAGTAGTCGGGAACCCCCCTCCGGTAGACCGTAAAAGAGCCTGGTTGCACTGTGGGCACGTGATCGCATGCATGCAATTGCACCAAAGTGGGCGGACATGCGGGCACGGCCTACGTAGGGGCCCACGCAAGATTGGAACGAAAACGGACACAAAACGAACGTTGCGTCACGTCCTGCCAGTGTTTTACGGCATTTTCACGGGGAAAATCCTAGGAAACGCGTCGAGCGTCGGAAAAATATGCAAACTAGCGTGGGTGCTATCGATGGTGATGGCAGCATGCGGAAAAAGTTTCATGCCATTTGGCGGAGTCAAAAAAAAGTAGTCAGGAACCCCCCCTCCGGTAGACCGTAAAAGAGCCTGATTGCACTGGGGGTACGTGATCGCATGCATGCAATTGCACCAAATTGGTCGAACATGCGGGCACGATCTACATAGGGCCCCACGCAAGGTTGGAACAAAAACGGACAGAAAACGAACGTTGCGTCACGTCCGGCTAGTGTTTTACGGCATTTTCACGGGGAAAATCCTAGGAAACGCGTCGAGCGTCGGAAAAATATGCAAACTGGCGTGGGTCTGTCGGGTGATGCCGAGATGCGGAAAAAGTTTCGCCGCTTACGGAGTCAAAAAAGTAGTCGGGAACCCCCCTCTGGTAGACCGTAAAAGAGCCTGGTTGAACTGGGGGTACGTGATCGCATGCATGCAATTGCACCAAATTGGTCGGACGTGCGGGCACGGCCTACGTAGGGCCCCACGCAAGGTTGGAACGAAAACAGACACAAAACGAATGTTGCATCACGTCCGGCCAGTGTTTTACGGCATTTTCACGAGGAAAATCCTAGGAAACGCGTCAAGCGTCGGAAAAATATGCAAACTGGCGTGGGTGCTGTCAAGGGTGATGCCAGTATGCGGAAAAAGTTTCGTGCCGTTTGGCGGAGTCAAAAAAAAGTAGTCGGGAACCCCCCTCCGATAGACCGTAAAAGAGCCTGGTTGCACTGGGGGTACGTGATCGCATGCATGCAATTGCAACAAATTGGTCGGACGTGCGGGCACGGCCTATGTAGGGCCCCACGCAAGGTTGGAACGAAAACGGACACAAAACGAATGTTGTGTCACGTCCGGCCAGTGTTTTACGGCATTTTCACGAGGAAAATCCTAGGAAACGCGTCGAGCGTCGGAAAAATATGCAAACTGGCGTGGGTGCTGTCAAGGGTGATGCCAGCATGCGGAAAAAGTTTTGTGCCGTTTGGCGGAGTCAAAAAAAAAAAGTAGTCGGGAACCCCCCTCCGGTAAACCGTAAAAGAGCCTGGTTGCACTGGGGGTACGTGATCGCATGCATGCAATTGCACCAAATTGTTCGGACGTGCGGGCACGGCCTACGTAGGGCCCCACGCAAGGTTGGAACGAAAACGGACACAAAACGAACGTTGCGTCACGTCCGGCCAGTGTTTTACGGCATTTTCACGAGGAAAATCCTAGGAAACGCGTCGAGCGTCGGAAAAATATGCAAACTGGCGTGGGTGCTGTCGAGGGTGATGCCAGCATGCGGAAAAAGTGTCGTGCCGTTTGGCGGAGTAAAAAAAAAGTAGTCGGGAACCCTCCTCCGGTAGACCGTAAAAGAGCCTGGTTGCACTGGGGGTACGTGATCGCATGCATGCAATTGCACCAAATTGGTCGAACGCAGGGCACGGCCTCGAGGGCCCCACGCAAGGTTGGAACAAACGGACACAAAACGAACGTTGCGTCACGTCCGCCGGTGTCTTCGGCATTTTCACGAGGAAAATCCTAGGAAACGCGTCGGCGCCGAAAAAAATATGCAAACTGGCGTGGGTGCTGTCGAGGGTGATGCCAGCATGCGGAAAAAGTTTCGTGGCGTTTGGCGGAGTAAAAAAAAAGTAGTCGGGAACCCCCCTCCGGTAGACCGTAAAAGAGCCTGGTTGCACTGGGGGTACGTGATCGCATTCATGTAATTGCACCAAATTGGTCGGACGTGCGGGCACGGCCTACATAGGGCCCCACGCAAGGTTGGAACGAAAACGGGCACAAAACGAACGTTGCGTCACGTCCGGCCAGTGTTTTACGGCATTTTCACGAGGAAAATCCTAGGAAACGCGTCGAGCGTCGGAAAAATATGCAAACTGGCGTGGGTGCTGTCGAGGGTGATGCCAGCATGCGGAAAAAGTTTTGGGCCGTTTGGCGGAGTCAAAAAAAAGTAGTCGGGAATCCCCCTCCGGTAGACCGTAAAAGAGCCTGGTTGAACTGGGGGTACGTGATCGCATGCATGCAATTGCACCAAATTGGTCGGACGTGCGGGCACGGCCTACGTAGGGCCCCACGCAAGGTTGGAACGAAAACGGACACAAAACGAACGGTGCGTCACGTCCGGCCAGTGTTTTACGGCATTTTCACGAGGAAAATCCTAGGAAACGCGTCGAGCGTCGGAAAAATATGCAAACTGACGTGGGTGCTGTCGAGGGTGATGCCAGCATGCGAAAAAAGTTTCGTGCCGTTTGGCGGAGTCAAAAAAAAAGTAGTCGGGAACCCCCTCCGGTAGACCGTAAAAGAGCATGGTTGCACTGGGGGTACGTGATCGCATTCATGCAATTGCACCAAATTGGTCGGACGTGCGGGCACGGCCTACGTAGAGCCCCACACAAGGTTGGAACGAAAACGGACACAAAACGAACGTTGTGTCACGTCCAGCTAGTGTTTTACGGCATTTTCACGAGGAAAATCCTAGGAAACATGTCGAGCATCGGAAAAATATGCAAACTGGTGTGGGTGTTGTCGAGGGTGATGCCAACATGCGGAAAAAGTTTCGTGCCGTTTGGCGGAGTAAAAAAAAAGTAGTCGGGAACCCCCCTCCGGTAGACCGTAAAAGAGTCTGGTTGCACTGGGGGTACGTGATCGCATGCATGCAATTGCACCAAATTGGTCGGATGTGCGGGCACGGACTACGTAGGGCCCCACGCAAGGTTGGAACAAAAACGGACACAAAACGAACGCTGCGTCACGTCCGGCCAGTGTTTTACGGCATTTTCACGAGGAAAATCCTATGAAACATGTCGAGCGTCGGAAAAATATGCAAACTGGCGTGGGTGCTGTCGAGGGTGATGCCAGCATGCGGAAAATGTTTCGTGCCGTTTGGCAGAGTAAAAAGAAAGTAGTCGGGAACCCCCCTCTGGTAGACCGTAAAAGAGCCTGGTTGCACTGGGGGTACGTGATCGCATGACTATGGAAAATGATTTTTGTTTTCATGTAAGTTTGCATGACAAAAATACTTTATAGGAATAATTACACGAATTTATGAAATTATAGGAAAAATGCATGGCGCGGCGGCCCCACCCTAACCCACCCGCATAGTTAATAGCCGGATCTAACCCCCTACTGGCCCCACCTATTGCTGATGTGGCGGGGAGGGAGTGGCCATCTAAGGTGTCTTGGCTGTAGCCGACTCCAGCCGATCCGAGGAGGTCAAAGCCCTAGTGGACCTCGCCTCGATCGGAGGTCAAAGCCACGCCGCGTCCACGATCGCGAGTCCACGCCGCCTCCACGATCGCCACTAGTCGCCGCCTAACCCAAGTTGTCTGCGCCCGCCGCCCCCGACGCCATCTGCGGCTGACGCCGCCACCGACGCCCTCGACGCCGACGGCCCCGACTCCATCTACCGCCGACGCTTCAAGCCGACGCCCCGCCTCGACGCCTTTACGCCTCGACGCCCCGACGCCGACGCTTTACGCCGCCGACGCCACCTTCGTGCCGACGCCCCCGACGCCGACGCCCCCTACGCCACCGACGCCATCTTCCGCCAACGCGACCTCACGCCGATGCCACCGACGCCGACGCCCCTGACGCCACCTTCACGCCGACGCCCGACGCCCCCTACGACCTCGACGCCACCTTCGAGATAACTCCCAAAACCTGCCCCCCGTCGCCGCCGTAGACGCGTTCTGACGCCGACGCCAACTTCCTAGAGTACTTAGAAAATATTTTTAGAGTACTTAGAAAATAATTTGTTATGAAACAGGGCATTAAACTATAAGCATAACCTTGATCGTTGAATATTTTGTCCCAAGGTCAGTACACTATGTACTTAGAGAATAATGTGAGAATGTCTAATTTGATTATGTCTAATGTGAATGAAGTTATATATCTAATTTGGCTATAGTTTTGGTAATAATTATGCATGCATGATAGCTTATATATGTATGAATTTTGTTTGTAGTTAGCAACGCCAGCGTGCAATCGTCCCCAAGGGCCGGCACCGATCTCATGGCATGAGGTACTATGCATTCATCATGTTTATCATGTACGCATACATAGTAGACATTATTTTTGCTCCTATTCCAAGCGATGGAGGAGTACGGAGAGATTTTTTGTTCGGTTGAGAAGTGGTGTCTCTCGGTCAGCAAACTAAACTCTAGGCAGAAAACGCGGTTTGCAAGCACTAGTCTTGAAAAAATGTTGATGATTCCTAGTGTGCTGATGCGAAAATGTTTGCTCAAGTTTATTATTAAATCATATGCATTGGACAGAAAAAGGTTCATCATGCCATCAAAAAACGGCACGATATCATTGCGCACCGAAGATGTGTATGACATTTTCGGGCTACAGAACAAGGGCAAAGATGCCATGAAAGCCCTATGTAAAGGGGGGTTAAAGGCGAAGGCGAAGGTGCCTAGTCGTTTTGTAGATTCGAAAACGGGGGAAATGATGATAGACGATCTGATTGAGAACATCGTTGCCAGTGGCACGTACGATGATGATTTCCTCCGTAGAATTGTTTTGGTTCTTCTGGTCACGGTTCTTGCACCGCAGTCCACCAGAGAAGTTCCTAATGCTTATTACAAGTTAGTGCACGATGTGGAGGCCATCAAAGCATTTAATTGGAACGCATTTACTTTACACTTTTGCGTGGAAGGCATCACGAAGACCTTGTCAGATCTTGAAAAATTTACTTGGCCGATCGGAAAACTTGCCCTCATACAGGTAAATCTTATGTTATATTTGTTGATTTGAAACTAAAGTTTGTGAAAAGAAATTGCTGATATACTTCATGTTTGTGCAGTACATGTTTTGGGAGAAAGTGCAGCCACTGGATGAAGAGGCATTTGATCCACTAGCTCATGAATATCCGTTGATGGTCTATTGGTCAGAAGACGAGGCTATGAAGCGTGACGCGTACGACACGGCATACGGCCGTGGTAATGGGACGGTAAGTTTTAATGGTTCCTACTGCATGCAATTATGTTGCTATTTATGTGTTGAGAAATTTAAATTGATTTAATATGTAACAGATTGATGACGTGATAAGTGAGAAGTACAGACAGGCATTAATTGCTCAAGAAGGAAGAAAGGCGGAGGAAGAATTAGCGCAAGAAGATGGAACAGATCGTGCCCAAAGAAGAAAAGATAATAGAGACGAGGCTTCTTCGAGCAGGGATACTACATTAGATCAAGTGATGAAATGCATCAAAGATAGCAAAAAGAAATTAGACTTCTCCCTGAAAAAATGTGCTGAGGTAATTACTGATGTGTATTTCAGTTTGCATGGGATTATTGATAATTTATGCATGTAGTAAATAATTTCGATGTGTCATTGCAGATTGTAGTGCAGAAGCTGGAGAAGGAAGGTCTTGCCTTCAG
Organism: Aegilops speltoides; assembly: GCA_021437245.1. NCBI lineage: Eukaryota > Viridiplantae > Streptophyta > Magnoliopsida > Poales > Poaceae > Aegilops > Aegilops speltoides. The sequence goes on along the minus strand of CM038146.1, from coordinate 59,593,971 downwards.
GGGGTTTCGTGATGACATTGAGTTTGTGGAGCATAGTGAAGCGTGGATGGGGAAGTATGGTCCATCAAAATACAAATCAAAATATTGGACAGATGTAAAATCAACTCCTGCAAAAGAAGACATGAACAACAGGGTGGATGCATCCTTCACCACAGGGAACGGGAAGAAATTGGCGCGTGATAAAGGTGTGCATCACAACACACCTGGTACAGGAGATGAAGGCGACCCCTTCGTTATTGATGACAACAGTAATTCACCCGACCCATCTCTTGAGACAGTAGACACGAATGACTTTCCACCTTTTACTTCAACCCCCAAGAATATGAATGAAGTGTCAGACGGGTCTAGCGCCGATAAATCTGAGGAGTTTAGTATGGATAGTCTGAACACCCGTATTAAAAATGCGAAAGAAAGTGGCACTCAGGAGAGTGATGGGAAGGAGAATGATGGGAAGGAGAATGATGGGAAACGCAAGAGGAAACAGTCAAAAATATTGCCTTTCACCTTACCAGCAGAACGGTGGACGTAAACGTGCAAAGAAAAGTAAGTGCTAAGTAGATTATTGTAGCAACATACTTCTGTCCTTGCATGCACACTTTATTAACTCATTGTTTATTACTATTTTAGGTCTATTTGGTATAAGAGCTGCTATGATTAATACTGATTACATTAATGAGGATCACATAGAGGCCGCAAAGATTTATATCCGGACACTGGCAGACTCGGAGAAGCTTCGCAGGAAAACTGTCGTCCACATGATGGGAATTGGTGGGGAAACATGTACACCTGAAATGCTTCAAGCCATCATTTCAAAAAAATGGTTGCATGGCGGTGTAAGTATTAGCAATAATTTATTAAGTTGGACATGTCATTTACATATAAATTATCTAATAGACATATTGCTGTTATGTTATTTTGTAGGTCATCAATTGTTATTGCAACCATATGCAGACCCATAATCCTCGTGCTGACAGTCACATATTATCATCTTGGGTGTCCCACTGGCTTATTCTTCGTGCTGATGGAAAGGTTATCAACTCTAAGAGGCATTTTATGGATCATTTCACAAACCAAACTAAAATGGTGTCTAGAGTTGCTGAAGAGTATTTCATCAAAGATAAGGTACTTCAGTTTAGTATGATCATTCGTAGTATATCTGTGTGTACACCAACATGAATAAACTTTGTTGTAGGCATACTTTCCTTTTCATGTGGAAGAAAATCATTGGATAACAGTTCTTATGCACAACAAGAGAAAAGAGTTTCAAGTATTAAACTCTACTGGTAAATGCAGCAAAAGAGTTCTTGCAAAGATTGCTAAGCTGGTAAGCTTACAATGTTATATAAAACAATATATATTTCATCGAAACGTACTTCATATGGATTTGTCAATTTTATTTCAGAGGGCAGAGATAGCTAATGATACAAAGGAGGTGAATGCTCTTATTGAAACGGATCATCATGATGTATCTTCCTGGCCAATAAGGGAGTACAATATGCCGTCACAAAAATACGGGTATGTTGCAAATGTTGAATTAGTATGTACTTGTATGATCCATCAATAACTGACTTGTGGTTTCTTACAGAGTCTCTTGTGGTCTTTTCGTGGTGAAATGCGTTCAACACTGGGACGGAGATGATTGGACATTTGAGTTCGATCAAGACGAGGTTAATACTTCAAGGGGACGCATTCTAGCTGAAATACTTTTTTCAGAGTGCAACACGAAGGAAGTAGTGAAAGAGAAGATCCTCAAGATCATGGAGACCAAATGAGTAGGAGGATGGAGTGTTGGCTATTATCTCCACTAAATAAACATGCCGTTGTCGGTATCTTGATACAATTTACATATTAAGACATCTCTTTATTTGCAGTGGTCGGTATTTGCTACAATATTACTCTTATCTGCGGCATGGTTTAGCATGTTTCGCAACTAAATAAATGTGATGTGGTCTGCTTATTTGCAGCATTGTGGGTGATGATTTTTGAACATGTTATATACACACTTTGTATTATGCACTGTTTGCCATTTTCGCAACTAAATAAATGTGATGTGGTCAGTGCGGGCCGTTGTTTCCGGCCGCTACTTTCTGCCTAAATAATTGAAAAAGTGAAGTTTAAAAAAAATGCCTGACCACCGCTGCTGAGCCCATAGTAGCGTACAGAAGCTACCCAAATCAAGCCCAAAGGCGACTCGGGTGGCCGACCAAGCCCACTAGCGGGCCCAGCAGCGGGGTCCAACGGGGCGCACGGGAATAATTGACAGAGGAGTTCGAAAGGGGGGCGGGGGCAGCTATTTAAGCCGCTCCTGGTGCCCCCGCTTCGAGTGGGACTAAACTTGGGCGCTGCCTGTGCGGCGAGGCGTGGGCGGGAGGGAGAGGGAGGGGCGTGCGAGGAGGCCCAGGCGAGGGAGGCGTGGGCGGGGAGGAGCCCAGGCGAGGAGGGCTTGGGCCGAGGAGGAGCCCAGGCGAGCGAGGAGGCCAACCCTTTTTTTTTCCTTTTTTTTCTGGTTCCTTTTTTCTTTTTCTTTTTCTTTTTCTTTTTCTTCACTTATTTCAATTTGTTGAACTTTTTATAAAATACGTGAACTAAATTTGAGGTTTGTGAACCTTTATTCATGAACTTTTTGAAAAAACTATTTTTATTTTTCTTGAACTATGTTGTATTTCCTGAACTTATTCAAATCTGTGAACTTTCCATAAATTAGTAACCTTTTCTAAAAATTTTGTGTACTTTCAAATCCGTGAAAGTTTTTCTCAAATGAGTGAAAAAAAATTTGATAAAACTTTATTCAATTTAAAAGGTTCACGATTTTGAAAAGGAAAAAAAAATTAAGAAAAGACAAAGAAAAAGAAAAAGAAAAAGAAAAAGAAAAAGAAAAGGAAAAAACGAACCAGAAAAAAAAACGGGTTGGCCCTCCTCGCCTGGGCTCCTCCCGCCCACGCCTCCCTCGCCTGGGCTCCTCCTCGCCCACGCCCCCCCTCGCCTCCTAGGCCCACGCCTCCCTCGCCAAGGCAGTGCCCAAGTTTTAGTCCCACCTCGGAAGCGGGGGGGCGCCAGGAGCGGCTTAAATAGCTACCTCCGCCCCCCCCTTTCGAACTCCTCTGTCAATTATTCCCGTGCGCCCCGTTGGACCCCGCTGCTGGGCCCGCTAGTGGGCTCGATCGGCCGCCCGAGTCGCCTTTGGGCTTGATTTGGGTAGCTACCATAAGCTACTATGGGCCTAGCAGCAGTGGTTGGGCATTTTTCTAAACTTCACTTTTTCAATTATTTAGGCAGAAAGTAGCGGCCGGAAACAACATCAAACAAAATCATCATCAGTACAACATATATGCCCAGATAGCAAATAGCAAACAAAATCATCATCATGCCCAGGTAGTATAACATATGCAATGTCATCTCCAAATTTATTACATAAATCTTTTATCAAAACATAAACAAATAACTTATCAAGTTTTCTTGCAGACACGTACGAATAAAAAACAACAAAGATTCGTGTGACCACTTTTATTCTTCGTACAAACAAACCTGCATCTGTACCTACGCCTAGTTCCTGAACAAAACATAAAGAATGGGTGAGCAAATATAGTTGCTAAAATCAAAGTAGGAACATAACAACAATAAGAAGATAACATCTTACTTTTCGTTCAAATGACATGTAGCCTTATTATGACATGCTTGACTACACAAACTACACAAAGGACCACTTTTCTTCTCTGTAAAATCTTTTGGCCTACCATTCTTTGTAACGCCGGGGCCCCACTTTGACCGCCCCTTCTTAGGTGCACCCTTCGTCGAAACTTTCTGAGGATCACCAATATCAGGCTCAACTTGTTGCAGTTGACTTGCCTCCTTCTTCAGCATAGCATACCTTCTACTTCCTATAAGTTCCTCCTCTGAAATCTTTTTCTGTGCTATTATGTTGTCCAGACACTTCATCAACTCATCGAACAAGAAGGGATCATTTGCTGCAACATGAGCAGCTTCTGCGGTTTTAATGGTTATTGCACTATACCGTTCTCTCTCCAATGGCCCTGACCAACCCCATCCAAACATATCACTCTTCCTCTGCTCAGGCAACCCATCTCTTGCATGTTTGGACAACCGATGAAGGACACAACACTTTGGTATTTCAGTTAAATTCAGATGATGGAGAACAAACAGAATGTGTTTGCATGGCAGCCCTTTCCAAACCATTCTAAGACAACAGCATGTAATAGTTTCTTCTGAGTTACCTGGTTCATAAACAACTTTGTACCTAAACTTTTGGTTATCCTTCCATGTCACATGAATGTCTCACGCCCAATTCCCACGAGCGTCTCAAATATCTCCAGCTGACCCATCTTATGCAAATCATCTTGCAAGATGTAGAAATTAGCAGGTGTGAATACTTTGGCGGCATGCTCCTCAAGGATTTTATATTCAGTAACAGACAGTGGTTCCTTCTGGAATGCCTCGCAGTCATCGTACGCCTCATTCTCACGCAGGCGAACTATACAGTTCTCATAATGCACCACCAAATCAACAATTGTCATATCGTAGTCCAGGTGAAGGTGAAGGCAGGAGTTGAGGCTTTCACTCCTCTGGTTACTTCGCATACCAAGAAAAAAAACCATCGGAAAGATATGAAGCTGCCCACAGTCTCCTCTTCATGTACATCCTGTCAAGCCACTCTTCAGTTCTATCCGTCTTCCACTTATCATAAAAAGCTTTCCATCTCTGCTCAAAGTTCGCTTGAGAGGTGGCATAGTACAGGAGCGATCTGAACTCATCCAGTGACTTGTAATGCAGGTGCCTCTGCATATTTTTCTCGATATGCCACGAACAAAGACGATGGAAAACATCTGAAAGGACAGTCCGAATAGCCCGGATCATTGCAGCGTCACCGTCTGTGATTATTGACTTTGGCTTCACCTGACAGTTTGCCTTCATAAATGTCTGCAGCAGCCACACGTATGTCCCTTCCGTCTCGTCAGCAATGATGGCACAACCAAACACTGTGGTGCAACGGTGGTTGTTAACTCCTACAAAGGGGATGAACGGCATACCGTATCTGTTCATCTTATACGTGCTATCAAACACGACCACATCTCCGTAGTCCTGATAGTCCATCCGCGACTGTGCATCGCACCAGAACATACTCTTCAGTCGCCCTTCCTTGTCACGCGCATACTCAAAAAAAACTCAGGGTCCTTCTCCTTCCTGCTCCTCATAATGCCAACTGTCGTCTCTGCATCACCCTTTGCAATGAGCTTCATTTTTTCTCTACAACAAAGATTGTAAATGTCCCTCCTGATAAGCCTGCACTTATCGTACGAACCGTATCTGCTGATGAAGTTGTCCATTATAATATGCTTTCTTATCCCGGCCGCTTCCATCGCCAATATCTCGGCCCTCTGCCCATCTCCAATCCGTCTGTGTGACCATAAAAAACAAACCTCGTCGGGCCGAGCCATCGCGTGGTTGTGATCATTCACGAATGATGCGACGAACCAAACGCCACGTTCTCTGTCCAGCTTCACCACCATATGTGCACCGCAGTCACAACGAGTCTCTGGTCTAAACCTGCGCTTGCGGCCCTCCATGGTTATGAACTTGCTCTGCCTTCTCCCTGCCCTGGAGCAAAGAAACCGCCGGTACCGGATCATTCCCGAAGCACCTCGTTTCACCTTCGCTTCCTGATGCTAAACCCGTGCTCTCTGGCGTGATTGTTGTAGAATATGTATGCATCCCTTGCGAATCGAAAGGTCATAGCCATGACCTTCCAATGTGTCTCAAGCATCTTCGCTGCCTTTGAGCCTCCTCAATATCGATCTCTCCTCATCGTGATCAACGCCGGACCATCTGACTCCTCCTACAACATTCATTTCAAAATATATATGTCAATTATTATCATTTAAATCATACTATTGATCGATGTACAACATCTATCAACTAACCTGGCTCAAGTTATCTGCAAATGATTCTTGCCAACTATGTTGCACATTGTCAACATCCACATCTTCCTGTAAATTTGTACACAAAGATATACAGTTAGCCATGCCATACTTTGCAAATTCAAAAATAAAAACAAAATATACGCCACTTACGTTTTCGCTATTTGCGTCATGTTCATTATTATCAAAATCCTCCGGAGGTAAGATATCATATGACGAGACGGAATCGTTGTCGCTGCTGTCATCATCTTCGTTCAAATTATCATTATCGGTCTTAGTCACCTTATCAGTACCATTCTCGTCCCTCCCGAATGCGGATTCTTCGTCCATGTCAACACGCCTAACTCATAGAACTGCAAAACATCGTGTGTTAGGTTTAGTACAATGCATCATGCCCAAACGAATGCGCATGCGCAGTTACGGGCACCACAAACAAATGCCCAGCCTGCATCAACTGTGTAATTACTCGTTCATGTACTGTTAACGAATTTACTGCCCAACGCAACTTATTTGCAACAAAAGAATAATAAAAAAATGAGTTTGCATGCATGTATTCCTCACGCTAAACCTGAATCTATCCCAGCTAATATGAACCCAAATTCCCTTCCCTTAACTATTGTGATTTTAATCCCTCCTCCAACTTATATGGATAACAAGATGGGTAGATAATGGTTATTTTGCAAGATAAAATTAAATTTTGGTACAAAATTTCATACACTTTTTCAGCACTCCTATAAAAAATCTAGTTAATGCCCGCTAGGTTTAGATGACAAACCTTGGCCTGTGGTGTAGACGTCGCCGGCGTTCGACGACAGTGCTGCGCAGGCGGCATCAGACGTCGGGCCCTTCACGTCCCCGGCGTAGGGGACGACGGTGAGATGCGGCGACGGACGACGTTGCGACGGCGAGGGCGGTGTCGGACGGGGAGGGCGGCGTCAGAAGTCGGGCACTTCACGTCTGTGTCGTCGGACGACGGTGAGATGCGGCGACGGGCGACGTTGGGACGGTGAGATGCGGCGACGGGTGATGTTGGGACGCCGAGGGCGGCGACGGGCGACGTTCAGACGCCGAGGGCGGCGACGGGCGACGTTGGGACGGCGAGGGTGGCTTCGGACGGTGTTCGGACGGCGGCGATCCGCGGTGGCGGCGATCGCCAACTTCGGAACTACCGCGTGATCGGCGGGCGGGCGACCAGATGGGCGGCGCTTAGATCGTGGGTAGTTTTTTTTTTCATTCACGCGGTATACGTATACCCGGCAGAGCTATACAATACGAGGTGGGTATATGTTTCTTCCGTATGCCCATTCTGCCCTTCTACGTTTTGTTGGGGGAGGGTCTGCGAAGCAAGGCCCTTGAAGATAACAATGCACTACTACTACTTGCAGCAAGAGGGGAACATGCCTAGAAGTTTATTTACTTGCTAAGTAGACATGGTTTATGTTCACCTAGCTGGAACGATAGTTAAAAAAGGCGTGCCTAAGCAAGCGCTTAAGTGCGCTTAGGCTCTAGGCGATAGCAAAATGCCTAGCGCATAACTGCGCTTAAGCATGCGCTTTGATCAGGAAAGCGCAAGGCAGTGGCAAAACGCACAATTAACGCCTAGCGCTTTTTTGAGCTATGGCTAGAACAGAGGAGAAGAGAGACCTACCCATAATGATGCAATCATGCAAATGATTATTTAGCATCCATGGACATATGCGCTGCTCATCTTAGTCCAAATGAGTTAGAAAAACGCATGCAGGTTCCAAAGGAGACCTTTTTAGTGGTATTAATAAAACCCTCCATTAATTTCATCTAGTTTAGTTTCAACAGAGCACCAGCTTGATGATGGTTTACTATCGGCAATGATGCATGCAGCACGGCACACAAGAGAAGAGACACACAGTGGAGCAACAAACATTTTATATCAATCACACAGCAACAAGAGGCACTTCATTGGAAGCAGCATATATATGGTTCCCGTGTAAAACCAGAAACTCCATTTCAGACTTGAAGCATGCATAATAATAACTAGACGTACATCCAGCTGCTTGGAATCAAATCGAAGAAATCAAAATCCATGACATTCAAGGGATGGACGGGGAGAATCGAAAGAGGAAGGATGAGATGCGGATCAGACCTTGGCGGCAAGGCTGGTGAGGTGAGGTAGTCGTGGAAGAAGGTGTTGGCTAGCAGGTCGAGGAAGAAGAGGAGCCCCTTGGTCGTTGGGTGCTCACTGTTATTAAAAGATGCAACCAGTGGAGGAGCAGAATCCCTCTCATTAAAAGATGCAACCTGCAATTGAACGGGCTTAGAAAAATTCCTCACAGATGAAAAACAAACGAATAGACGTATAAAAAAAGTATTAACTCAACCATATTAGGAGGTACAAACAGAATTTATGTATTGCTTGAACCAAAAAATGGTGCTGCATATTCATTCATTCATAAAAATAAAAAAAACTGAGCATCCAAAAGGAATGAAATGCTCCATTTAGCCAAAGTTGAACCATTCGCATACATAGATAGAAATTGAACCAAAATTGGTGATGTGTATTCATCATCTCTACTATTAAAGGGGGATATGCAGTCGTCGTCGTGATGGTTCGACCTCCTCGTTGGTTCGACCTCTTGTAGGCTGTCGATACATCCTTCCACCCACGATCTCCACGATCAAAAAAATCTGCGAAACCAGCCGACTGCTCCCACACGTTTTGTTGAAAAGAAAAATAAAAAAACAAAACCACGTCCCACGCCCCCATATCAAAAATGCTACACGCACGGACTCCTGGCTCCCGATCGCCCCTCCGTTCGCTCCTGATCCTCTCTCCCGAAAGAAATTCGCCGCCGCCTGTGCTCGTCGCCCTGCCCCCACGCATCACCTTGCCGGCCTAGATCTCGACCCGCCGACGTTCACCCCCGAGCAGAAGCACCTCGAGGCCATCCGCCCGGCCGCCTCCGTATGCCGCCACCCGACGTCGCCCAACTGGAGCGCTATCGCACCAGCTTGCCATAGCACCAAGCGCATCCCCTACCGCAGATGTCGGGGCTAGCCGCCGCCCCAGCCAGTCGCGTATGGGCAGGTGCGGACCGACGCCCCACTCCCGGACTCAACCTTCCCCGCGCCCTTGCTTCCAGTAGCCAAATCCAGGAGAGACAGCAGGGACATGGCCCAAGATCGGCGACAGGGCACGAGCGGACGTTGGAGAGACGAGATCGACAGGTTACCAGCAGGCACGAGCGGACGTTGGAGAGACGAGATCGACAGGTTACCAGCAGGCACGAGCGGACGTTGGAGAGACGAGATCGACTGGTTACCAGCAGAAGCTTCCCACACCAGGAAGAAACCGCAAGAAGTGCACTTGATAATTCACTCGATTGTTATCTCTCTCCCTTCCTCTATTTATCTCTGGGTATTGCCTCCTGAGTTTTTTTTTCTGATTCTAGCTTCGTTGGACTAGCTGGTGCTGCGTTGGAAGGAAGACGAATGTGAGCAGGAAGATGAGGTAGGCATCCTACATGTAGTTCTTCTTGTTGCGAATCGGAAGCTCGCTGGTGAGAATCCCTCGTTTCTTGCTTCTAATCCCTCATGTAGTCATGTTCACGTCATGGTATTCCAGATATGGTGTTCTCTTCATCTATCGCGAACCACTAGCGATATTTTGGTATGTGTCTTGCTTCACTTTTTGGTTCATAATTACACAATGCACTTTGGTTTTTTATGGTGATTTATTGCTTTGTTCTTAATTCTGCAATACCCGGCAAGAACAGCTTCAACATCTTGCATCATCAAGTAGGTGTGACTACCTCTGCACAGGACTTGCCAAAAAGTCATTATATGTACTCTTGTCATAGTGCAAAACGAAATGACATGCAAGAACGACTGTTTGTTAGAATAGTTACTATTGTACTCCCTCCTTTTCTAAATATAAGTCGTTTTAGAGATTTCAATATGGGCTACATACGGATGTATATGAACATATTTTATAGTGTAGATTTACTCATTTTGCTCTGTATGTAGTCCATATTGAAATCTCTAAAAGGTCTTATATTTAGGAGCAGAGGTAGTTGCCACCTATGAAAAATTGAAAATCGAAAGGAAGAGCTTTGATGATGAGATAAATTAACCAAATCAAATAAAGAACTACACCTTACACACTGAAATTGTGAGTTGTGCAGCTTTTAAACACATGCCAATCAAAACTATCAAACCCTGCAACCTCCTGGCCAATCTCTATTTTTATCTATTCCATCATTAGTTTTTGACCTGGCCGACCTCCATTGTCACCTGCTGATTTGTCACTCCGGCGGCGTATTTTTCCTAACATGAACTAGGGACTGGATGCAGAGACCAAGAGGGCACATGATTGGAGCTAAGAAAGCTCCGGCAGCGTATTTTTCCTAACATGAACTAGGGACTGGATGCATAGAGGGTTGAAGCCTGTAGATGAAGCATGTGTCGTGCTTAGTCCAGCTGCACATGGCGAAGGTGTTCTTTGATTGGTAAGTAAGTTAACTTACCACCAAGAATGGTAGTGTTTACTAGGTTGTGTTAACCTAACACAGAAGATGGAGCTTTTACTGTTTGTGAAATTTTTGAATGGCAATTTGAATGAAGACCATTTACAAAGTTTATATTGTCCTTGATTCTTCTAATATAAAACTTCGTTTAATGGATTATGTTGCCCCTGTTCAATTACTTGATTTACATTAACACTTGACCTGCAAGGAAGTACTTCTCTAATAAATGAAGTATACTTGTGCATGATTCTTGGATTTCTAATTAGGTAGGGTTGAGATTTCTAATTAGGCAGCGACGACAACAACCCAGCCCCTTCTCCCTCGCCCACAGTGGCGACGGGACTTTCAGGGGATTGAAGGAGGATGCCGATGAGCACAAGGCGCATGGGTCCGAAGCGGCGCCTGTAGTGGAAGGACACCTATGGGAAGAAGCTTGTCATGGTCTTTCTATTACGGCCTAGGTAAGCAAACAACCTCTGTTTACAAATAGGTGCATGGGTCCGAAGCTTGTCATTGGTATTTTGTCAATCTCTTCAAATAGGTTAACCATGGCTGTTCATTGCTAAGGTGTCAACACTCCTACGTAATCCACCTCTCAGTGTAGTCTGCTGATGGCCTACATTTTGGTTCAGCCTTACACACTTACAGGATATATGAATTCTAATTAGATGTATGTAATCCTTGAGGTACAAGGACTCATTTTACTCCTTTTCTTTCATCCTCATTACAAGTCCATGTACATGTTCTAGACTGTACATACCAGCATGCTGGTAGTTAGAGCATGGTTCTATGATACTTTGGGCCGTCACCACAGGCCACCGCTAGACCACAAAATGCAGTGCTGGTTTTATTTTTGGTGTGTCATAGAAGTGAGTTTATTCGTAAGAGAAAACTGATCTTAGTTTCAGGATTATGCACCTGATTTTTTTTATTCATGATCGTGTCGGCCCAAATTGAATCACGTCATTTTTTAATTCATGCTTGACAATTTTCATGCGGATCAATGAATAAACAAAATTAAATGTAATACATTAGTTGTTCAACTTGTTTTCTTTGACACACGTCAAAATGCTTAAGCCTTCCTCCTAAAAATTTGGATGTGACGATATAAGCACATCTATTATTTTTAGATTTTTTTACACTTAAAAAACATTTTTTGTGCACAGGAGCATGTGCTTTTGGGAGTTGAATTTATTTCCAGTCACATATTCATTATTCTTGTTAATATTAATGTGTCGAAGGTGTGATAATTCATGACGATATGAACACGTGGTAGTGACCGAAGTTATAGAAGGCATTATGCATGGTGGTGGTTGGGGGAGGTGATGTGCTGGATAAGAGGAAAGCTTGTGGTGGGAAGGAAAAAGCCACATCGCAACCTTCACGAAAGAGATTATGGGGGAACGATTATGTGCGATGGAGAAGAAGAAAGCTTGTGGTGGAAGGAAAAAAGCCACATCACAACCTTCACCAAAGAGATTATGGGAGATGAGTAAAAAACATGAATGTTTACTGGATAATAGAAGCCATGCAACTTCATAAAAAAAAGAAACCACACAATTGTCTTTCTTCAAAGTTCTTATAACTTGGTTGTTGAATACAATGTGATGAGTGTGTCTATTTACCATGTATCTTTTTACTTCATTAGCAATACAAAAGTAAGACATTTAATGTGCATCCATCCATCGAAGAGATGATGGAAACCACCTCTATAGTTAAAGAATGAATGCATATAACTTTTTTTTTGAGATCCATGAATGCACATAACTAGCAGCATGATTGAGAACCGCAACAAGGAGGCAACAACAACACGAGGTAGAGATGATGGTCAGATGGAGAATGGTGTGGAAACAAAGGGCAGGTTGCCTTTGGGGACCAAAAATGAAGAAAAAACATTCAAGGGTTTGTGGCATAGTGAGAAACTGTATTGACGTTGTGTTCAACACATATGTTCACAGTAAATGATGTATATGTATATCTCATCATTAGTCCGTGGCAACGCACGGGCAACCAACTAGTTCTTGTTAATATTAATGTGTCGAAGGTGTGATAATTCATGATGATATGAACACGTGGTAGTGACCGAAGTTATAGAAGGCATTATGCATGGTGGTGGTTGGGGGAGGTGATGTGCTGGATAAGAGGAAAGCTTGTGGTGGGAAGGAAAAAGCCACATCGCAACCTTCACGAAAGAGATTATGGGGGAACGATTATGTGCGATGGAGAAGAAGAAAGCTTGTGGTGGAAGGAAAAAAGCCACATCACAACCTTCACCAAAGAGATTATGAGAGATGAGTAAAAAACATGAATGTTTACTGGATAATAGAAGCCATGCAACTTCATAAAAAAACCACACAATTGTCTTTCTTCAAAGTTCTTATAACTTGGTTGCTGAATACAATGTGATGAGTGTGTCTATTTACCATGTATCTTTTTACTTCATTAGCAATACGAAAGTAAGACATTTAATGTGCATCCATCCATCGAAGAGATGATGGAAACCACCTCTATAGTTAAAGAATGAATGCATATAACTTTTTTCTTGAGATCCATGAATGCACATAACTAGCAGCATGATTGAGAACCGCAATAAGGAGGCAACACCAACACGAGGTAGAGATGATGGTCAGATGGAGAATGGTGTGGAAACAAAGGGCAGGTTGCCTTTGGGGACGAAAAATGAAGAAAAAACATTCAAGGGTTTGTGGCATAGTGAGAAACTGTATTGACGTTGTGTTCTACACATATGTTCACAGTAAATGATGTATATGTATATCTCATCATTAGTCCGTGGCAACGCACGGGCAACCAACTAGTATATATAGCTGTAGAACTGAACCTAAACCAATTGCAATAGATGAAGAGACACCAAAACAGTGGGAGAGCATCAATGAATGGACTAGATTAGTCAGTAGCTAATTTAATTCAAGGCAGCAATTAATTGGCAAAACATGGGCATGTGCGGTTGATTGGTGGTGGCTGTTGTTGTTGTTGTTGTTTTAGCAGCATTGGCATACTAGAAACCTAACAAGTATTAGTACTCTGTTGTGCTAGTAGTACTCAAAAATGATGAATTTGACAGCAAGAAAATGAAGACAAGGACAAGTATTCTTTCTGTGAAATTAACCACCATCATGTGCATATATAGCTAGCTAATGACAACAATAACAACAACAACAAGGCCTTTAGTCCCAAGCAAGTTGGGGTAGGCTAGAGGTGAAACCCATAAGATCTCGCAATCAACTCATGGCTCTGGCACATGGATAGCAAGCTTCCATGCACCCCTGTCCATAGCTAGCTCTTCGGTGATACCCCAATCCTTCAGGTCTCTCTTAACGGACTCCTCCCATGTTAAATTCGGTCTACCCGGCCCTCTCTTGACATTCTCTGCGCTTTAGCCATCCGCTATGCACTAGAGCTTCGGAGGCTCATGCTGGATATGCCCAAACCATCTCAGACGATGTTGGACAAGCTTCTCTTCAATTGGTGCTACCCCAACTCTATCTCGTATATCATCATTCCGGACTCGATCCTTCCTCGTGTGGCCACACATCCATCTCAACATACGCATCTCCGCCACACCTAACTGTTGAACATGTCGCCTTTTAGTCGGCCAACACTCAGCGCCATACAACATTGCAGGTCGAACCGCCGTCCTGTAGAACTTGCCTTTTAGCTTTTGTGGCACTCTCTTGTCACAGAGAATGCCAGAAGCTTGGCGCCACTTCATCCATCCGGCTTTGATCCGATGGTTCACATGTTCATCAATACCCCCATCCTCCTGCAGCATTGACCCCAAATACCAAAAGGTGTCCTTCTGAGGTACCACCTGACCATCAAGGCTAACCTCCTCCTCCTCACACCTAGTAGTACTGAAACCGCACATCATGTACTCGGTTTTAGTCCTACTAAGCCTAAACCCTTTCGATTCCAAGGTTTGTCTCCATAACTCTAACTTCCTATTTACCCCCGCCCAACTATCGTCCAACTAGCACCACATCATCCATAAAGAGCATACACCATGGGATATCTCCTTGTATATCCCTTGTGACCTCATCTATCACCAATGCAAAAGATAAGGGCTCAAAGTGACCCCGATGCAGTCCTATCTTAATCGGAAATCATCAGTGTCGACATCACTTGTTCGAACACTTGTCACAACATTATCGTACATGTCCTTGATAAGGGTAATGTACTTTGTTGGGACTTTGTGTTTCTCCAAGGCCCACCACATGACATTCCGCGGTATCTTATCACAGGCCTTCTCCAAGTCAATGAACACCATATGCAAGTCCATCTTTTGCTCCCTATATCTCTCCATAAGCTGTCATACCAAGAAAATGGCTTCCATGGTCGACCTCCCAGGCATGAAACCAAACTGGTTTTTGGTCACGCTTGTCATTCTTCTTAAGCGGTGCTCAATGACTCTCTCCCATAGCTTCATTGTATGGCTCATCAACTTAATTCCACGGTAATTAGTACAACTCTGAACACCCCCCTTGTTCTTGAAGATTGGTACTAATATACTCCGTCTCCATTCTTCTGGCATCTTGTTTGCCCGAAAAATGAGGTTGAAAAGTTTAGTTAGCCATACTATCGCTATGTCCCCGAGACCTTTCCACACCTTAATGGGGATACAATCCGGGCCCATCGCCTTGCCTCCCTTCATCCTTTTTGAAGCCTCCTTGACCTCAAACTCCTGGATTCGACGCACAAAACGCATGATGGTCTCATCAAAAGAGTCGTCCAGTTCAATGGTAGAGCTTTCCTTCTCCCCATTGAACAGCTTGTCGAAGTACTCCCGCCATCTATGCTTAATCTCCTCGTCCTTCACCAAGAGTTGGCCTGCTCCGTCCTTGATGCATTTGACTTGGCCAATATCCCTCGTCTTCCTCTCTCCAATCTTGGCCATCTTATAGATGTCCCTTTCGCCTTCCTTCGTGCCTAACCGTTGGTAGAGGTCCTCATACGCCCGACCCCTTGCTTCACCAACAGCTCGCTTTGCGGCCTTCTTCGCCATCTTGTACTTCTCTATGTTGTGTGCACTCCTATCCAGGTATAGGCGTCTGAAGCAATCTTTCTTCTCTTTAAGCGCCTTCTGGACATCATCATTCCACTACCAGGTATCCTTATCTTCGCTTCTCCTTCCCCTGAACACTCCAAACTCCTCTGAGGCCACCTTATGAATGCAAGTCGCCATCTTCATCCACACATTGTCCGCATCCCCTCCTTCCTCCCAAGGGCCCTCCTTAATGACCCTCTCCTTGAACGCCCGAGCTACCTCCCCCTTGAGCTTCCACCACTTCGTTCTAGCGACTTTAGCCCGCTTATCCCGCTGGACACGAATCCGAAAGCGGAAGCCAGCAACCACCAGCTTATGCTGGGGTACAACACTCTCTCCAGGTATCACCTTACAGTCTAGGCACGCACGCCTATCTTCCCTTCTCGAGAGGATGAAATCAATCTGGCTAGAGTGTTGGCCACTACTAAAAGTCACCAGATGTGATTCTCTCTTTCTAAAGAGGGTGTTGGCTACAATCATGTTGTAGGCTAGAGCAAAGCTTAAGACATCTTCTCCTTCTTGATTCCTGATGCCATAGCCCCCATGCGCCCCTTCAAAACCTGTATTAGATGTACCCACGTGGCCATTGAGGTCTCCTCCTATGAAGAGCTTCTCACCAACCGGTACACTCCTAACCATGTCTTCCAGGCCTTCCCAGAACTCCCTCTTGGTGTTCTCATTGTGGCCTACTTATGGGCATCTGTGGCTGATAACATTGAGAACCAAGTCCTCAACTACCAGCTTGACCAGGATAATCCAGTCCCCATGTCTCTTGACGTCTACAACTCCATACTTGAGGCTCTTGTTGATCAAGATGCCTACGCCATTTTTGTTTGCAGCCGTCCCCGTGTACCATAGCTTGAAGCCGGTATCCTCCACCTCCTTCGCCTTCTGTCCTCTTCATTTGGTTTCTTGGACGCAAAGGATATCAACACCTCTCCTCACCGCTGCATCAACTAGCTCCCGGAGCTTCCCTGTCAGAGACCCTACGTTCCAGCTACCTAAGCGAATCCTCCTAGGCTCGGCTAGCTTCCTTACCCTTCGCACTCATCGAGTCAAATGCGAAGACCCTTGCTCATTTTCCACTACATCCGGGCGCCGATGTAGCGCGCCACTAAGGATGCGACGACCCGATCCTCGCTCACTTGCCACCGTATCCGGATCAAGATACGGCGCGCCACCTGTGGGGTGACGGCCCGGCCCTTGCCCATTTTCCACCACACCCGGGTTCCGATGTGGCGCGTCGCTGAGAGGGTTACGCCCCAACGAAAATCTTTTGGGTTTCATCTCCATAAGAGTGGCTGAGTTTTTACGTTGGCCCGCCAAGCCTATCACAACCCTCCTCCTTTACCCGAGCTTGGGACCGGCTATGTTGAGACAACATAGGCGGAGTTTAGCTAGCTAATGACCCAAATGAAAAAAAAACTAATTAAGCAGCAAGACCATGAACACCACCACGTGCATAGCTGGGAACGTATCTAGTGCATCAGGGCAATTGGTGCTACCGGTGTACCGGTCCCCCGTTGCACATTCAAAAATGTTTGAAAAAATCCATAAAAAATTTAGTCCATTGACACAACATCAATGTATGTTGTCACAAAAATTCAAAACATTGCTCGAGATATAAAAATGAAATATTTGACACTGAATAGTACATAAACAGGGCATTGTAGCATCACCCTAAACCCCATCAACGGCAGCACAACGGGGTATAGCATCAGCAGATACAAAAAAGTTGAAAACTCAACCTGACACAATATGAAACATCAGCAAACGATAAGAAAAGAGACATGCACACTCTACTGACAGGTGGTCTAGGGAGGCATCAAGCAAGTCACTGTCCTCATTATACATATACTAAATCTGGCCAGGTTTCTTTTACCAGGTATTTTTGACATTTTCCTATCAGTAAAAATCGGGCCAATAGGATAATGACACGTTAATTTGTGGGGGAGCTGGCGGGGTGCGCTTCCGTGTACGTTTGGCGATTTTGTTGTGGATTGACAGTCAAAGTTTTGCTGTTGACAATAGATTGCAATCGACTGGTTTGTTACGTCCGTATAGTCGGTGGCCGCTGAAATCGCTAGCCCTGGCGCTTCGGGAGAGACCTCGTCGATGTCAAAGGCCACCACGGCACCGCCGAACAAGACTATAAATAGATTCTCCTTCGCTCTCTCCTGTTCCCTTCATCCAGCGCCGCTCCTTTCCCCGTCTCCTCTCTGCCCGCGTCCTGCCCGAAACCCACGCGCAGTCATCTTCCACATCCGTGTGCTCCGCTGCGGTGCAGACTGGCGTCGCCTGCCCCAACGGCCCGAGGGTCCTCACGCGTCAGGCCGCCTGGGCTGGAGTGTGCCAAGGTGAGGAGCTGCCATGACCGTGGATCTCCCAACCTCCTCTGCTCCTTCTAACCTCTTCTACCACTCCCCTGATGTGCTCCATACTGCTCTCGCGACAGAGATGACGGTCAACCTTTGGTTGCACGGCGCGGCGGCCAGCCATGGGACTCGACGGTACTGTCGCCGGCGCTCTGCACCTTCCGCCGGTATCACCTGTACGTGCCTACATCACTCCCTGTCCCTTGTCCCTGCTACAGCCGGTGGACCTCCACATGTTGGACCAGAACAAGGGCACTGAAGACCATGGCCAGTCCCGTGAGGCCGTGACACCATGCCTCTCCCACCTCTTTCGGTGGCTTTCTGCTGCCCCTGCGCTGGGAGCTCACCATGGAGGGACTCGCCATGGATCGAGCATCGTTCTGGAGTTTGGATGCAACTGCCCGCTGCCCTGCAAGTTGACTGTTCCAACGCCCACCAAGTATTTGACGTAATGTTTGAACGGCTGTAGGTAAAAGAAAATCAGTTCTATCCAGAAACTATGTTGCTATAATCCTAATTTTGTGTTCTTCCAAGAGATTTGACTTCACCATTAATTGAGCGAAAGGACTTTCCTCAACCATGCACCATATATTGTTTCCACATTCATTTTTCTCTTTATTAGCTTAGTTATTCTCTTATTACCATGTTTATGATTTCCGCTGCAAAGTTTGATGACATGTTTCCTCTTATAGTGTTGATGATAAGCCATCGAAGGTTATATGCGTGTTCCATCCCAAGCATAATTCTTTTTCTTGACATGTTCCTTTTGTGATATGTCTGCTTATGCAATGAGGCTCAGCTTGCTACTGGTGGATTGCAGCTTGGAAATATGTTGAAAGAGAGCTTTACTGTCAGGAGGCCCTCCATAGGAAATAGGATGCAGTGTGAAATGGACCGTGCCTTAACCCTTGTTTGGCATGAACTTCATGGATGAGGCAATTGAGCTCTACACAACAAGCATATTTAATACATCAAGGTTGTTAGGCACAATTGTTCATGTAGAACCATCTGCTAAACTTACTATGACTTGTGCTCCATGGAATCTTGGAATAGATCAATGGATAAAGCAAAAGAGAGAAGTCCACACAGGGCTCTGTGAGGCCTGGTGCTCCCCCCCCAAGAGTGTCGGGAGAAGCGGCTGCTACAGAACACATCGCACGCTATATGCTCATGGGTCTACAGGTCAGCTCCCTCTCGAGTCATGCGTGCATCTTCTTCTGAGGCAAATTTAGCATGCATTTCAGTTAATTGTTCCATTAATGTGTTTGCAGGACAGGGATGGGAGGCTCTTCTACAAGCTCATGATCGACATCGAGGAGCTGCATATCCTTATTTATAGAGATAATTAGAAGTTTGCGAGAAATTTAGTCTGCTCTACATCTAATTTCAGAGGAAGTACGTGCATTGTAGCAGCATGCAAGTGGGTTCATGCCATTGTACATAGCAGGTTCCAGCTGCTGTATTTCTTTACTTTCAGAGACAATTATTAGTTTCTGAGAAATATATATTTCATAGCACGAGCACGTGACTATGTAGAACAGTAGTTCTACCTACTATCCCATGTATTTTTCCGTTGATTATAGAAGTTTACATGTACATCTCTGAATAAAGAAGAACCTTATTACTGAAGTTATAGAAACTGAGGTGGTGTTGCTCTATATATGCAGGCTATTATTTGCATGCTTTTCTGAATAAGTGCAGTTTAAAATGTGTTGAAATCTAAGAGCAGACAGTTGCATGTTCGACTTCCGTTGTGCAGTACCATTTCTTGCAAAATACTTTCAGTTAGGATAGTTGTCGTGCAATATTTGCCTACCTCTAATACCAACCATTCCTCACAAAACACATACACCTTTTTTAGTGTCTGAATTTTGACGTGCGTTGCCTGCCGTTGTGGCACTGCCATGTGGGCCTGTTTCTCAATGGGCCCACCTACCAGTGGCCGAACGTCAGAGGATCCTCGTCCCATCGCCTCCAGTGGCAGCATGGTCTGTATGCTCAGCCCAACCCTGATGCTCTCTGTGCATTTTATTTATACACCAAAATATACTGAATGGAGGACAAGTTCTACTTTTTGTTAATGGAGCTAGCTTGATTCATTTTTTTTCCAGCATTAGCTTGATAGATTTAATCCCCGTGGATGTGCTACTTTTTGTTCATGCCAACGTGTATTTGTGTTAATGTCTACAAGGGAGCAAGTGTACTAGAAGGATGGTTGGACGGAGAGTAATCTGCTACAATGTTTTACATCTTTTATGGTTATTTCTTGAATCTGTGATATAATATATAATGCATTCTGTAGAAACCAAAATGATGTTCATTGCAGCTTGCTGTGTTTCTGCCATTCATTTATGCTTTGAGAAAATTCATACTTGAAAAATGTCTATTCATAGCTTCTTTAAAGTTCTTTCTGTAGTTCTCAGTCTTGGGTGCATGCAGTTTCTTCATTTCACATCTGAAATTGGGGTCCATGCATGTACATTCTAATTAGTAGAGCCTTCCCAGTTTATGATACTGAATAGGGTTGTCAAGTAATTAATTTTATCTTTGATCTGAACAATAATAATACTTTAGGGTTGATCAATGATTAACACCTGTGTAATATGTAGCATAAGTTGTGGCTCATGGTAGTACATCAGTATCTGAGATGGAAAGCCAATAATCAAGATTTTTTTTTCGAAGACAATCACTAAGTATTTTGAATATATTTTTCCTGCCTTTTGAAATTGGTTGCTTGATTAGAAATACACACTGTTAGTATATACTAGGATAGAGTGTTGAGGCGTTGCCTATGAAGATCATATATCACGCGGCACACGGCACCGCGCTTGATGGCTTCACCATTCAATAGAACTTTTTTGTGAAAATTCAACAAAGTTATCAAATAAAAGAGGAGAAAAGAAAACCCTTGCGGCAAGGTTGATGAGAAGATTTACCAACAGGAAATATCTTCCAGCCAAACAGAAAAAATATGACAGAGACGTGATGATTCTTTTCGTTCGATAAAGATTTTCTTTATGAAAGATTTACCAATATGATTTTTGTATATACAGCATAGCATAAAAAGTAAAGTGAACAAGCAAAAACATAACAATTAATAGGATAATTAATGTATAAAGTTTAATAGCACTATACACAGAATTTCTCACATAATGTATCAATAGGCGCAGCGTGACGCCGCGCGGGCATAGCTAGTACTCCCTCCAATTCTATTTTCTTTGCGCATAAGCAGCCGCACGGATACCAAGGAGGGCCATGGTGAGTCTGTTTTGGGCATTCTTGCCCCTGTGTATGCATGTGGAGAGGTGAATTGTTTTAACTGCTGCATGCTAGCGATTGGATGGTCGTTGGGTCACCTCTTCCCTCCCCCACGCGCGTAGAATGGACCCCGCTGCATGGCGCGTTTGATTGGCTTGTTCTAGCTGCTACTGCCAAAGCATATGCTAATTACTATGGCTGAACGGGGGTACAGTTGGAAAGTGATGCTAAAGAAGAAGAACACGCAGACTAATTAGGAAAAAAAGGAAGAAAGTTATGCGCAAACAAAAAAGAAACGGAGGGAGTACATAACTAAGATGATAGACAGGCAAGTTAGCAAATTAGTGAATAATTGCTACAAGAGGTATACTTCACAACTGATCAGTACATGTCAAAACAGATTACAAACATAGACGTGCTACAGATTACAGGGTGAAACCTACGGATTGTGAGCAGCAAACAAACAAATAAATAATACTAGGCATTCTAGTGAAAAATAAGGGATGACTCTTCTGGATCCGGGCACCATCATTAAATCTTTTCGACATACAATTTTTTAATCTAATATGACGGCAACATGGGGCATAGCATCAGAAGAGATATAAGAAAGCTGAAAACTCAACCTGGCACAATATGCGATATAAGGATAGATAATAAAAGAGACAGGTACACACAACTGACAGGTGAGCTTGGAAGGCATCAAGCAAATGAACTGCAAGAGTAACCACTAACCAACAGGGCCAATACTAACATGAACTTGAGCAAGTCACTGTGTCCTTGTACAGAACTTGGATAATAAAAGAGACAGGTACACACGACTGACAGGAATAGACTGTAAGTTAGCAAATTAAGCGACTAGTTCCTACCAGCCATACTTCACAACTGACCAGAACAGAGGGCCAATTTCTGAGTGGAGTACATCACAGACCCCGTGCAAAATCATACAAAATGGAAGAACCTACAGCACACAACCCACTTCTGCATCTTAGTCACCAGAATGTAATCATAGATACCTGCAGAGCAACCAATTTCATAAGTCAAACCAATTTGTACAGTAAATTCACAAATGCCATTGAAGTTATGTATCGAAATGTATTCCACTAGTACTGTGGGAATTGTGCCAAAAGCTCCAAAACTGAACTGTCTCAGTAGTCAGTATTAGTGGATAAAACCAACATTAGAAACAGGGAACCGCTACAGGAAAACAAGAAACTCTTATTGTTAGCAAAGTATCAGGTTTTTGCCTACATCTGTTCTGCCAGTAAAGGCTAAAAGATTAGTGGTTCACATAACTCCATTAGAGGGAAATACTGAACAGCCTAGCTTATTGAATCATTTCAAATATCCCTTGTTATCATAAGCATATAATGGGCTCATCGAGTAGCAAGGCTGAACCATCTGGTTTCTAGCTCCTACATAATCTTTAGAAATGTACGAGCTAGCCAGTCGCTCACAAATCAAATTTTATTAAACTCATGTAAACATGTAATATAAGCCTCAACTAAGGGATTGTGCATATCTTATTAATAGACACACTTCATTCGGCCCAAAATAGCTGCCATCTTTTTTTTAATCTTCACAACATCAAAAACATACTTGTACCACTACTTTTATGGTGACATTAACATGTTGGTAAAAATCCAATTTTGACAAAAGCAGTATTTATGGTGAATCTCGTCATGCCATTTTGATCATGTGTGTAATATAAAGTGTTAAACATCTAACATGACCAAAAGTGGAGAACATAGACTGCCCACAGAACAAGAACATAGCTACATATACTTCGAACCAGACAAGTTATGTTAGTGGATAGTGGCCAACTACATATGCAAATTAGGTAGACAATACTATGCTGCTCATTTAAGCAAACCACCTAACACAGGAACAATCATCCAATAAAACTGCAATAACTGCAAGCAAAAGGATACTAAATGGCAATATTTTAAAAAAAAATAAATGGGCTACGAATATTTTCACAATCATTAGTTCACTAGGTACCATGGTGATCCAAAATAAGCAGCGGCCTGAAATGGCATAGTTATAAGCCTATTTAAATAAAGAAAGTATGAAGCAAATGTTCTGTATTAACTACTGACATAAAGGCAACAGCATAAAATCACACAAGACTTGATAGATGCATAAAACCGAAAAACTAATCAAAGGCGTGTAGCAACTGATAGAAGAAAAACAAAAGGAAAATCAAATGAAGAACACTGAAAGAGGATGCATTTCTATCACTTTAACATACACACAAAAAGGAGAAGGGTCCTAAGTCATCAGTCATCTGAGGAGATCGACGGAGAAGAAACTGCACTAATAGAAGGAACCAGGGGGATATTAAGGTGGAGGTAACTGAAAGAAAGGCAGCTAGATGGACGGGAAGGCAAGCGAAAGAGCACGCGCAATAGTTAAGGGGTAGTCCATCAGAAAATAATATAGAAGGTAGGTGGATGAGGGCATGGGGAAGAGAACAGAGAGCTGCTGATGATGGCATGAAAGGATGAGGAGATCCAAAATGCAGCCTGCCATGAAAGTGTGATAGGGGAATGACCAGACAAGGCGGGCAACAAATATGGGTAGTCCCCAGTTCATGACTTGGGTTTGTCTGGCGTGATATGTTAGGAGGGCTTGACTTCTTCCGCTCTATAACCAGGGTCACTATTGGCAAGGTAAACGTTATGTGCCGGCGGACCGGCCGAAGGTTCGGCCGGTCGCTAGCGTACCGCTCGATCGCCCAGCGATTCTATGGCTAACACGTCTACATATTCATTGTTTGTGTTGTTGGATTTTCCCTCGGCCCACCACATGCCATTGGCCCATCACGGCTGCTTTTTTTTCTCTCATCCTCCAATGTGTTGTCCGGCGAGCTGCGACCGTGGCGGCCGCATGCTGGAACCAGCGTCCTGGCGTACTGGAACCAGCGATTTTTTTGCTACATCCATTCAAAACGGAGCTACGACCGCGACGACGAAGACGGGCTTTTGCTGCAATCTTTGTCAATTTTTGTTACAATCAGCAAGAAAATTTGCTACATCCATTTATGGCAGAGATGTGACCCGAGACGGCAGCGAGGATGATTTTTGCTGGACTCGTAATTGTTTTTTGCTACTACCGGCGATTTTTTTGCTACATCCATTCATGACGGAGATGCGACCGGGACGGCGGCGACGACGATTTTTGTTGCGCCTGTAATTGTTTTTTGCTACTACCAGAGAGGATTTTTGCTACATCCATTCATGGAGAAGATTTGGCCCAGGACGACGGCGGCAATGATTTTTGCTGCAACTGTTGTAGTTTTTTGCTACGACCAGCGAGGTTTTTTGCTACATCTATTAAATGGCGTTGGCTGGCTACTATGGTTCGTGCAACCCCGTGGAGCGAGCGTCAACGGTGAGGACGGCGGCAGCGTACCAAGGGTGCTTCAACCAAGTTACTTTCTGAAAGTATTTGGTGATTATTGTTTGTAAACAAGCTAGGAATCTACTCCCAAGAAATTGTTATTGTTTCTTGATGGAATGCTACATGAGTGCTTTTTCAGTTGTAGAAATATGGGAAATATGCTGGAATGCTACCAGTCTGCGAAGGGCGTGTTACGATGACATCGGATAGGTGCGCGGCGACAGAGCATTAGGCGTGCTTCTAGACGGCGGCGTTTTGCTATAATGGCCACAACGTCCTGTGGAACCGACGGCACGGGTGCTGCGACAGCGACCACCGGCGACGAGGGCGGCGGCCGGCGGCTACGAGGGTGTCGGCTGGCGGCAACGTGGACAGCCGGCAAGCTGGCTGACGTATGGGAGATCACGGGGCGCTTGGGATGAATAGGCACCATGGCTTTTTTACTAGTGAAGCAGTTGGGGAAGAAGGTATCATGGGGTTGTTATGGAGAGCGAATCGCCTTTTTGCGTTGGTTGTTTTTCTTTCTTGGCCCGTCCCATTGACTCATAATGAGCCCGTCCCATTGACTCATAATGAGTTGTTTCCTTTTTCTCGTCCTCTCTAGTGCCTCACCCTCACCCTTTCTCATATTTTCTTCCCCGTGTGAACAGCGCACCCAAGTCTTCTTCAACCTTCGTATTCACAATCGCGCGCTGAACTCCGACATGGGATGGGGGAAGGAGTTGCAACCGCAGCTCGGTGAAGCTGCATTCGTTTGTTGGCGGTGCTATGAGCGTGGCGACCATGGCCATGACCACACACTGTCATGGCACTGCGAGCTCGAGGGGTGGCGGGTTCTGCATGCTACAACCGTAGCGGTTGTGTGCTGGAACTAGCATCGTGGCGTGCTGGAACCAGCGACAATTTTTGCTACATCCACTCGTGGCGGAGCTACGACCTGCGACGGTGGAGACGCCGATTTGCTGCAACCGTCGTCTGCTTTTGCTACGACCGACGAGAAAATTTGCTACATCCATTCATGGCAGAGATGCGACCCGGGGGTGGTGGCGATGATTTTTGCTGCAACCGTCGTCGTTTTTGGCTACGACCGGCGAGGTGTTTTGCTACATGGCGTTTACTGGTGGCCGTCGTTCATGCGACCCCGTGCAGCGAGCGTCGACAAAAAAAAGATTCAACGGGCATGGATAAAAGCTTCAACCGGTGCGGGGAAAAGCTTCAACAGCGGGGTGGATAAAAGCTTCAACGGGCGTGAGAAAAAGTTACAAACCAAGGTGCGGCGGTGACGTTGAGAGCTGCAGCCGGCGGTATGGTGGTGCTTCGATGGACGTGCTACGACGGTGGCGGCGGCGCCGGCGGCTAGGTGCTGCAACAACAGAGACGTTGGGCGGCACTGTTTTGCTACGAGGGGCGAGGACGTACTGTTTGGAACCGGCGAGGACGGGTGCTACGAGGGTGAGCATCAGCGACAAGGGTGGTGACCGGCGTTGAGGCAAGCGGCGAGGACGCCCGGCGAGCTGGCTGGAATATTGGCTGCACGCGATGTGGGGTGCATGGCTTTTCCTTTGTTTCTCTAACCAATTAGTTTTTTTGACAACTATCTAACGAAGCAGCTAGCGAGACATGCAGATCATGCGGCTCTAACTAAGACCAATCGTACGGGCGCACCTGGGAAGGCTAGTCTAACTAAAACAAATTGAATGGGCGCGGTGCGACCGGCCGAAATTTCGGCCGGCGCACCGGCGCGTATCACTGGCCTATTGGCAATGGTGCCACCACCTCCTTCTAGGCTGATCTTTGGCTTCCAAACTCCGACTACACGCTGGCTCAACAATTCCAGGCTCTCTTCTCCAACTCCAATAAGCAGTCTGCCTCTGTTGCTTGGGTTATTGCCTCTCCAAACCTCTACCTCGCTCCCAGATCATCTCACGCGGCGGAACTTGCTAAATTGCATGCTATTATGGCTTCGATTAACTTGAATTTGCAGGTCCCAGACAAGAGAATTCGCAGGCAGGATGGCGAGCCACTAACTACCAAATCGGCCTATACAGCGCTCCAATCCTCCAGACCAACTGATCTGCTGGCCACGGCTATCTGGAAGAATTATGCTCCCAAAATGCCGAATTTAAATCTGGCTGGCCCACCAAGACAGGGTCTACACAAATGATATACGTTTCTGGAGATCTATCACCACCTCGGACGCCTGCCCTTTCGGTGGGAATCGTGAGACCATTGGTCATTTACTTTTTCAATGTCGTCACCTCCAACCCCTTTGGGACGAACTTCATACCCTGTATGGTGGAAAACCAACCAATCTGATCACTATCTAGCACGGTGCTATGTACATCTAATAAGGTTCGCTCAACGGTGATCTCATTGCTCTTCTTTGGAACATATGGAAACGTAGAAACCACAAGGTCTTTCGGATCATCTCTCAAGGCTTACACCACACTGCTAGAGCGGCCACTGATGACTTACAGCACTGGTCCAATCAATGTAACAGTGCTTCTCTGGGACTGGGGCACCATGGTATTCCACCTTGCTGAGAGATTATAGTCCTCATGTAATTTTGTTTGATCTTCTATTTCTTTCTCCCAACCCTCGTGTACCTCTCTACTGCAACTTGCAACTTGTATACTGTAATTGCTTGGGTAATATAAGGTTCAGGATGGAGTAAGCCTGCTGTTGACGCGTCAAAAACAAAAAAAGGCAGGCAACAGGTAACAAAGAATTGTTGACAAAATCTTAGTCCTCTTTTGTAATTTGGAACTTGAGAGATGGCATTAAAAAGAAGGCAATACATTTAAAGAAACATAGTTCAGATACCTCAACATACATGCATAATATACACTTACCTGCTCAACCAGTACATCATGACAGCATATCTAACCACATAATCATCTTATGTGTGCAAAAGATCAGCCCCATCATGTCCACCATCAATGCCTATTTCTGCAAGCATAAGAAGTCAAACAACCGATGACATTCCAACAAAAGGCCAAATAGATAAAAGAAGGCATCGGTACCAACATGATATTAAGATCAACACACAGCTCTAGTTTGAAAAACAAAAACAAGTCTTATACAAGATTAGGAATAGATAAACAAAACCACACCTACTGTCAAATTTAGTGACATTCCTAGAACAATCTAAGCTGGTGAGAAGATGCACATTTAGACTATTAGCTGGTGAGAAGAGACAAGGATTCCAGAACTATCAAGCTCATTCCATGCCACATCGGAATAAACAAAATATAGTCATACTAATAAATCCAAGCAACAAAAGTCAAGATTATGTTCAAATAAATTTAGCCTGAAAAACACCTAAATTATACTAACAAATCCTACAAATAGAAGTGGTCGAGACTATTCAAATTTAGATCATCGTCAAATAAATTTAGCCTGAAAAATGAAGTGATAACAATTTATTAGTTTTTCCTGGTACAAATGGGTTGCTACTTGCAAGTCGCAACAGGGACTCTCCTAAAAGTGAGAAAATGAACGATTATTCGTCAATTTTAAACATATTCGACAATATAGACTTACGATTAGTACCAAGATTAACATAGATAATAAGTATTGAATGAACGAAATAGAATGAGCTTTAAGATTCCAAACTGTACCGATTTCGCTCAAGCAAGTTTCTCAAGTAGTTGTCTTTAACTTCCAACTGTAATGCACTAAAACTACCACTATATAATTCTTGCATATGTTAGTAGTACTTAATAGGCATAGCACAGTGAAACATAGTTGAATATTAAATAAATCATTGGTCAATCTTGGTGCTTACTATTTTACTCATATTATAAACATAGTTTTTAAGACAATTTGCTAGCTCTGACTTGAATAAAATAACAAAAATACAGAAATGAAGCTAACAGTAGACCAATTGCAGCCCACCACCTGGCTACAGAGCATAAAATATATTAGATATACCACTAACAGATTTTGTTCCTAGATCATAATTACTAAATAAAACGCCACAACACAAGAATCGGAACAGGAGTTTTACTGAAACAAAATCGCTTAAGGAGAAGAGGTCATTAAACAGCACAAGAAACAGGTGATATGTGACTAATTAAAATTGATTTTAATGTGAATGGAACTCCATCAACCGATTATTGAACATTAGCTTGGTTTTGTTATAAACACAATATGTGAAGGGATGTTATTACCTGCAGCGTAGACGCTCTCAAATGGATAATAGGGACACCATGAGGTTGTTTCAAAAAGTTTCTTAAACTGCAATGACTCAAGATGGACCATAAAGACTAAGGCCATGTTTGGTTCAGCTTCAGCTCCCAACTTCCTGGTCCACAGGAATATCATATTATTTTCCTCAGCAAACCCTGGTATTGATATTGTTAGGCCCTCTGAATTCAAGCAAAGTAGCTTGTCCAGTTCAATAGTTCTTCCAAGCTCCCATGAAGCAACACCATCACAATCAGTCTTCCTCTTCCATAACTGGATGCTGCAGTCTAACTGGAAGAATAAACCAAAGTCACAACCCTCTGCCCGCATGATCCAGAATCGGTAATGCCCATCTTCAAGCATACTCACTGGCAACCGTATCACAGCTAGGCTTTGGTTCTCCAAATCAAACTTGAGAATACCACAAAAATTCCCAGTAAGCATCCAGTAGAGGGAATCTCCAACCAGCACGGAAGGACTAGCAGTACAAATCATGGTGGAAAAATCTCTGATAGAGACCTCGGATGGAAGCAGTGTTGAGATGAGATCGCCCCAAGCGCCGGTCTCTGACGAGTAAACACAGGCGAGAGCGTGTCTGTGTTGTTTGCCTTTATCGACTGCCACTGCCAAGACCACTTGGAAGTGTTGGCCATCCCCGGCAGCGCGAAGCACCGCCCCGTCGACCACTCTCTTCGCCGCATGTAACTCAAACCCCGGGGGCGTGGCAACGGAGTGCTGGTCGCCGGTGACGGGATCCCACACCATGATCATGTTGCAAGATGCGTGGAAGACGAGCGCCAGGCCATGGCGGCATCCGCGGAGATCCAGGCGGCCGCCACAGTGGCGCTGAAAGGAGAAGCACCCAGGCGGGACGCGATTGGGGGCCTCCAGAGTAGGCACCCAGGAGAGGTGGGAGCCAAAGTAACCGCGGAGGGGAGGGTTGCGGCGGTGGTGGAGGCGGAAGCGGCGGGCGAAGCGAGGGTCGGAGACGAGGAGGCACCAGCGCCTGCAGACGAGAGAGGCGCGGGGGAGGGAGGACAGCTGCGGGGGAAGGCGGAGCAGGATCTCGTGTGTAGAGCAGTATGCGAGGGGAGAATGCACCTTGGGTGCTCCTGTTCTGTATTCATCAATATATAGTACAAGTACATGGCGCAATGGCGCTCGGAGAGAGGGAGAGGGGAGTGGAGCGACGTGCGCAGGAGAGGAGATCGTGGCGAGTACGTGGGCTAGCACGTACGTGCATGCGATCACCATGCAGCTGCTGCTAACACCCCGCTGCAGTTGTAGCGTCCGGTGGCCGGATGCATAAGCTGGACCGGAAGTCGTGGAACGCCGGCGAGGGGAGCCCCTTGGTCAGAACATCGGCGAATTGCTGCGTGGTCGGGACATGGAGAACACGGAATTCGCCAAGGGCTACCTTCTCGCGGACGAAGTGGATATCCAACTCGATGTGCTTCGTGCATCGGTGGTGAACCGGATTGGCGGCCATGTAGACGGACGAGATGTTGTCGCAGAACACCACCGTGGCCTTGGGTAGGGGGACACGGAGCTCGCCGAGGAGTTGCCGGAACCAGCAGCACTCAGCAACCGCGTTGGCGACAGCACGGTATTCGGCCTCGGCGCTCGAGTGTGAGACCGTGGGCTGGCGCTTGCTGGACCAGGACACGAGGGCGTCGCCGAGGAACACCGCATAGCCGGAGGTTGAGCGGCGTGTGTCCGGGCAACCGGCCAGTCAGCGTCAGAGTACGCCACGAGGTCGAGGTTGGCGGAGCGTTGGAGGTGCATGCCGAGGTCTGTCGTGCCACGGAGATACCGCAGGATGCGCTTGCACTAGTAGAAAAAGGGTCAAATGTGAAGCACATTAGTGCCGGTTTGTATTAGAGCCGGCACTAATGTATACATTAGTGCCGGTTCCAACGGCTAGCCGGGCCGCTCTCATTAGTACCGGTTCGTGGCTAACCTTTAGCACCGGTTTGTGCCACGAACCGGTACTAATGAGAGTGGTGGCAGGATGTTGTTAGTCTGGGCCCCCTCCAGCACCTTTAGTACCGGTTCGTGCCACGAACCGGTACTATAGGTCGTCCTACATAAACCCTTCGTCCACCCGAGCTCGCTCTGTTCTTCCCCTTTCCCCTCTCCTCTCTGTTCTTCCCCTCTTCCTCTCTCGCTCATCACACATTTTGCCCAAAATTTGTCAAGATTTGAAGGCCCCCATCCATTCAAATGATCACAAAGGTTAGCAACTTCGTCCTTTCATCTCTCATTGCTAGATTAGCTCTTGCAATGCTTTATATAGTTACTAATTTGTGAGTTTAGTAATTTGGGAGGAAATATATATATGTGCTAGTATTTGATTTATATGCAATTTGAGGTCAAAAATAACACTTAGTTTGCATATGTAGGTGTGGTTTACTTAGTGCCTTCTAAATCTCCGTCGTAACCACCGTCGATCGCCCGCACCGTCCGTCACGGCACCACCTTGTGGTGAGCCTCTTGTTCATGTAATTTTATATAAAAATTGATGTTTGTGTGATTTGGATATATAGTTAATCATGTAATAATTATCTTACCCGTCGTTGTTTGTTATACATAGTGCCATGGTTTTGATATCCGTCCCGTCGGCCCTCGTCCTTCTTATGATTCGGATGTGGTATATTCTCTTTTAAAACTATTAGTTGCATTTCGTGTTTATGACAAATTATGCCCATCAAGTTGACATAGATATTTTTATCTAGGAGGTATGTGAACCGGAAATTCCAACCGACCCTATTGTCGAGAGGTTAAATTTAGTTGAAAGAGAAAACGAGTACTTGAAAGAAAAATTGAAAAGAATTGAGGGGGAGAAGATGGAATTGGAGTTGCATGTTGCCGATGTCATCGATGATCACAAGATCAAGATGGAGAAAATGCGCTTGAAGAATAGAAAGATTAGAAAATATGCCATCGATAGTGAGGCTTGGTATCATTATGCTGTTGGATCAATTGTTACCTTAGTTGCGATCTTGATCGCATTTGTTGTTGCATTTAAATGCTTTAGCTAGAGAGTTATTTGTTTGTTGCATTTAAGTGTTGTATGAACTTTATGTATGAACTTGTATTAATTTGGTCTATTCGGTGTTGTGTAATGAAGATGAGCCGGCAATGGATGTACGATGACCGATGCTCACCCCAGTTCGTTGAGGGCGTGCATACTTTTCTGCTTGCGGCTGAGGCAAACAAGCGGGCGGATGGTTTTATGCCTTGTCCATGTGGTGTCTGTAAGAATGGTCACAATTACTCTACGTCAAGAACCATTCACGTCCACCTGTTTGAGTCCGGTTTCATGCCCCACTATAATGTTTGGACCAAGCACGGAGAAAGAGGGTTATGATGGAAGACAATGAAGAAGAAGAGGACGACGATAGCTATCCTGGCCATGGGTTCCCTGAATACGATGATACAACAATGGGGGAAGAAGCTGAGCCGGTAATGCGGGAAGAAGCTGAGCCGGCAATGCGGGAAGAAGCTGAAGAAGAGGCATCAGATGAGCCCGTTGATGATCTAGGTCGGGCCATTGCCGATGCAAAGAGAAACTGCGCAAGTGATTTGGAGAAGAAGAAGTTGCCAGTGCATGTTAGAGGATCACAAAAAATTGTTGTACCCGAATTGCGTAGGTGACAAGAAAAAGCTGGGCACCACACTGGAATTGCTGCAATGGAAGGCGAGAATGGTGTATCGACAAGGGATTTGGAAAGTTCTGGTAATGATAAAGGATATGCTTCCAAAGGACAACGAATTGCCCGAGAGTCTGAAGCAAAGAAGGCTGTCGCCCTCTAGGGTTAGAGGTGCAAAAGATACATGCATGCCCTAATGATTGCATCCTATACCGCGGTGAGTACGAGGATTTAAACGCTTGCCGGTATGTGGTGCATTGCGCTATAAGATCAGCCGCGATGAGCTGGTGATGTCGAGGGCGGCGCCCAGAAGAAGATTCCTGCCAAGGTGATGTGGTATTCTCCTATAATACCACGGTTGAAACGTTGTTCCAAAACAAAGAGCATGCCAAGGCGATGAGATGGCACAGAAGACCGTAAGAAAGACGGAAAGTTGAGAGTACCCGCTGATGGGTCGCGATGGAGAAAAATCGAAAGAAAGTACGGAAGGAGTTTGCGATGGCGCAAGGAGCGTATGGTTTGGTCTAAGCGCAGATGGCATTAATCCTTTTGAGAGCGAGCAGCAACCATAGCACCTGGCACTGTGACTCTATGTTTGTATAACCTTCCTCCTTGGTTGTGCATGAAGCGGAAGTTCATTATGATGCCAGTGCTCATCCAAGGCCCTAAGCAACCCGCAACGACATTGATGTGTACCTAAGGCCATTAGTTGAAGAACTCTTACAGCTGTGGAATGGAACAGGTGTGCGTGCGTGGGATGAGCACATGGGGAAGAATTTGACCTCAAGGCGTTGCTGTTCGTGACCATCAATGATTGGCCTGCTCTCGGTAACCTTCGGAGACGACAAACAAGGGATACCGCGGATGCACGCCTGTTTGGATGATACCGACGATATATATTTGAATAGTTGTAAGAAGAATGTGTACACAGGACATCGTCGATTTCTTCCGAGCAGGCATCCGTAAGAAAGAAAGGCAAGCATTTCAAAGGTGAGGCGGATCACCGGACGAAGCCTCGCCATCGTCTTTGTGCTGATGTACATGATATGGTCAAGGATTTGAAGGTGATATTTGGAAAGGGTCCTGGCGGACAACCTGTTCCGAAGGACGCGGACGGACGCGCACCCATGTGGAAGAAGAAATCTATATTTTGGGACCTGCCATATTGGAAAGACCTAGAGGTCCGCTCCGCAATCGACGTGATGCACGTCACGAAGAATCTTTGCGTGACTCTGCTTGGCTTCTTGGGCATGTATGGGAAGACAAAAGATACACCTGAGGCACGGGAGGACCAGCAACGTATGCACAGAGAAGATGGCATACATCAGGGTCATGCAAGCTACGCTCTTACCAAAGAAGAGAAGGAAATCTTCTTTGAATGCCTGCTCAGTATTAAGGTACCGTGTGGCTTCTCGTCGAATATAAAGGGAATAATAAACATGGCAGAGAAAAAGTTCCAGAACCTAAAGTCTCATGACGCCACGTGATTATGACGCAACGCTTCGGTTGCATTGAGGGGCTTCTACCGAAAACGTTCGATTAGCCATTGTGAAGCTATGTGCATTTCTCAATGCAATCTCTCGAAAGGTAATCGATCCAGAAATCATACCAAGGTTCTGAGAATGATTTGGTGCAATGTCTTGTCGGTTTCGAGTTGGTGTTCCCACCATCCTTCTTCAACATCATGGCGCACGTCCTAGTTCACCTATCTTGAAGAGATTAACGTTTTGGGTCTGTATTTCTACACAATATGTTCCCCTTTGAAAGGTTCATGGGAGTCTTAAAGAAATATGTTCATAACCGTGCTAGGCGAAGGAAGCATCTCCAAGGGCCATCAAAATGAGGAGGTCATTGAGTTTTGTATTGACTTTATTCCTAACCTTAAGCGATTGGTGTTCTGAATCGCGGCATAAGGGCGCATGGATGGAAAAGGCACGCTAGGAG
The DNA here is from genome assembly GCA_021437245.1 of Aegilops speltoides. Taxonomy (NCBI): domain Eukaryota; kingdom Viridiplantae; phylum Streptophyta; class Magnoliopsida; order Poales; family Poaceae; genus Aegilops; species Aegilops speltoides. The sequence continues at coordinate 59,559,660 of CM038146.1, read as the reverse complement.
GGGAACAAATAATATGTATGGACGGACATTCTCTCCTTTGAAGCACACTACAGTTCTACAGAATTCCACCTTGGTGGCTCCGTATATGGATGAACACAAGAATTTGCTACGCTCCAAACACCGGAGCGGTCGATGAGTGGATTACGTGAACAAACCAGGAGTTTCGCCAACTGGTTGCGAACACGTACCATGCATGCCACCTCTATTGAAGATGACCTGTACTTGCTGTCCCGATTACCATCTTGAATATAATGACTTTCAAAGTGCGAGATAAATGGTAATACATTTTACACGATTGCCCAAGATAAGAAGAGCACCAACCAAAACAGTGGTGTCCGCTTTGATCGTAAACCAAGGCGGAAAGGAAACATATTATGGTTATATACAGGACATATGGGAACTTGACTATCGGCGTGGTTTAAAGGTCCCTTTGTTTGGTGCAAATGGGTCAATATGACACGAGGCGGGGTAACGGAAGACCCGCTGTACGGAATGACAACAGTGGATCTCAACAATCTTGCATATGCAGACGAACCATTCGTCCTAGCCAATGATGTGGCACAGGTTTTCTATGTGAAGGACATGTCTACCAAGCCAAGAAAAGAAAAGATAAGGAAGCGAATGCATCGTACGATGAGCCAAAGCGGCACATAGTTCTTTCTGGGAAGAGAAACATCGTGGGAGTGGATGACAAGACAGACAAGTCAGAAGATTATGAAAAGTTTGATGAAATTGCTCCATTCACAGTGAATATTGACCCGAGCATCCCGTTAAATGATGAAGATTTTCCATGGTTCTGGCGCAAAGGGACACACGCGAAGAAAAAGTTTCACACCCAAAGATGCAGGATGTGATCGGCTTCACTATAATCACTTTCTTCATGTTTCACACCCGGAGGGAATGCCTGTAATAGTTAGGGTAGTTATGTGTTTTGGCATTTGAAGCGAAGAAATTTTATGTGCAAACAAATTCTTTTCATGCATTTACTGATTTTTTTCCAGCTAAATGACCCTGAAATTGAAAAGCAATTCAAATGAACTCGAGAAAAGGTTGAAAGTTGGCATGGTATCATAATTTCATATAAATAGCATGTGCTAGAAAGTAGAGAGGGTTACGACAAAAGCTGGATGCACTTCGTACAAAATGGACAATCTCTTTGAAGTATCGGGGTTTCAGCGAAAACTGAACTGTTACAAAGGCATTTCATTTTTAAATAACCTAAGCATTACTATATTGAATATAATGATAAAACACACTAATATTGAACATAAGAAAAAGAATCACTGGAAAAACTTTTTTCAAAGTTAAGTTATTCACAAACTAGTGATTCACACAAATTTCAAATAATTCAAAATTTAAACTATTCAAATTTGAAATCTACCGGCACTAAGAGAAAGTTTGTAATTTTTTGTACATAAAGCAAAAATATTCACAAAGAAACTCTAAATACAACAAAAAACAACTCAAAAATAAATAAAACAAAAAATAAAGCAAAAAAAAGCCCGCCTACTCGGCCAAAGCGGCCTGCATACGACCAGCAATACAAACTTTCATTGGGCCAGATGCAGGCCATGGCTTAATAAACCCACAAGGCGAGGAGGACAGGTAGGCCCAGAGGCCTAAATAGGAGAGGAGCTCGAGAGCTACCGCCTTGGGCTTATAAACCGGTCAGGTAGCCCTCGACTAGCGAGTGGGACTAAACTTGTCAAGATCAAGATCGGCGCTAATAAGACCCCTTTAGTACGGGTCGTGGCACAAACCGGTACTAAAGGGGGCCTTTAGTACCGGTTTGTGCCACGACCGGTACTAAAGGGGTCGCTTCGCCGCTTGGCTGGCCAAAACAGACCTTTAGTACGGTTGGTGGCACCAACCGGTACTAAAGGTGCCTTCTATATAACTAAACACTTCAAAATTTAAATGGTTTCTCATCTCCTCTGCTTCTTCTCCTCTGCACTGTCGCCGCCCGTCGCCGCCCGACCCGTCGTCGCCGCCCGTCGCCGCCCGTCGTCGCCGCCCCGTCGTCCTCGTCGTCACCGCCCCGTCGCCGCCCGTCCCGTCGTCGCCGCCCGTCCTCGTCGTCGCCGCCCGTCCCGTCGTCGCCGCCCGTCGCCGCCCTTCATCGCCGCCCGCCCGTCGTCCCGTCCCGTCGTCGCCGCCCGTCGTTGCCGCGTCGCCGTCTGTCGATCGCCTGCCAACGCCCGTCGCCTCTCGCCTAGCCGGCCGGTGAGCGCGCACACACACACACATACATTGTAGAAATTGTTAAGATTTGTTAGAATTGTTAGATTTGTTAGAATAGTTAGAAATGTTAGAATTGTTAGATTTGTTAGAAATGTTTGAAATTGTAGAAATTTTTCTGTTTTTTAGTTATAGAAATATATAGTTATAAAAAAGTTAGAATTGTTAGAAATTTTTCTGTTTTTTAGTTATAGAAATAGTTATAAAAATGTTAGTTATATATATAGAAATGTTATAATTTTTTTCTGTTTTTTAGTTCTAAAATATTAGAAATGTTATAGAAATGTTAGTTATATATAGCATTGTTAGAAATGTTATAGAAATGTTAGTTATATATATAGAAATGTTAGAAATTTTAGTTATCAAAATCCAATCATTAAAAAATGTTAATTTTTACGGGCATATAGCTAGTATTTGTTCTCGACGATGCCGGCCCGCATCCTCGCCGTCGACCCGTCATGACGACGTCCAGCCGACCCATGTCCGGACTGGCTCCTGCCGCTGGCACGGGAGGTGCTGCTTGGAGGGCGCGCCGCTTGACGAGAACCCGCCATGGCCCGGGTCGATCGTCGACCACGATCTCGTTTGGTGGCGTTAGCGTGGGCGATTTGGTGCGGAGGGACCCGGCCCCACCGGAGGTGGTATGCGTTGCCGTGTCGAGGAGGAGGGCGAAACCGTCCATCGCTACATGGTTGCGTTAGAGGCGGCGAGTTCTCCAATACGTGGCGATATCTTGAGGATCTCACTTCAGCTATGATCTGTGAGGTTCCTTCTCTTTGGGTGTCCACTTGCCGCGCCGGAGGAACATGAGTGTCCTAGATTCTTCGTAGTATTCGATCTTTATTAGCTAATAGCCAGTGATGTACTTTTCTATATTATATATTATTCGAGACGATGTATTGAGATTATATCTATTATTCGGGCGATGTATTGAGATTATATCTATTATTCGGACGATGTATTGAGATTATATCTATTATTCGGGCGATGTATTCGAGATTATATCTATTATTCGACGATGTATTGAGATTATATCTATTATTCGAGATTTGAATACTAAATTGTTTTATATTTCTTTTGGATTAGTTAAACAAAAGCTATGGCGATAATACCGACGAGAGAGGAGAAACAGACCATGTTCGATATGATCTGTGAGCAGATGATAATCAAAATGAAGAAGATTATGACGGCTCAATTTCTAAACAACACGGAGAGGGTGATATGATATTCGATCACGACGAAGTCATGAATGATTATGACGATGACGAAGAACATGATCCTGAAACAACAAACACCGACGAGGTATATATATATTTATATAAGCGAGGCATCTGGTGATCATCACATGTTTTAAATGACTTGAAGATATATTAACGAATCGATCTTTGTTCTTTCAGCCATCCGGATCGAGCAAATCTTCAGAAATAATGATTTAAACGAGGCCCGAACAAAAGTTGAAGCCGGGCGTAAAGTACAATATCGAGGCATGCGACCCTCTTGGCAAACCAATAGCGCCTAAGAAGATTGCGAACAAGTTCGTTCGTCGGTCTGGGAGTTCTTGTGAAGGACCAACTCGATCAAACTTCAAGAATGGAGGGAGCCAGCAAAGCCACGTCCGGATGTTACTTATGTCGACAAGAATCAAAAGATCTGCTTTGGGATACTCTCATGGAACATTTCACCCTACGAGATCATTTCACGAAGCGGATGTGCGAGAAAGTCAAAGAGGCTGCTCTTAAGATGATGGCGAATGCATTCAAGAACTAAAAGAATGGTGAATGGAACAAATGCGTCGGCGGAGGAAGGAAGACTCCAGTATTCAAGGGAACACCGGAGAACCAACGTGATCATTGGGCGATTTCGTGAAATTCAAGGATTCGGAATTAGCTAAGGAACGGTCGAGAATAAACAAGAAGAATGCGAAAAGAAGGATCGTTCCATAAGCTGGGGCCGGTGGCTATCGGTGGCAATGCCTAAGTGGGATAAGTCTAAGAAAGAGATGGAGGATGCAGGTGTCACTCCGGTTACTAAGAGCTGGCCCGCCAGGGTCAGGACTTGGTTCTATGCGCATGGGGGGGAGTTGGACCGGGAGACAGGAAAAGTTTCGACGAGGGCAAGTCTGAAGGGAGCCGACGATGCGATACTTGTTGCAATAGAAGAGGCACGAACGGGGTGTTCCAGCCCAGCAGAGAGAACGACGAGCTTCTGCGTGCCACAGGAAATCTGAACACCGGGAAGAACACGAGGCAAGGGCGCTATTCCGTGGTATGAGGGTTTTCAGATGGAACACCGACTACGTAACCCGTGCGAGAAAGAAAATTGCGGAGGAGAAGAAGAGGAAGATGGAGGAGGAGCAGAGGAAGCGGGACTATGAACGCCTTCAAGGCCTAGAAGCAAGTCAAGCGGAATTGGCAGTCAAATTCCAGCGGCAGCAGGAGTAGATCGACTCACTTACCCATCAAAGGGGGTCTCAACAGCTGCAGCAGCTAGCGGATGATCCAACATTGGATAGCACCGGCCCATCCATGCCGAGAAGCAGCGTGGGTTCCATCCCGGACGACCCAATGCTGGGTAGATACCCCGTGGATGACATCATGGAGAACACTAACTGCGAGCTACACTACAAAATGAAGAACATATCCATGAAGGTGGAAGACGGCTCGCTTTCACAAATCCCCGAGGCAACCTTCCATGGCAACCCGATTCAGCGGGCTATGCTCGTGTCGTGGTTGATGATGTCTTGGACCCATATTCGGGCTACTGCTTGACATTCTTTGGAGGTGACGGCGCTTTCTCGGAGAGGCCAAACATCGTATCATCCTATGGAAAAAGGATTGCATCATCTTTCCAAGGCCACCCACACCGCGTTACCCGAGTCCTCGTTGAAGTCCGCCACCGTGTCAGCAGACTCCCGCTTCTCCAAGTCCGGCAAAGTGTCAGGACAATCCTCCTCCTCCAAGTCCGGCAAAGTGTCAGGACAATCCTCCTCCTCCAAGTCCGGCAAAGTGTCAGGACAATCCTCCTCCTCCAAGTCCGCCACAGCGTCAGACGTCCACTCCTCCTCCAAGTCCGGCACAACCTCAGGCCACTCCTCCTCCTCGTCCAACTCAGTCCCGTCAGCCATCTCCGCCGCCTCAGCAATCGCAAAGACACCCCGCAGCTCTGGTGCGTAGCCGTTCGAGTCGAGGTACTACAGCTGGAAGTACAGGCGGAGGCAAGCGGTATAAATATGGTCCAAGCCTGAAGCCTCTTCCGCAGAGGGCTTATGACAAGTCCGAGGAGGAAATCACAGCCATATTGAAGGCCGAGGTGGAAGCCCATTTTGCACCGGAACAGCCACCGCCGCCAAGGGAGAAAGTGCCTGAGGAAACAATTGACCACTTCATTCAGATGGCTCAACCACCAGCTTCCAAGCTGTTGACACAGACTATGAGCGTCACATCGGGAAGTTAAATCGAGCACATCTACAAAGGGAGGCGAGCACGTCTACATCGGGATCGAGCAAACAAGAAGCAGCTGCCAAAAATGCGGAAAACCATTCCCAATTGGGAGAACAGTAGCGCAATCGATCCCTCGCTTGTTGTGCCAACAACGGTGATAATCTGGCGCCCCAATATTATTGTGGGCAAGCATTGCATGTTCGAGGTGGGCAATGTGGTAATAACGGAGGAGCATATAATGCAGGCTGAAGTTCTCAACATCACTGTTGGACAACTCCTCGAGATCGAGCCCATGCCTTTGCTTAGAGAGGATGAAGTAAAAGCGGCAATATGTCCGGGGCCAACCTTTGGTCGCGCCAGACAAGGTCAAGAACCTCCCAATGAGAATGTATGAATTGCATCAATGATACATGAACATGACCAAGATTTCAGATCGAGTGTCCCTCATGGTGAATGTCATGGAGGACCATTACTACCATGAGAAAGCTGGGTCCGTTGAGTATTTAGAACTGTTTCAGTTATACAATAAGGAAGCACTCGACAAATCTATAAATCGGTTGCTATTATGCATAAGTGATTTCTTTCTATAATTTATGTCTCAAGCTAGCTGTAGTGATCCTTTTGAGATCAATCATTACCTGTAATTATCCTCACTATATTCTTTTCTGTGGTATTATGGAGGATGAAGATATATGAAATGAGAAAAGGTGGACGCTATGGCATTGGGTTCATTGACCCAAACACCGTTAATCAATTCACATGGATGATAAATGAACATCATGCAAAGGAAGTAGAGGACAGCATGCTAGAGTTCTTGAAGTGCCTCAAATACAATGAAGATATACTACTTCCTTACCACTTTGGGTGAGTCACACTGTCTTGTACTACAAATTCTCTGTTTTTGCCTACTAGCTATAGCTACAAGTTTTTGCTAATATATGCCCGCTTAATTAAGACATGTAGCGTGTGTGCATATGCAGATTTCACTGGGTCTTGTGTATCATTAAAGTTGGCCTTGAACAGTTGAAATCTTGGACTCACTAGTCTCAAAAAACTGACTTTAACATCTTGTATGGAATAGTCAACAGGTAATTTCAATCATTATTAACTATATATCTCGGCCTATTTAGTTCGTCATTTCATGATATGAACTATTTAATAACCCTTTATTCATTTTCTTTGTCGGGTGGGTAGGGCTTGGGCAAGATTCATCAATCACGCCCGGCGAATGGAAACAAAAGCTTGAATGGTTTAGACCCAAGGTAAGTAATTAAGTAGTACTAGCTAGCTAGCTAGCTAGCTGCCATCTCTTTAATTATCATGCTTGATTAATTTTTATCGATCAAATTCCATTCTCGTAAAGGCCACAAGCGGTAGCAGGTACTGATCTGTGTGCATTCTGCGTTTGCGAGAATATTCGCATGATGGCGTCCAAAGGAGCAGATCTCAAAGACATCAATGGATGCGCTTGTCGAACACTATTCACAATTTTACACCATTATCGATATCTAGCTAGTCACACAACTAATACACATGCATATTGATCTCCTTCTTAACAGTTCAAAGAGGTGCGCGAGAAGCTCATAGAAACGGAGCGCGTAGAAGCACTTTAAGAGGAAATAGCGGGATTTTTGCTCGACGAGGTCATAAATCCGAATGGAAAATTCTATTACCCGCTACCGCCCCAATGAAAACCACTTTCAGTTGTCATCGTGCTCGAAGGCACCAATTAGACTGGCTCAAGGCAACATTCATATGTAGGAGAAATTGTATATATCTGTACATGTGTGTATGTGTGAATTAATTAATATGGTGGTTTAATTTGTGAGACATTGATGTGATATATATATATGCATGATTGGTTCTACTAGAAATTATATATATATATATATATATATATATATATATATATATATATATATATATATATATATGCATAACGTGTACAATGCGTAGTATCGTAAAATACCAACAAGCGAAAAAGAACTAAAATGGAAACACAAAATTAAATGAAAAAGAAATCATAAAACCAAAAACCCTCCAAACCTTATAGTACGGTTGGTGTTACCAACCGGTACTAAAACTCGAGCCCGGAGCTGGCTAGTGCCACGTGGTTGCCCTTTAGCACCGGTTCGTCTGAACCGGTGCTAAAGAAGGGCCTTTAGTGACCACAAATTAGTGCCGGTTATGTAACTGACACTATAGGTCCTTACGAACCGGTGCTAATGCCCTGTTCTGCACTAGTGTTGACCAGGGCGAGGTGGGCAGCGCGCGGATCGTGCATGACGAGGCAGCACTGGTGCACGGCGTAGGCGATGTCGGGGCGCGTCATTGTCAGGTATCGGAGAGCTCCGACCAGGCTTCGATACTCCGAGGCGTCTGAGACCGGCGCGCCGTCCGTGGCAGACAGCTTCGAGTGCGTGTCGATGGGGGTCGACACGGCCTTGCAGTCGACCATGTTCGCGCGCTCCAGGAGTTCCTCGGTGTAGCCACGCTGCGACAGGAAGAAACCAGTGGCACTCCAGGTGACAGCGATGCCCAGGAAGTAATGAAGGGCGCCCAGGTCCTTCATGGAGAACTCCGTCGAGAGCTGATGTTGTAGACGGTGAAGCAGGCGTGTGGGCGACGCGACCAGGATGATATCGTCGACGTAGAGGAGCAGGTAGGCCGTCCTGCCGTCGTGATGCAACACGAACAGGGACGGATCCGAGCGGGAGTCGCGGAAGCGGCGTCTTGGCGAATCTGGCGAACTGGCAAACCAGCGTATGGGCGCTGCTTGAGGCCGTAGAGTGATCTGTCGAGGAGGCAGACGTGATCCTGGCGGGCGGCGTCGACGAAGCTAGCCGGCTGCTAGCAGTACACGCGCTCGGTGAGGTGACCGTGGAGGAACGCATTGTTCACGTCCATCTAGTGGACGGGCCATGCGCGGGAGGCCGCCACGGTGAGCACGGCGCGGATCGTGGCCGCCTTGACGACCGGCGAGAATGTCTCGTCGAAGTCCACTCCGGGCCGTTGCGAGAAGCCCCTGACGACCCATCTCGCCTTGTAACGTTCGAGGCTGCCGTTAGCTTTGAATTTGTGTCGGAACAACCATTTGCCAGTCACAATGTTGGCTCCAGGAGGGCGAGGAACGAGGCTCCACGTCTGGTTCTGCATCAACGCCGAGTATTCATCCTGCATCGCAGTCAGCCAGTTTGGATCACGCAGAGCAGCTCGCACGGACTTGGGTACGGGAGAGATGGAGGGACCGACATCGGTGTGTAGGTTTTGGTGATACTTAGGGTTAGGGAAGAACTTGCCCGCCCGGGCTCGCGTGACCATGTTGTGGGGAGGCGGTGCAGTTGGGTGATCCGGCGGGGAAGGGCTCGGAGAGGCGGGCGGTGAGGAGTGGGAGTTAGGGTTTTGGGCAGTGGATGGAGGTGGTGATGTTGTGTGGTGGGGAGGGGAGATGGCCGGAGGTGATGATGGCATGGGTGTGGTGGTGTGCTTGCTCGGGGTGGTGGGCTCGCTCGGGCAGGGAGGGTGAGTGTGCATGAGGGTTTGTGGAGGCAGGGCCGCCGAGGAACTGATGGGGGGACAACATGATCGGTGAGATCCGTCGCCAGGGAGGGTGCACGGTCGGTTTGGGGTTGTTGGAAGGGGAATGTGTTCTCATCGAACACGACATGGCGTGAGATGATGACTCGGCCGGTCGCGGGGTTTAAGCAACGATAGCCTTTGTGGTCCTGTGAGTATCCGAGGAAGATACAGGGGACTGAGCGCAGTGCCAGCTTATGTGGGGTGACAGCGGTGATGTTGGGGAAGCACTGACATCCGAAGACCCTCATGTGAGAGTAGTCGGGGTGGACGCCGTAGAGTAGGAAGAATGGGGTGTGTTGAAGACGGGGGCGACACGGCCGACGGTTCAGGAGAAACGTAGCTGTCTGAAGTGCTTCCGCCCAGTATGAGTATGGCATGGATGCGTGTACGAGCAGAGCGTGCGTGATGTCGTTTAGAGTGCGGAGAGCACGCTCCACACGTCCGTTTTGGGGCGATGTATAAGGACAGGACATGCACAAAACTATACCCAGAGAGGAGAAGAAGTGGCGGGCAGCATGATTTTCAAACTCCCACCCATTGTCTATTTGGACCGTCAGTACAGGCAGGTTAAAGTGGGTGCAGACGAGGCGTACAAAAGCACGTAGTGTGGGTAGAACATCAGATTTGTGCTTGAGGGGGTATGTCCACATGAAATAACTATAGTCATCAACAATGATTAAGTAGTACTGACAGCCAGACAAACTAAGCACGGGCGAGGTCCATACATCACAGTGTACAAGCTGGAACGGGAAATATGAAATATGGTCCGAAGAGCTAAAAGGTAGACGGTGACTTTTTCCTAGTTGACAGGCGGTGCAGACGGCGCCGGAGACGCCGGTGGTGTTGATGGAGGCGCGGCGAATGGTGCAGTCCAGCGCATCGTCACCAAGGTGGCCAAGACGCCGGTGCCAAGTATCGCGCGTGACGGCGGTGAAGGCATGTGGTGCTTGGGACCGGTGCGATGGGTGGAGGGGGTAGAGGTCGTCCGGCGAATCACAGCGGAGGATCTCCGCCTTCGTGCTTCGATCCTTGAAAGAAAAACCACAGTCATCAAATTCTACGTTAACTGGGTTATCACGCGCGAGCTTCTTAACGGAGATGAGGTTTTTGATTAAGTGTGGAGAGACTAGGATGCTGCGGAGAGCTAGATTGTGAGAGGCAGTGGGGATGGTGTGTTGACCTATGTGCGAGACTGCAATCCTAGATCCATCGCCAACTATGATGTCAGGGGAAATACAGGGTCGGGATGAAGTGAGTATACTAGAGGAGAAAGCCATGTGGGATGTCGCGCCGGAGTCGAGGATCCATTCGCCACCAAAGCTTGACGACGCCTAGCCTTGTTGCACACTCATGGTGTTGAGGGCCTGAACCAGAGCCGCCTGATCCCAGGCCGGAGGCGGCGCCGCAGGAGGCGCGGCTTGGTTGAGGCTGTAGATCGGATCTTGAGGAACAGCCCGTCTTGCCAGATGTCTTTGGTGGAGTCGAGGCAGGTGGCGGTGTCACGCCATACTGAGCTGCAACGCCGGCGAAGGGAGACAGGCCGTCGGGGCGCGGCCCAAGGATGCCAGCACCAGGAGTGTGGGGGCGCCACGGCATGGGCCAAGCATGGACCATGCCCGTCCAAGCGCCGAAGGGCAGGGCGGGGAGCTGCAGCCCGCCGTCTTGAGGTCCCCAGCGGAGGCCCTGCCCCTTCCTCTGCCGCGGCCGCCACCACGGCCTCCCCCGCCGTGGCGGTTGGTGTTGTCATTTCCCCCGCCGGAGTTTTGGGGCGTCGGAGCGCGCGCGGCGTGCAGGGCGACGTCGTTGGGGGAGTCCTCGGCGTGGCGGCTTTCCTCGAGAAGAAGGAAGGCACGACAGCGAAGGAAGGTGGGGAAGGGAGACTGCATTGTGAGGATGGGGACGGCGTAGAGAAACCTGGGGTGGAGACCGTGGATCATGTTCAGGACTTGGTCGCGATCGCCAACATGCTCGCCCAAGTCCGCCAGCGATCGGGCGCATCCTTGAGCCGAGCGAAGTAGGAGAGGATGGAGGAGGATCCTTGCTCGATCTTGGCGGAATTCGGTGGCGAGGAGGACGAGTTGGTGCTCCTGGTTGGCGAGGAAGATGGTGCAGATCGCCTCCCAAACCTCTGCAGCAGTGGCTCCGTGATGATGCACCAAGCCGAAGATCTCGGGGCTGACTCGATTGTAGAGCCACGAGAGGACGTGGGCGTCGTCCTGAAGCCAGGCGGCATTCGCCCGCCGCGGCGGACCGGTGATCTGGTCGGCGACGCCGGCCTTCTGGAACTGCACCTCGAAGAGGGTGCGCCACTGGGAGAAGTTGGGAGGGTTGAGGCTGAGGACGAGGGGAACGTGCTGGTTGATGAAGACCGCGACCAACGGCGACTGGCCCAGAGGTGCCGTGGAGGAGCTCGCGTCGGCGTCGCGGCGAGCGAGGAGCGCGCCCTGCGCCAGGGCGTTGGGGGTGAGGAGAGGCATGGTGCGGATCGGACTGGGGGTGCCGCCATGGGGGTGAGGAGGCGGCGGAGGGGGCGGCGGAGGGATCGCCATGGCAGCGGAAGAGAGGCTAGTGGATGTGCCTGGTATCGATACCATGTAGAGCAAGATCGAGGGGAGAATGCACCTTGGGTGCTCCGTTCAGATTCATCAATATATAGTACAAGTACATGGCGCAATGGCGCTCGGAGAGAGGGAGAGGGGAGTGGAGCGATGTGCGCAGGAGAGGAGATTGTGGCGAGTACGTGGGCTAGCACGTACGTGCATGCGATCACCATGCAGCTGCTGCTAACATCGCGAAGCAGGTCGTCGTCGTCCAGTGGCCCCGCCGCCGACGAGCGGTGGCGGCGGCGGTTGGCCGTCATCTCGCCGCCCTACTCACTATTTTTCTTTTCTGTTTTGGGGGAGGGAAAACCCTAGTCACTGATGCGGTGATGCGGTGGAGTGTAGATGTCGATCGAGAGAGCCCAACAGCCCACTTTAAAGCCCACGCTGGGAGCTAAATAGAATGATGTTTTGGTGCCCTTTTGAGAGAGAGGGGCACCTCAAAAAAAATGAGAGAGAGGAAAAAAATAGGATGATGTTGAACTGCTGCTCGGATTGTAGCATCTCTAAAGAAATGGATTTGCTAACTCTCATATACTACTAGATGAGAATTAACAAAGTCACATCTGACCCTCACATCATTTGATTAATCAAACAAAAAGAAAATCCCCACAAATCTTCGTGTAAAATCAAATGGTGTGGGAGTTACTAGATGTGATCTTGTTAAATCTCATCTAGATGAGAGCTAGTCACAACGCTAGAAAATGATGCGGTTGTAGCAGAAAACAGTAAACCCAATCCATATTTACTGTCAGGACCCCGACTCAATGTCACATCGATCTAGCCTGTAACACCTCATATCACTTTGCGGCCTCACGCACGGTATTCCCACGGGTGTCGCCTTACCTTTGCCCGGGACCGTTTAGCCTTTTGGCTGCGTATATGATAGTGTCGCTAGCATCCATATGATAAGGAGCCCGGCTGACATGGCTAGTCGTAAACCCAAAGTGGCACAGACTTACAGGGACAGGCATCCATGACCCAGCATCGAACGTGTCGGTCATCAGCGAGTGAGTTCCGAGCTGTAGCACTAGGCTAGCAGGACTCCGTGCGTCGGGCTGTAGCGGGCTAACAGGACTCCGGTACTCAGCGTGACATTTCCCGAAGAACGGATACGAGAACGAAGAAGGACACATGCCGGCCAGCCTAAGTGTTCCGGAGCAGTAGCAAGCTACCATGGCTCATTGGAAACACTAGGAGACATTTCCCGGTAAGAGAGGCTACTAGAGATAAACAACTAGATAGTCAGATCCCACACATACCAAGCATTTCAATAACATACACACAATATGCTCGATATGTGCAAATACAACATGGCATCACAACATGACTCTACGACTCAAGTATTTTATTCAATAGGCTCCGAGGAGCGAGATATTACAAGCAGGGGTCTCATGACCCAACATTCAGAGCATACAAATCAAAGCACAAGCGGAAGCTAATATGTCTGAGTACAGACATCTACAAATGAAAAAGGCTTGAAAGCCTGACTATCTACCAGATCCTGCCGAGGGCACAAGATCGTAGCTGAAGTATCAAGCTAAACGTCGAAGTCCACGTGGAACTACTAGTGAGACTGAAGTCTCTCTGCAAAAACATAAAATAGGCAAACGTGAGTACAAATGTACCCAGCAAGACTTACATCAGAACTATCTACATATGCATCATTATCAACAAAGGGATGGTGGAGTTTAACAGCAGACAAGCCAGCTTTGACTCGGTGGCTATTCTAAACTACATTGCAAGTAACTCTTTTGAGGTGGCGCACACGAGTCCACATATTCACCATATCAATACACCACTATGGATCCGCTCCGTCTCCCTACGAGAACGCCATCCATAGCACTCACGCTATCTTGCGTATTTTAGAGTATCCACTTTCACTTGTCTATGAACTGCACAGCAACCCGAAGTCCTTTTCGCGGACACGGCTATTGAATAGATGATGTTAACCTGCGGTGTACTTCTTCACACGCTCTCACCACTTACCGCCGTTTACACGACATGTACTCGGCAACCTTCAGCGGAAGCCCAACGTGGGTGTCGGCCACGGCCTACCTAAACACTCAAGTCCCTAGTCTAGGTTTATCGCCTATTGGGTTCCATCCATGAGGAGATCCGGCGGGTTTCGCTCACAGCCCCAAGCGATGTGAACAGGGTTTCGTGACACCAAGCAGGCGCCGGTTTACCCCACGTGCCTACCGCATCACAGCCCACCCCTACGGTCAGCGCTGCGCACGGCCTCCAAAGATACTACAAACACCAAAACTACTTGCAACTCACGGACAGAGGACAAGGGTGATTAAGAAGCCGAGAGGGTCCATTGGTTTGGGCCCAATGCGTGGTAGTAGCTGAATCATGGATCACAAACACGAACTCAGTTCTGAGGGCGGCTGCAATGAGACAACCCACCATGTACTCCTACATGGCCTCTCACCGCTACCTTTACCAAATCGTGTTCACACACTTAGCTCACACACAGTGGGACATGTTCACACACCTCTGATTCACCCTTGATGAATCGGACCCGACTCAACTCTAAGCGATAGCGGGCATGACAAACAAGCATGAATGAGTAGGCACAACAGGGCTCAAACAACTCCTACTCATGCTAGTGGGTTTCATCTATTCTTGTGGAATGACAGTCATGCAAAGGATAAAGAGGTTCAGCTACATGACAAGTAATGATGAATCGTTGTTGTCCTAATGCGATAAAATAGAGCGAGGCGCGAGAGTGGGATTGTATCGGAATGAACAAGGGGTTTTGCTTGCAGCACTTCAAGATAATATAGTTCTTCATCGGTGTCATCGAGCTCATCGTCGAAACCACGTCTATCGAGAGGGGACAGTTACCGGCAAATAAAGAGGGACACAATCAATGCAATGCAACAAATATGATGCATGATAATGTCATGGCAATATGCTGTTGATTGAGCTAATGCAACTAGCATCCATATTAAATAAAGTTGGTTTGAACCCTCGATTCAAATTCAAACTCCATATGTAGATATTTATATGCCATTTATATGATTTGTGCTAAACAGCAGATGTAAGTTGTTCTAACATGCATGAAAATGGTACAGATGGATACATTGGATTTTTTTGATCATTTTTCATATATAATTTGTTTGATTTGGAGCTACGGTTGATTTACTATGATTTTTAGAAGTTTTGGTTATTTTCTGGAATTTCCTGTAAAAGAATAAATCCAGAAAATAAATTCTCGTCGACTGACATCATCATGGCGTCGGCGAGGTCAACTGGCGCCTCGGTCAAACGACCCGGTGGGGTCCGCGTGTCGATGTCATAGCTAATTAACGGAGTTAATTAGTGCTAAGTTAAATGCTAACCTTAGTTAATTAGGCGTGGGCCGCATGTCAGTGACCTAGGTGGCTAACTAAACGTTAATTAGTACTAAACTAGATTAGCAGGGCTCTGGGCCCTCTTGTCAATGACTCAGAGGAGTCAACCTGGGCCCACCCAGTCCACGTCAGGGGTCAAACCCGCCGGCGTCTATCCGCCGGCGAGTCCAGACGCGGCGGAGTGGCGCGGGATTCGCCTGGCGCCCGTTTGGCCTTGAGCACGCTACTACGGATGCGGGCGCTCGTCCGCATCAACCGTAATGGTGGCGCGGCCGAGTGGCCGGAGTGGCGCGGCGACGAGATTGGCGGCGGCCGGCTTCGGCAACGCGGGTTGGCGCTATGGTGCATGGGAGGAGGGTTGGTGGGCGCTACGGGCTCTGAGGAGTGCTCGAGCACAGCGGTGTGCTTGATTCGAGCTGTGGTGGCTCTAGCCACGCCGGCGAAGCTTTCCAGAACCAGCGCTAAGCGCTAGGGAACGTCGCGAGCGATGGGAAAAAAGGTGAGCGGCGAGAGGAGCTCACGAGAGGACTTGCGAGAAGCCCAGCGAAGTCGAGGAAGCGTCGGAGGCGGCGAATCGGCGGGCGGCGTCGTCGGGGCGAAGGGCGATGATGAGCCCGATGGCGATGTTCGAGCATCCAGCGGCGCGTGCCGTCTTGGTGATCCACGGCGTCGAGGCGAGCCCGTTCGACAAAAGCAGAGGCGAGGGAGCTCGGTGGGCGGGCGGCGATGAACAGCGGTGACGGACGCGTTCGGTCCGGCGAGAGAGAGGGAGCAGAGGTGAGAATGGCGAGAGAGAGTGAGAGCGGTCGAGGGAGCGCGTGGCATCGTGGGCGTCCGGCCCTCGTCGGCAAGCAGGAGGTGGCGTCTGCGGTGGCGTCTGCTGCCGTCGAACGCGCCCTCCGTCCTCTGGCAAAAGGAGGAAGGCAGCGAGGATGGCTGCGATGGCGGGCTGGGCTGGCTTTGCCCGGTGGGCTGCTCTGATGCTGAGCAGGTGGGCCTTGCCAAGTAAGTGGCCAGGTAGTTTCCTCTCTCTCTCTCTGTTTTCTATTTTAATTATTGTTTTCTATTTATTCTGTAATCTTTAGGGCTTATTAAAAATACTTAAACAGACCCAAAAATCATGAAACTACACAATGCCACTGGTTGGAATATAACCAACAGCAAACATTTTAGTTTATGATTATTTGAGCATTTAAAATATTTAATAGCATTTAAATGCCCAAATGCATATAGAGTATGATTTAATCCAGAGCCCAAATATGTCATGGAAAAATGTGCATCACCTCTGGTTACTGTTTCCAGCATTTTCCAAGAATGATGAACATTTTTGAAAGCCATTTGGAATTACTGGAAATATTTAAGTTGAACCTAGTGAATTCCTTAATGCTAGGGTTTAAACAATCCCCATTTCAAGTTTCAAAAGAATTTAAACATGATGCAACACATGATTAGCTAGCTCAGTGCATACCAGAACTAGGGATGTGACATTTACTTATCCCCATTGGATTACGACAACCAATTATTTTTTATCCTTTTTGCAAGGAAGAAATAGAAATTTTATTTTGCCTAAAATTCAAATGTGCAACCTCTGAATGTTTTTTATCAAATGTAACTCAACTCATTATACCATTTGTAGTATTTTACATACTTTATACTCACCATGTTTCATAATGTAATGCATATGATTATTTTTTAAAACGTCAAACTTTGCAGACTTCAACTGGGTTTCTAAAATACCAGGAACATATCATCAGATACGTCCTGAGACATATTTTATTGTATGTATTTTGTATTGCATATGTAGACAGTTTTCTCTATGAACTTGATCTGAGTTTACACAAGTCATCTTTGTTGGGGATATAACTATTTGTGTAAGCCGCCCAGGAGGGGTCGGGTTATGCAAAGAAGACTCACCCGAAAGAAGCCCAAGACCAAGCAAGAAGATGGCGGTTCAATAAAGGGTCTAAGGCCCACAGGCGGCTTAAGGCCCATAGTATGTAAACTGTCATAATGACATGACCTGTAACATAAGGAAGAATTAACTAGTCACCGAGCGTGACACTGTCTATGAGCCGGCCGGGACTCTGTAGGCCACAGGGCGTCCACCCGTGTATATAAGGGGGCGGCCCGCTGGCGGCTTAGGGCAAGAAAAAACTCATCGAGAGCCGGGCATAGCGTATCTCGCTCCCTGGTCATCGAAACATCAATCAATACCAACCCAACTAGACGTAGGCTTTACCTTCACCGTAAGGGGCCGAACTAGTATAAACCTCTCATGTCCTTTGTCCCGATTAACCCCTTCAAGTTTCCTAGTTGCGATGACTCCACAACTAAGTCCTTTCGTGAGGACATCTGACGTGACAATTCCACGACAGTTGGCGCCCACCGTGGGGCCAGCGCACGGTGGATTTGAGTTCTTGAAGGGCAATTTCGAAGGGCTCAAGGGATACGTAGTGGACCGGATGACCAAGAGTCGTCGCGGCTAGATCTACATCGATGACGAAGGCTGGGGCCCTGACGCCGGCTCAATTGAGTACGGATACCGGGTCCCCTTCAGTGGAATCCACATCTTCATCGGCCGGACTGGTGAGCCGGGCCCTGAGCCGGACAACTGCACCGACCTCGTCGAGACGGCTCAGCGTGCGAGAAAGGCCCGAGTTCAACCCATCATGAAGCGTGCCTTCGTGGGCTGCATCCACGGAGAGGAACTTTCTGAAGGATCTGAAGACGGTGGTGAGACGGCCATCCTCTCGGACGGTGATTCGCCCGCCGGTTCAACAGATTCGTTGTACCAAGTGCAAGACGGCGTGCTTGGGGGCTGTTCCGATGGCACTAGTATTCCGGACCCCTATGAGCCGCTGAGATGGGCAGGAGTCTTCATGGCTGGACCTCAACCTGGCCAAAACTCTACAACCGCTATGACAATAACGTCCGAGACAGGAGCAGCCGGGGCAGGAGGCCTTGTGCGCCCGTCGGCTCAGGTGCTGATAGATCTCATGGATAAGCTTACGGCCCTGTTAACCGCCACAGTTATTCTTGCAAATAAAGATGAGCATGACGCGGAGGTGGCACGGGTGTGCGAGGAGATAGCTCAGGCCAAGGAGGCCTTGGCAGCTGAGGACACCAGGTTAGCCATGGAACGGGCGGTTTTGGATGCGCGGGCACATCGGCTACAGTCATAAGCCTACCAGCTCACGATGAGCCTAAACGCGTCTAACGAGGTGATGAGGAGGAGACATCAGAAATCCCAGTCCCGTTTACCTCCAGAGCCGGCCCAAGTAACCCGCCAGATGCAAATCAGTTTATGACAACAGGAGCAGGAGGACCGGCTCAGCCTCGGGAGACGACACCTCCCCCTGAGAGTATGGCACCGCCCCGTTACCTGCCGATACCACCGGGTCACTTTTCCAACCCCATGGAGAACTTAATCGCGGCATCGGCACGCTTGGCGGCTCTCCCAGTGGACGGTGATGACCCGACAGCGGTGGAGACCCGGAGGGTCAGAGAACTTCTCCAGACGGCCCTGGCTCAGCAAGAGACTTATTCTTATAGCCGGGATAGGATTCATTCAACTCCTCCGCCTTGGTTAGCACTGCCTCATCAAAATAGGAGTCCGAGTTATAGCAGGCACATGGAGTCAGAAGCTTTGTCAAGCAATGCCCAGCGCCGTAACCAGCCCGGTGGCTATAATCCGGTGCAAGATCGGATGCGCCAGGAGAACGAGCGGGCGGCTCAGCTAGCGGCTTTACCAGAGTATCCGACGACTTCCGTTGAGACGGGAGTAGCTACTAGAACCGGCGGTGTTCCTTGTTTGGTGCCGGCTCTGCGCAATGTACGTTTGCCCAAAGACTTCAAGGGACCTCGTAAGGTACCAATTACACAGCCGACTTACAGCCCGGAGCGTGGATTGAAAGTTATGAGATGGCAATGGAACTGTTGGAGGTCAGCGACGCAGCAATGGCTAAGTACTTCACCATGATGTTAGATGGAACGGTCCAGTCTTGGTTAAAGGGTTTTCCACCCAATTTCATCGGTTCATGGGCAGAGTTAAAGGCCCGTTTCATCCATAACTTCAAAGATACTTGTAAGCAATCTATGTCGATTGTGGACTTGACAAATTGCAAGCAGGAGGAAGGTGAATCCACGACTCATTGGGTACGCCGGGTCAAGGAGATAATACATTCGTCTGACAAGATGGATGCCGGCTCTGCAGTCCTCATGTTGGAAAAGAATTGCCGCTTTGAGCCGCTGAGGCAGAAACTGGGGCGCCTTAAGCGTGATTGCAACGACATAGTTACGCTGATGGCAGCTTTAGTCAAATACGCCGACTCTGATAGTACCAAGGATCCCGCGTCTAATGAGGAAAAGACAGGGAAGGGAAAGAAGAATGGCAATGGAAAGGGCCATCAGCATAACCCGATGAATCAAGGAGGCAATAAGCGTAAGGTGGAGGGTAACACGGACTTTGTGGCCAATGCCAATGCATAGGGTAATAATCAGAGACGTAAGGGAAAACCACCCCCTAGATCTGGCAGGTCAGGCCCATCTCTTGAGCAGCTACTCAATGAGCCTTGCCCGAGACACGGCACCCGGGAACGACCCGTTACCCACTTATGGAAAGATTGCGCAATTATGAAGGCTTTCAAGAATTCCAACATGTTTGATGGCAATCATGGGTCAGGCGGCGGCTCAGGAGCGGGTGGCTTTCATGGCCCGGGCGGCGGTTCAAGATCCGGCTTTCAGGGACATCAAGGCAGCTATAATCAACAACAATCTGGTCAAGGAGAACAACAGCAGCAGCAATCGGGTTATCAAAGGCATCCGAAGCAGTTGAATAGTGGGCAGTATCACGTGTTCACCACTAGCTTATGCAAACATGATCAGAAGGTTCATAAGAGGGCTGTAAATTCTGTTGAGCTGGCGGTTCCTCGTTATCTGAGGTGGTCAGAACAGCCCATTGTATGGAGCAGAGAAGATCACCCTCCACGGGTTGACAATCCAGGTCAATTAGCTTTGGTGGTGGCACCTCAGGTTGGTGGATATAAATTTACTAAGGTACTCATGGACGGGGGTAGCAACATCAATATCCTCTATTATGAGACCTTTCGACACATGGGGTTAACTGATAAGAATTTGAGGACTTCCAACACTGTTTTTCATGGAGTGGTTCTTGGTAAGTCGGCCTACCTAGTTGGCAAGATTGAACTGGAAGTGGCCTTTGGAGATGAGTATGACTCCAGGGCTGAGAAATTGATGTTTGAAGTGGTCAAAATCAGTAGTCCGTATCATGCTCTGTTTGGGCGGCCGACTTATGCTAAGTTCATGGCACGGCCGTGTTACGTTTATTTGCAGCTCAAGATGCCGGGTCACAAGGGCACCATCACTGTGCATGGGAGTCGAAAGGTAGCCTTGGAGTGTGAAGAAGGCGACGTGGCTTATGCTGAGTCTGCCTGTGGAGTGGACGAGCTAAAATTTTATCAAGACAATGTTGACCCGGCGGATATGACCTCCCTCAAGAAGCCAACTACAGAGCATGACCCAGCATTGAAGTTTAAATCGGCCGCTGAGACGAAGCTTGTTGACTTTACTCCAGGCGACTCTTCTAAGCAATTCAGCATTGTCGGTGTACTAAGGTAGGGGTACCTCAGTACCCCAACTTGTGCAGGCGATTCTGACTTCAGCAGCTGGATCCACCATATGCTTGCCGGAGATCATTCCCATTCCGTATCAAGCCATTCAAGAACAAGAGTACAAGACAGAGGATTGAGACCCCGGCAAGTGGAGCTTGCCCGGAGGGCCGTTCCAGGCTCAAGATTACATCATTCAAGCAAGGCCCTGGCGAGAGGAGCTCGCCGGGGAGACTAGAAGACTACGTCATAGAAGACACGCCTCGGCGCTATCGCGTCCCGCGAGGGCCCGAGGCGGCAAGTTTCTGAGCCCGACAAGCTTCCGGCCCGGCAAGATCAAGACCCGGCAAGGTACTTGCCGGGAGAGCTGCGCTGCGTGCCGCAATCCAGCTCATCTGCCCACGCGTCGCCTTAAGCCCTCTCCAGAGGCAGCGTGGCGGATGGTTGTCTGGTGAGGGGTGCGGTGGCACTCCACGGTGGTGGATCCATCACCGTGGCAAGCGGAGACGCAAGGCGGGGAGCTTTTGGGGTCGGCAGACAGGCATTAAATGCTCTTGTCCCCTCTCATCAAAAGTAGGTAGAAGCCCTTTGTTCAAGCTTGTAGCTCCTTTGTTCCCTTGTTCCAACTACCACCTCTTTTACATTTTACCCCTTTCTCCTCGTTGACACCTGTTGGTGACCCTTTGCCCTATAAAACGAGGCCCATACTGCGTAGGGGGTTCGGTTCATTTGCCACTCTCACGGGGGGTTCGGTTCATTTGCCACTCTCACGGGGGGTTCGGTTCATTTGCCACTCTCACGGGAGGTTCGGTTCATTTGCCACTCTCACGGGTTCGGTTCGAATCCTTGGCAACTCCCACGCCCGGAGTAGCAGCTACTGTAGCTCTTCAAGCTCCCGAGCACAATACCACACAAAGCAGCAGTAGGGTTTTATGCGTCCATCGCGGCCCGAAGCTGGGTAAAAATCCGCCCGCGTGCATCTCCTCGATCTGCTCTCTGTGCCTCCTCCGCCCTCGTACCGCCTGAGACAAGGGCCCCCGCCCCATAGGTGCTTCGCGGCGGGCGTGTCGACTCACGCCCGTCCCGACATCTTTGGCGCGCCCGGTAAAGGCGTCGAGGTTATCTTGGACCTGATCCGGCGTTCGCCGCGCGCGTTCTTCTTCAACCTCTCGGTTTAAATCGGCGACTTCGCCGACAATCGCGCCATGGCCCGAAGCGAGGGCTTCAAAGGTTGCAGACCCGTCTGCGTCTCACCCGCCGCCACCGGAGCCAGCGGTGGGCGGAGGAGACGCCAGCGGAAGGGTGGCCGCCGGCGAGGGCACTCGCGGCGCCACCAGATCCAGGGACAGGACGGATGACCGCGCCTCGGTCACCGCGGATCCGCGTCCATCTCAGCGCACGACAACCCAGTAGCGCCGTACCACGGGAGGTGGTACTCGCATGCTAGGGCAAGAACGTGCCGGAGGCTCGCGGGATGCTCCGGACCACCGTCCGTGCATGAGCAAGGCGAAGGTGTCGAGGCAGGATTCTGCTCCTCCTAACGCAGTTAGGAGTCCGAGCATATCCAGCTCCTCGCACCGTTCGCCCCCGCTCCCCTCCACTCCGGCAAGCGCATCTCCCTGGAGCGCTACGCTGTCGTCGAGGACGCGCCATCGAGCTTCAGGTCCGACAAGGACGGCTCTGGCGTACACTCCGACAAGCGTAGCCCCTCGGAGCGCTCTAAGCCCGGCGAGGGCAGCTCTGGTGATCGTTCCGGCAAACGCATCTCTCCGGAGTGCTGCACTGCCGTCGAGGACGCGCCATCGAGCTCCACCGGCAAGCGCGAGGAAACAAGAAACAGAAAAGCTAAGTTGTTCGAGCTTTTGTGTAGAGCACACCTTAATTCCATGCTCTTTTGTGTTATATCCCTCGTGCATTCGTCCTTTGTACGCAAAACCTGTGCGCGGAGGAGCCTGCCCGTGGATAGCCGCACCCTTATCTTGCTTCGAGCACGCTCAACGAGTTAAAAGTGAGCCGCGACCAGCTTCGCGCCCTTGTTTCGTTTCGAGTCCGCTCGTGAGTTAAGTGCGTGCGACTAGACGCGCAGGTTGCTTGCGGTAACAACACCAGCCAGCGGGCTGCTGATGTTCCGCACTCAGCAAGTGTGTTAAGCACCGCAAGTTCCCTAGAAGCGTAGGGTAAAAGCTCACAAAGGATGTAAAGTAGAGGGTGTAACGTGGCAAGCCTTGCCGTAAGATGTCCTTCGTATGAGAGGCTTGTGCGCGAGAGGAGCCAAGTCGTGGCCCAGTTGCGTACTTGTTTTGTTTCCGAGTCCGCTCACCAAACACAAGTGTGCTGCTGCACCCTTACCTTGCTTTCGAGCCTGCTCGGCAAGTTAAGCGTCGCAACTGGCCCGGCAAGGTTGTTTGCCGGAAGCAACACCGCCAGCGGGCTGTCCCGCACCCGGCAAACGTGTTCGCCCCGGCAAGCTCCCCGGGAGCGTAGAGTACAAACATACGAAGGGCAAGGCACGGCATCATATTGCGCGGTCAAGATTTATATACATATACATGTACATGATGAAGCTGTTGCAGATCTATCTCAGCTGTTTTCATGACTGAAATTGCAGCAACAAGGAGAAACCAGAAGGGCACACCAGCACCTGGGCCCCGGCAAGCCAGAGTCGCCGGGGGCTGCGAGTGCCAAGATCCTTCCCCAGCAAGCCAGCGTCGCTGGGGGCTGCGAGTACTAAGAATCGTCTCCAGCAAGCCAGAGTTGCTGGGGGCTGCAATATCAGATAAGTTTTTCATCCCTCGTCATGCATCCTCTTATGGACCGGGAAGGGCGGGGCTGTGTCTTTGAACGAGCGTGTCTTGTAAAACCCGTACGCGGAGGAGCCAAGTCGTGGCCCAGTTGCGTACTTGTTTTGTTTCGAGTTCGCTCAACAAACACAAGTGTGCCGCTGCACCCTTACCTTGCTTTCGAGCCTGCTCAGCAAGTTAAGCGTCGCAACTGGCCCGGCAAGGTTGTTTGCCGGAAGCAACACCGCCGGCGGGCTGTCCCGCACTCGGCAAGCGTGTTCGCCCCGGCAAACTCCCCGAAAGCGTAAGAACATACGAGACACGAAATCAAGTAAAAGACTCAGTCCAGCAAGCTTTCCCCTCTTTTCATTAAAAACATCCTAGTTTAATACAAGTCCATAAGGGATGAAAAACATGATAGAGAGGATTACAAGTTTTAAATGCAGCTAAGGCCCGAAGGCTTACAAATTGAAAGATAAGGTGCCCGTGATCCCTCTCCTGTTTCTCTGTTCAAGAGTTCAGGAGGTAGGTCAAGGAGCCCCCGGCAAGATAAGCTTGTCGGGGAGGGCGAAAGGAGCGCCTAGGAGAGCGTGGCGGTGGCGTGCCCTCAGGAGCTGCGCAAGGTGACGGGCAGGGAGGAGCGCGCCCCCGGAGAGCTACGGGCGCCAGAAGACACCAAGAGAACACCCGGGGCCGCCAGAGCTTGGCGGAGGCGGAGGCGTCGAGGCGAGCTTGAAGGCGGAGTGGCGGACGTCGAGACGCTGTCAAGGGCTCCTCGCCCTCGTACTCGGCATGCGGCCTTGCCGCCATCCCCTCTTCCTCTTCCGCAGCCTCCCTCGCCCGGCCGCCCAAGGAGGCGGCCGGGGAGTTCGAAGGCCGGCACCCCAGAGGCGGGTCGCCGGTGGCCTTGAGCAGCGGTGTCCGACGCCTAGTCGGACCCGCCATCCTCGTCGTCGCTGTCGCTCCCTCCTCGTCCTCTCGCTCGAGGAGGGCCTTCGCTATCAGGAGCTGTCCACACAGCAGCGCACCCGGGTCCCGTAGTCCCGAAGACCTTGGCGGCGAAGGTCGCCCTCCATTAACGAAATGGAGGGTGAACCCCGCCGTCAAGCTATGGATCGAGCGAACGTCTTCCACCCTCGGTCGAAGAACATCACGCCGGGGCTGGGGACACGACACTCACCCGAGTGCCGCTGATCCCGCAGCCCCTCATGCGCAACTCCATCACGTCCGGGTGGATCCGGTCCCATCGCGTCCGCAAGCAGGGCGGCAGCCGGAGGCGACGTCGGCGCTTCAGCGAAGTTTGATGAAGAACTCGAGGGTCATCTCGGTGTGGACCGCATTGTGGACAGGAGACGTCGGGGGAGACGGGGGAGGCACATCGCCACGACCGCCTCTCCCCCGGCCGCCTCGGCCACGCCCTCGGCCTCGCCCGCGGCCGCGCCCTCTCCCTCTCCCTCTCGTGGCCGGCTCCGACACCACGGGAGCGGGATGGGGAGAGGTGCGCTGCCTAGAAGCGACCCTCGCTGCCACCGTCGAAGAACCGGGATTCCCTCCTTCCATGGCGGAGGCGGCGAGGAAAGGAGGACAAAGAGTCCGGCGGCGCCGCAGACGCAAGAGACGGCGAAGGAGATGCGGAGGCGGAGCGCAAAGAGGATTTCTGGAGGAGGAAGAAGCAATGAAAGCGAAGGAGGGGAACCGCGCCTGCTTCCTCTGTTTTTATGGGGAAGTGGGGGGCGTTCCGCTCTTCCCATTAAAGAACATGGGCACGTCCCATCCCACGACGCCAAGAATCGACGCGTCTTTGTTGCACGGGAGGCGGCAGAGGCGAAGTGGAGTCGGCACGCCGTGGGCCTCGTGTGCCGTGCACTTTATTTTGGGCCTGGCCCAACAGCGCTCGGCACCGTGTGTGCCCGAGCCGGGGCTCTGTCGGTGTACTAAGGTAGGGGTACCTCAGTACCCCAACTTGTGCATGGGCAGTTGCAGCTTCCCGCGGCTGGATCCACCATATGCTTGCCGGAGATCATTCCCATTCCGTATCAAGCCATTCAAGAACAAGAGTACAAGACAGAGGATCGAGACCCCGGCAAGTGGAGCTTGCCGGGAGGGCCGTTCCAGGCTCAAGATTACATCATTCAAGCAAGGCCCTGGCGAGAGGAGCTCGCCGAGGAGACTAGAAGACTACGTCATAGAAGACACGCCTCGGCGCTATACGCGTCCCGGCGAGGGCCCGGGGAGCGGCAAGTTACAGAGCCCGACAAGCTTCCGGGCCCGGCAAGATCAAGACCCCGACAAGGTACTTGCCAGGGAGAGCTGCGCTGCGTGCCCGCACTCCAGCTCATCTGCCCACGCGTCGCCTTAAGCCCTCTCCAGAGACGCGTGGCGGATGGCTGTGCAGCTGAGGGGGTGCGGTGGCACTCCACGGTGGTGGATCCATCACCGTGGCAAACGGAGACGCAAGGGCGGGAGCTTTTGGGGTCGACGGCGACGGGCATTAAATGCTCTTGTCCCCCTCTGTCAAAAGTAGGTAGAAGCCCTTGTTCAAGCATCTTGTAGCTCCTTTGTTCCCTTGACTGTTCCAACTACCACCTCTTTTACATTTTACCCCTTTCTCCCACGTTGCTTTGTTGGTGACCCCTTTGCCCTATAAAAGGAGGCCCATGCACAACGTAGGGGGGGTTCGGTTCATTTGCCACTCTCACGGGGGGTTCGGTTCATTTGCCACTCTCACGGGGGGTTCGGTTCATTTGCCACTCTCACGGGGTTCGGTTCATTGCCACTCTCACGGGAGGTTCGGTTCATTGCCACTCTCACGGGTTGGTTGAATCCTTGGCAACTCCCACGCCGGAGTAGCAGCTCTCGTAGCTCTTCAAGCTCCGAGCACAATACCACACAAAGCAGCGGTAGGGTTTCTGCGTCCATCGCGGCCGGCTGGGTAAAATCCGCCGCGTGCATCGCCTCGATCTGCTCTTTGTGCCTCCTCCGCCCTCGTCAAGCCTGAGACAAGGGCCCCGGCCCCATAGGTGCTTTCGGCGGCGTGTCCCGACTCACGCCCGTCCCGACAAGCATCGCATACCAATTTGGATCCTAAATAGCAAAGCGCTCATCGAGTTCATCCGTGAGAACCGGACATCTTTGCATGGAAACCTTCTGACATGCCGGGTGTACCGAGGGAACTCGCTGAGCACACTCTCAATATTGATCTGAAGTATAAGCCGGTCGGGCAGTTTCTTCGACGGTTCAACGACGAGAGACGGAAAGCTATTGGAGAAGAAGTCGCCCGACTCTTAGCGGCCGGGTTTATTGTTGAGGTTTTTCATCCGGAGTGGTTGGCTAACCCAGTGCTCATACTCAAGAAGAACGGCACCTGGCGGATGTGTGTGGACTACACGGACTTAAATAAGGCTTGTCCAGCTGATCCCTTTGCTCTCCCCCGTATTGATCAAATCATTGATGCTACGGCGGGTTGTGAGCGTTTAAGCTTTTTGGGTGCTTACTCTGGTTATCATCAGATCAAAATGGCAGTTAAGGACCAGGAGAAGACGGCTTTCATCACTCCGTTTGGAGCCTTCTGTTATGTATCTATGCCATTTGGGCTCAAGAGTGCTCAGGCGACTTATCAGCGATGTGTGCAGAACTGTCTCCACGATCAAATTGGGCGCAATGTTCATGCTTATGTGGATGACATCGTGGTGAAGTCCAGAGAGAAGGAAACCTTGATATCTAACTTGAAAGAGACCTTTGATAATCTCCTGGTTTATAAGATGATGCTTAACCCGGCCAAGTGTGTGTTTGTTGTACCTGCAGGCAAGCTCTTGGGTTTTCTGGTCTCAAACAAAGGCATTGAAGCTAATCCGGAGAAGATCAAGGCAATTACCTCTTTGGCTAAACCAGCGTGCATCAATGATGTTCAGCGACTGGCGGGTCATGTTGCCGCTTTAAGCCGGTTCATATGCCGGTTAGGTGAGAAGGCCCTACCGCTGTATCAGATGATGAAGAAAACGGACACTTTTGTCTGGGGTGATGCTGCTGATGCTGCCTTTGAAGATTTAAAGAGACAGTTGTCTGAGCCACCGGTCCTTGCGGCTCCCATCGATAAAGAGCCGTTGCTGTTATATGTGGCCGCTAATTCACGAGCTGTCAGTGTTGCCATCGTGGTAGAGCGTAAGGAGGCAGGCAAAGAGCATCCGGTTCAACGGCCGGTTTACTACATTAGTGAGGTGCTCATTGAGTCTAAACAAAGGTATCCACATTGGCAGAAACTTGTTTACGGAGTGTTTATGGAAAACCAGAAGTTGAAGCAGTACTTTCAAAGTCATCCTATAACCGTGGTAAGTTCTCGCCTTTGGGAGACATCATCCGAATTAGGGAGGCCACGGGACGAGTCGCCAAGTGGGCTATTGAGCTTGGGCCTCATGGTTTGAAATATATCCAGCGTCTTCGCTATTAAGTCTCGTGCCTTGGTGGACTTTATCAATGATTGGACGAGTTGCGAGCACGAGGAGAAGCCGATAACACATATTGGACTATTCACTTTGACGGATCCAGGCAGTTAGAAGGCTCGGGGGCTGGAGCTGTTTTAACTTCCCCTCGAGGTGACAAATTTTGTTATGTGCTCCGGCTTATGTTTCCTTGTACTAACAATGTAGCTGAGTACGAGGTCTTACTCCATGGTCTCTGGATGGCTAAAGAGATGAACTTGAGCCGGGTAAGGTGCTTGGGCGATTCAGATCTCGTGGCCCAACAGGTATCAGGCAAGTGGGACTCCAAGGATCCCCTTATGGCGGCTTATCATCGTGAAGTAGATGCTGTGGCTGGGCACTTCAAAGGTTATCAAGTGGAGCACATTGATCGAAGGAAGAATGAGGTGGCTGATGCTTTAAGTCGGCTGGGATCTCAATGTAAGCCGGTGCCGCCCAACACCTTCCTCGATGTTTTGCATAATCCTTCTGCCAAGGTACCTACAGAGGAAGAACTAGCAGTGCCAGACCCGGAGGCACAGCTGGTGGCAGCTCTTCACATCATCCCGTATTGGACGGTGCCATATTTGGCCTATATGACCCGGGGAGAGTTGCCTGAGGATGAGACCTTGGCAAGACAAATCGTCGGGCGGTCCAAATCTATGACGATTGTTCATGGCGAGTTACATCACCGAAGCGTCACTGGGCGTTTCAACGCTGTGTGTCGCTGCGGAGGGCCGAGAGATGCCGTGAGATCCATGAAGGGATTGTGGCGATCATGCCGGGTCAAAATCTCTTGTGGCCAAGGCTTTCCGTCATGGTTTCTATTGGCTGACGGCTCATGCTGATGCGGAGGATCTAGTCAGTAAATGTGACGGATTTCAAAAATTCTCACGACGAGCTCATGTGCCGGCTCAAGAGTTGAGGATGATTCCAATCACTTGGCCGTTCGCAATCTGGGGGCTTGACATGGTTGGACCTTTCAAGTGGTCTAAGGATAAAAAGACACACCTCCTGGTGGCAGTGGATAAGTTTACAAAGTGGGTTGAGGCAGAGCCGGTCAGTAAGTGTGATGCAGCCACGGTGGTTCAGTTCATGAAAAAGGTGATCTTTCGTTTTGGTTTTCCACGCAGCATTATAACTGATAATGGCACTAATCTTTCCAAGGGTGCCATGGAAGAGTTTTGTTAACGAGAACATATCCGGCTTGATGTTTCGGCTATTGCTCATCCTCAATCCAATGGTCAAGTAGAAAGAGCTAATCAAGAGATCCTGAAGGGTATCAAGCCCTGGCTCTTTGTCCCCTTACAGCAGACTCCAGGTTGTTGGGTGTAGGAGTTACCCTCTGTATTGTGGAGAATCAACACTATGCCTAACAGATCTACAGGCTACACGCCTTTCTTCATGGTGTATGGTGTAGAGGCAGTCCTGCCAAGTGACATCCGGCACGATTCACCCCGCATGGCGGCTTACGTTGAGGCTGACAACGAAAAAGCTCGTCAGGATGCACTTGACTTGTTGGATGAGGAGCGAGACTTGGCAATAGCCCGCTCGGTGATTTATCAAGAAGACCTGCGCCGCTATCACAGCCGCCGGGTTAGGAGCAGAACCTTTCAGGAAGGCGACTTGGTGCTCCGGCTCATCCAGGATCAGTCTGACATGCACAAGCTATCCCCACCTTGGGAAGGACCCTTTGTGGTCAGCAAGAATCTGCACAACAGGTCATACTACCTCATCGATGTTCGAGAGCACAAAGACTCACGTAAGTCGGAGGAGGAGACCCGCCGGCCGTGGAATATTGCTCATCTCCGGCCTTACTATACTTGAGCCACCGGCTCTCAAGATGTATATATTTTGACAATGTATATATTATATAAAGCAATAAAGCAGGACCTCTATCCTTTTTACCCTCAAAGGTTTATATGTCTTCTTTATTAGGTGGTGGAGACAACCAACATGGAGCGGATCACATTTGAATCCGGCTTTCCCTTTGGTCTGGCTTATGATCATATCTGAATCTAGCCATGGTCACTTGGGGGCTTCCTGTTCAAACATAGATCATATTCGAACCAAAGAGAACATAGTCATCGATACCCACTTGATCGGCATCTTGCCAAACCCACTTGGGGCTTCTTGATCATATTTGAATCATAGCCTAACCCCTTTGGGTCTGACGTGGATCGTATTCGAATCAGCATCATTAAACAACTCTTGTGGTCACTTGGGGGCTTCCTGTTCAAACATAGGTTGTATTCGAACCAAAGAGAACATATAGCTGTCGATACCCACTTGATCGGCATCGCCAAAGCCACTGGGGGCTATATGATCGTATCCGAATCTTAGCTTAACCCCTTTGGAACGGTTTACTGATCGTATTCAAATCAGAAGCCTTTGAATATTGTTTATTATCCATTATTATTTCATAAGCATAATTATTTGACTATCTTGAGACCTTTTTAGCACTATGAGATGGTTTTTTGTTCTTCCGGCTTAATATTGATCACCCCAGGTTGTTAAAGTGCCAGGTGAACATTATATGATTCCAAATTTCAGGAGTTGGATTTACCAGCATGATGAAGGTCATATAAGCAGGCGAGATTACCAAGGGGATCGCAGGTTTGCTATTATGATTATGTTTAACAAATATAATCATAAACCGGCATGTGTATGATATTTTGAGTTCGCCCTCTGGGTTATCAATACCTTATGTGACCCCCGATGCGATAAACCGCAAAGGGAATTTTGCTTGTTTGATATGCAGGATAAGGCAGGCAAATTTAACATCAAGGAAATAAACGATCAACATAAGCTGGAAATATATAGTGATGGCGGCTTACGAAAAGTATTAAGCACCATAAACATGCGCGAAGGCATGACAAAAATTGAGATGTTTTTCTACCCTATTACAAGACTCCCCGAGTCTGAATAAATGAAGCATTGTTTTTTGCAAAGTCATAAAACGCCTGGCGGTTCACTCCTTTGGCAGGCTTGAAGATTCCGGGTTATCCTTCTCCGCCTCTCCGTCGGTTGCTTTGTCCTGGAAGGTTGACGAGGCCCAATCAATGCCACTCAAGGCTTAAAACTCAGTTTTGTCATCTATTAAACCGACCGGGTCCACTTTAGAGGCTAAGGTATGCTTACGATTTGGAGGGATCAGGCTGACTTGATCATAGGGAGGTGTTGGAATTCTCCGGTTCTCACTATCATAGCCTGGCTGATACTTGGTAAGGTTAGTGTCGTTCCCAATGAGGGTAGCCACGGGGCGTATGTCTTTGACGCAGGCGATGAAATCCTGATCATCAAATATGGTCCCATCCTCTTTCAGACTCGGGTATCCAAGAGCAAGATCGTCCGGGTCTAATTCTGGAATCCATGCTTTTGCCCGGCTCAACGCGGCTATAGCCCCGGCTCTTGAGGACGCCCGCCTTATATCTTGGATCCGTTGAGGTAGTACAGCAAGACACTTCAGCACGTCTTGCAGGAGGTGGGGAGTGTTATTTTATAAATCTACAATGGCCAAAGCACGTTGTGACCCGGTGTACAGCTGCTCCACTAGAGTGTAAACCGCTTTCAGCTTAATCAACATATTTTGCTTGAGGTTTGTGCTCCAGGGGCCTGCGTTCACAAGCGTAAGGTGAGCTGGAGATAACGATTAAAATAGTTATCAAAGGAAGGATTACAATATTTGAGGTTATATACAGTAACTTACCGAAGATGGCTAAGACCATTTGAGATATCTGGCGTTTTAAGTCGGACAGCTCGGTTGTTGCTTCTGCAAGTGATGCCTCTGCCGTCTCAGCCCGAGTCACCAGTGAAGCCTTTTCATCAGCCCAGATTTTCTTCTCCGACTCAAAATTCTTCTTCAACTTCTCTTGTTCAGAGACGCTGAATTCAAATTTGGAGTTGGCCTTTTGCATTTCAAGTTCTTGAGCTGTCAAACGGCTCTTCAAGTTAGCAATCTCCGACTCAAATTGACTTATGGTGGCCTGCATTGATGCCGAGTTATAGTCAGAATCATGGTAAAATAACATTAAGTCCCGAGTACTTTGCAAGCAAATATTCTTGACACTTGGGGGCTAATGTATGCTGAAGAATTTTAACCTATAATGCCGGTTCATGCAAATTAAGTCCCAATCACTTTGCAAGCAAAGATAATTGACACTTGGGGGCTAATGTGTATCACAAGTTCAAGGTATCATGTTACAACCGGGTTAAATATCTTCTCTCTAAACCGGACAAAGCAGTGGTAAGCAGTTTTCTAAGTCTACAACATATTTATTAATAAGCAATAGACTTGCACTACAAAAAAGACACATCCGTGACATTTTGGGCCGAACGAATTTTTTTTCTGTCATACATATGACACTTCTATGACGATAATTGTGACAAAACCGGTATCATCATAGATGTGGTGGGCTCCTACTTCTATGATAAAAAATCATGACGAAAATGGGCTTTTAAGTCTGGGCGGGCGGAGACGCAGCTGCATGACATTCTTTGGGCCGTCCATGACGGAAAAAACCGTGGTAGAAGCGAGGGGGAGGAAAATTTGAGGAGTTGCAGCTATGGTGGGAGGTCGGGGGCGGAGCGATGCGCGTTTCTCTTGTATGTACGCGCATGTGTGCGGGCGTTAGCTCTAATCGAACCCGAAGCGAGGCGTTGGGCTCTAATCAACCCGAGCGATCGCCTTTGCAGTTACGTGTTCTTGAACCGAGCGATCGATTGATGGTTGTTAATTGAACCCGATGGAGCGATTCGCCGCTCTCGCCGCTAATCAAGCCGATCGATCTGCCTGGGATGAGCAGTGGCGTTGGGGGTTTGCATGAGCAATGGCGGTGGCGTTTCCTCTAGATGAACAGGAACCCGTGGTGTGGAGGCTGGATGAACAATAGGCGATGGAGGGTGGCCGTGGAGGGTGGTTGAGCAGGACCCGTCTTGGTGGAGGGCTGGATAAGCGATGAGACGATGGAGGGTGCCCGTGGAGGGTGGTTGAGCGATGGCCGGTGGAGTAAGCGCGGTTGAGGCGGATGAGCGAGGAGCCCGTGGAGGCCGGAGGAGGTCGACGGTGGAGATGAACGGTATCCGTGGAGTCCGTTTTGCGATGCGCCACACCCCGATGAACAGGACCCCGTTTCGACCGTAGGAGGTCCGTTTTGTCCGTTTGCGCGGCGCCACACCCTCCCGATGAACAGGACCCCGTTTGACCGTAGGAGGTCCGTTTTGTCCGTTGTCGCGTACACCACACCCTCCCGATCAACAGGACCCCCGTTTCGACCATAGGAGGTCCGTTTCCTCCGTTTTGCGGTACGCCACACCCCTCCTGATCAATAGGACCCCCGTTTCGATCGTAGGAGGTCCGTTTCCTCCGTTTTGCGGTATGACACACCCCTCCCGATCAACAGGACCCCGTTCCGAACGTAGGAGGTCCGATTCCTCCGTTCTGCGGTACGCAAGGCCTCGTTTCCATCGGCTGTTCCGTCCAAGCCCTCCCGATGAACACGACCACGCATTCTGTTCCGACCCTGCCGGTTGGCTCCCCATGAACACGACGACGACACTATTTCTCCGTTCTGAGCCAGCCATGTACGTATGCACGAGTAGGCGTTCGAGAACCTGCCCATATGTACGTACGTCGCCGTATTTTCTTTCTTGCACCCTCGCCACTGTACGTACGTGTACGTACGCGCCTCTACTACGGCCAGTATGTATGAACACATTCGCGACCAGAATGACAACGCTACGTATGCTTCCACCAGGTGGGTCCCAACTGTCAGGTACTTCCTTGCCTGCGAAGATGTAGCTGGTGGGTCCCAGCAGTCGGGGGGCGAATCATTTTTTTTTTGCCCGGACGCACTTCTTTGCATGAAAGATGTAGCTGGTGGGTCCCAGCAGTCAGGGGGGAGAATCACTTTTTTGCCCGGACGCACTTCCTTGCGTGCGAAGATGTAGCTGGTGGGTCCCAGCAGTCAGGGGGAAACGTTTTTTCGCAAAATCAAATGGCCCGTCCGGTGGGTCCCCGCAGTCAGGTGGAGGAATAATTATTTTGCGCGTAATAAGGAGGCACTTCCTTGCGGCTGCCGTGGACCCAGCTGTCAGCCTCTCCATGCATAGTATTCTTCCGATGGAAGTCGGTCGTTGACCACATTGACCATGCCGCGCCGAGAGCACCACGGCGGTGGACGACGGCGAGGCCTAGGAAGGGGACGACACGGAGCCGGGAAGATGCTGCGATGGATGCCCACGAAGAGGAGTCTGAGGTGATCTTGCCGCCGCCCATGAGAATAACGGGGTGTGGGTGAGTAGAGGGATGGCTTGGCCAGCGGTGGGAGTAGTAGGGGGCGGTGAGGCCTCCGCGTCATCACAGCCGGCCACGAGAGGAAGGAACACGCGGCACGACCGGCGCTGCTTTGGGCGGCTGGAGCACGAAGACCAGAGGTTCAAGAAGCACTACGACCGTTGGATGGACATCGTACGGTCACTGGAGCTAGAGTCGTTCATATTGACTAAGTTGACAAAGCCCACCGTCCCCGTAAACTTAGTAGGCCCACAAGTCAGCCTCCCACCAAGGTGAGTCCCAGCTAGCAGGGGGAGTATTCATTTTTTGTGCGTAATAAGGAGGCATTTCCGGTGGGTCCGAGCTGACAGCGGGGGGAATGTTTTTTTCGCGAAATACAAAGACCTTCCGGTGGGTCCCAGCTATCAGGTGGAGGAATCGTTATTTTGCGTGTAATAAGGAGGCATTTTCCTGTGTGGGCCCCTATGTCAGCCTCTTCCGATGGCTGTTGTTTGTTGACCATGTTGACCTCGCCGCGCCGAGAGCACAAACGCGGTGGACGAGGGCGGGGCCCAGGAAGAGAACCACCCGGAGTCGGTGAAGCCACCGCAGCGGATGCCCACGCTGATTGGAGAACGAGCGCTGACTGGTCGGCTGCGGGGTGAGGCTGACGTCGCCGGAAAATAACAGGATGTGTGGGTGGTTAGAGGGATGGCTTGGCGGCAGCACAGCCAGCCATGGGAGGAGGGAGCAGGCAGTCCCGCCGGCGCTGGATTGGGCGGCTGGAGCAGGAAGATCAAAGATTGAAGAAGCACGGCGGCCGTTGGATGGACATCCAACAGTCACTGCTGTGTGTTGACTAAGTTGACAAAGCTTTGCGTACGCGTAAAAAAAAAATTAGGACAGCGTCATCGTCAACCTAGTAGGCCCAGAAGTCAGCCTCCAAATCTATGGAAAACAGCGTACAACCCATTAGCCATTATTTTCAATAATTTACAGTCCATTTGCTAATTCTTAAGGATACTTGAAGCTCATATTCTTTTTATTAGCATTACAGACCATATATTCTGGGCACTGCTAAAAAATTCAACAAAATTTTGCATATTTCAGTGGGGTCTGAACTATTTTAGTCATGAAATTTCGAGTCATGTTAAAAATAGTTTTCACAAAATTATATAAAAATAAAATTCAAAAAAATTCTCTGCAAAAAAATGAACGAAATTTAGAATCTTAACTAGCAAGATGCCCGTTCGTTGCGCGGAACATGAAGATGCATTTGTATGAGTAGTTTATCTTGTGGGTGAAAAGATGATATTTTAATGTAATTGCCAGTTGGCTTTGGTTTTTATAAGAGTAGAGAGTAGAAATCCGGAAAAATGATATTTTAATGCAATTGCGGTTGGCTTTGGTTTAAAATTTACACCCATTTCTTACAACTTATAGCCCATTTTCTGGGGAAGCCCATTTCTTATCCCTCCTCGTCTTGAAAGATTTGCAGCCCAGCTGGGCTGAGAAAAGCAAGTAGGCCTTGGTTTTGCTATTCTCCAAAAAAAGAACTGGGCTATCCAATTTCAGAAAGAAAAAAATATATCAACTAGGCTCGTCATGTGCTTAATAAAAGCGTAAGCATGGGCTAGACAGACCACAGCCCACATATAGCCTTGATTGAGCTCCGTCTCTGGCTGAAAAACAATCTGGGCGAGTTCTTTGGGTCCTCAGTGTTATCCGCTCATTGTGTAATTTTCTCGCTTATTGACTACATTGATAATGGCATGGAACGTAGTTGTCAAACAATTAGGAGGAAGTATTGTTTTGGCTTGTAATAACGAGGCACCTGCTTGTGAAATGCAATGACCCTGGTGGGTCCCTACTGTCAGCCTCTCCACGTACAGTCATCTCCTGATTCCTCTTGGTTATTGACCATGTTGACAGCACCAGACGACGGCGAGCACAGCGAGCTAACTAAGGCGGAGAACGACGGCAAGGCCTCGGACGGGAACGAAGAGCAGCCATGGAAGATGCGGCAGTGTAGTGGCAGGCCGAGGGGAGTATGAGGGCAACAACATGCAAGTCAAGCATACAAATGGTACAAAAATCCCAAGGATTAATTGTTCATCAAATTTTAGACAAAACCCAGATTGAACATGACGGTAACATCTAACCCAACCACTCTTTTTGCGGTCACAAAAAATGGATCGGTCGATCCATAAAATCAACATCTTGTGCAAAAAATTTATTTTAGGATGTCTCAGTAACTTGTTGTAAATAGAAGCCGAAACACGTTTAGAAGCCCATTTTCCACCTGAAACTTCTTTTTTGTTGTTCAACATGTTCGTCCGTGAGAAATCCTTGCTATAAAAATTAAGCCTCATGGACAATAGTAACCTCGCATTCAACAGAAGAATGTGACAAAGCTTCATTTGCACTGGTTGGGCGATATCGTCCCATTGTTATTGTCCTCAAACGAATGTCATGAGAACTGAGAAAATCCTTGTGCTTATTATGCCAATGATTGGTTATATGTTTTTGTCCATGTGGTTACGCCTAAGTAGACATGAAGATTGAAAAGCAGTTAGGTGCGAAAAAGAGTATGTCGAAAGAACGGCAATTTGAGCAGTTAATTCTAGTACAATATATACGGGCTTTCAATATGCATGAAATCATTACCTCTATGTATAAATTCTCCGAGATCGAAAGCATCGCAGCAAGCCAATAATTATGTCGATTAAAACTATACATTCTGATATATATGATCTTGACAGAATCCAGCAGCATTGATATGCTATCAATGGACGAACTCTTCATTGAGCATATAACATAATATTAGTACCCAAAGTGTACTCCAAGATGATATCTTTACCTAATAATAAAGCAAATTGGGTTTCTTTCGTCCGTCATGCCATTTTTCAGAAAAGTCCCTCTATTTCAGAGAATTCAACCCGCAGTCCCGTTTTAAGTTAAAACGAATCGTTATTTTCGTATTTTACATGAAAGTCCCTGTCTTTTCTTGAAATCAACCCGCCGTCCGGATTTAAGTCACACCCGAATCGGTATTTTACAATTTTCGAAAACCCCACTGATGTTTTAGGTAATTCATCCGTGGATCATATTTAAGTCAAACAAATGCTTTTTAAAATCATCCATATCTTTTAAACCGTAACTCCGATTTGAACATGTTACATATGAAATTTGATTAAAAAAATATGTAGAATATGAAGATGAGATTATTTTTACCTTTTAAGTATCTTTAAATATTATTTTGGAATATATTTGAGTCAAACCAAATGATTTTCTAAATTATCTATATCTTTTAAACCGTAACTTCGATTTTAACATATTATATATGAAATTTTATTAGAAAAATGTGTGGAATCTAAATATGATGTTAAATTTACCTGTTAAATATTTTTTAAATATTGTTATGGAAGCAAACTTATAATTTATAGCGCAAGATACGTTTTTTCATACCGGCGGCGATCCGGATTGCAAATAAACACTCCACTATAACCATATACGGAAAAGAGAACATCGATAACTACACGTGCATACCTCTGAAAAGTGTCACAAGGGAAAACAACAGATTTCTCATCGCAAGAGTGGGAGAGAGGGGGAGAGAGAGAGGGAGAGGGAGAGGGAGGAGAGAGGGAGAGAGAGACACCTTAGGATTAACCATATTCAACACACATTTTTTGTTGTTTTGTGTGAACACCAAGGCCATCGCCGGCGAGGTGAGAAGGAGGATAAGCGGCAACACAAATATGATGCCTCACAAAAATAAAGAAGATGGACCTATTGTGGTCTTGAGTGATGATTGTTGAGTTAAGAGTGTGTGTTATGTTTTCTCTCCCGTTGCAACGCACGGGCTCTTTTGCTAGTAAAACTTATGCGCATAAATGAAAAATGCAGCATATGATTACAAATGTGTAGATGATAATATCTGATACACGAAAAGGTGAGGAGCCAAACACCAACTCCTTGTGATTATTAAATGGGTAGCGAATTACACCCAAGGTCTCCAGTTTGGTAGCAGAGAGGACAGATTATTTACGAAGGTGTATAACAATTATGAAGGAGCAACCTTTCAAGTGAAGGGCATCTTCGATGATGAGCTGCTGTCCTTCAAAACAAATTCCAATGCTTTTAAGGTGAGGTGACTTTATTTGGAGACAAGCGATACCGATTTCTATTCCCAAAACAATCGACAAGCGCTCGAGGCAGGGCAACTAGAGTGGATGATCTTTGTGCGGTGAGGCCTCCGACGGATAAACCACCACAAGCGAAAGTTTTTTAGAGTGGGAGTCGAAGCATTTGTACCGGATCGTCGGTAGATGGCACCGAGGCGAAGGTGGCGGTGTGGAGAGAGGAGGAAAACCGCGAGATGGACAACGGTGGTGTGGGCACGAATTGTTGGTATGTTAGTGGTATGAAACTTTCGTGGTAATGGTAGAACTCAAACTGCTGGAGTTTTCGAATTCGGGGATGTCGATAGCGTCCACCTTGCAGCGTATGGACAGCAGGTAGCTTGTCGGGATCGAGAGGCATTGAGCGGGGCCTGCTGGTGAGAAGAGACGATGGCTCGATGAGATCAAATTTAGGAAGGACGGATGTCGGCGATAGTCGAGATTGAGGGGCGCGGTGCGCCATAGAGGGCACCACCGAGTTGAGAGGACATGTGTGCGGCAGCAATCCTTGGTGGGGAGATGCGAGATGATCTCCTCAAGGATGACGTCCGGGAGATCGCTGATGCGGTCCACCAGAGATTCTACTAGTTCCTCAGATCCGGCTGGGGGGGGGGCTCGCCGCTTCTCCCCGCGCTACCGGGTGCGGGATCTACAACCGGCGCCGCCGCTGGCGGGAGCCTCATCTTCTTGGCACTGGGGCCAGCCGACTCCATTTTCCTTGTGGGCGTCGCGCCGAGCTCACTGAGTTTGAGCAGAGTAGCCGAGAGCGAGCCTAGTGGCGGTCTGAGTGGGGAAGAAGGAGGGCTAGGGATTTACTGTAGGAGTGGAAGAAGAGGCAGGCGTTTTCTATCTGAGTGAGGAAGAAGGTGGCGGGGTTTTACGGACGAGTGAGGAAGATTGGGGAGGCGGGGGTGGGTGGGGAGGCAGGCGGGAGAGCAAGCTGTTCGTGTTTATAAGGACCGCTGCACTAACTACTCGCTTTCCCAAGAACCGCTCTCTTCTTTTGCGTTCTTTGCATGGTAGCCATGCATGAAGGATGCATGTGCCCGCCGCCACTTGCATGCGCTGGTTTGTTACTAGGCCTATTTAATAGGGTGGTTATGGAGTAAATTAAGGAGATTTATTTTCTCTGTGCATCCACCAAATTAGCGGATGCGATCTTGGATCTGAACACTCACATTAAACTAACATTCGAAGAACAAAAGTTCAGCATGTCTATGCATCTCAATGATTCACCATACTATAACCAATATACAAAACTGTGAGAAGGTGTGGAAATAAAGAAAATCGGTCGATGCATCTCTGAGCAAAGGGCCTCCTTGCGCACGCATTAATTTCCTGGGCATGCTTGTTTCTTCTCAATGTTGCGAGCACTTTGAGCATGTTGGCAACTCCACAGCTATCTAGCTGCCTCATCTTGCAATTGATGCTGACACATTTGCAGCAAACACATGAGGCAATAGAGATGACTCAACATGGGTCCATATTGTGCAGTTCCCCTGATATCCTATTCATTGTCCTGAATCAGAAAAGATAGGAAAATAGTAGCTATACTTAAACGGTGTTGCAAAACAGTAGCACATATCAATAGCTCGGCATGACAAAACACGATCATTTGGACAAAGGGGTTACTGACCTGCCTGAGGAAGATTACATATAATTTCATAAGTCCTTGGTTGATTTCCACCTTCGGCTGCACTGCTTGTTTGCTCCTCCAGACATGACAGGATCGTTACGCACTGCATTCAACAAGTCAACGTCCGAATAAGCTAATTTCATCTTGCGGTGGTCATTGTACCTAGTTACGAATGTAGGAATACCTGGAGCACCATGAGGTTAGCTGATAGCAGCTGGTAGATGCAGCCATATAAATTTTGTGCGGTGCTACCAAAATTGAGGTTTGTATCACTTCCCGTTATGAGAATTCTTCTTGAAGTTGGTAGAATGTGACGGCTTGTTCGTTGCATCAAACTTGCCTTTTCCCTGAGATTTGTTCTTGTTGTTTTGGGGCTGGTTGGGCTGGAAGTTCTTCTTGTGTACCATGTGGGCACTAGAAGCTCCCTCGGCGACCCGAGCACGTGTGTCTTTTGCTCTCGCCTTCTCCTCAAAATCAAGAGTGCTAATGAGATCCAAAACAGAAAACTCATGTCTCTTGTTTTTCAGAGAAGTAGCAAAATCGTTCCACGAAGGTGGAAGCTTGGCAATGATGGCCCCAAAGAACAAATTTGTCCCAACACACACTTAAAGTACTCAAGTTCCTTAGAGAGTGATCAGATCTCATGAGTCTGCTGAACAACAGAGCGCTCATCAGTCATCTTGTAGTCACAGTATTGCTCCACGTTACAACTCGTTGCCAGCGCCCGAGGGCCCAAACGTGGCCTCGAGCGCATCCCACATGTCTTTGCCGCTGTCAAACAACATATACGAATCCACAATGGAATTGTTAAGAACACATAGCAGGACGGCTTTGAAGAGGGTATCCATGTTCTGAAAAGCTTCCTGCTGTGTAGGATTAAGATCGCCCTCAGGCTTACCCTTAGTGGCGTCATAGCAGCACATGATCTGAAACCAATATACTGCTCTTGTGCGCCACCTTTTATATTGCACCCTCTTAAAAGTAGGCGGCTTCAAAAGCGCAACAAAACAACTCAGAGTAAATTGCTTGTGATCAGGTTTTTGGATTGGATTGTTGAATATATGAGCAATTTAGTATGAGATTTAATCTGAATCAGCGATAAATAGATCATGGCGACAATTGCAAACATCAAAGTAATGATCGGACTAAACCAGGAGGACAGAATCACATCTTGTCTCTGCGGGGAGCAGAACCGATGTGGTTGATGTTGTCACTCATGTCGTTGATGAAGAGGTTATCGAGGTCGGGAAGAAGGCTG
Organism: Aegilops speltoides; assembly: GCA_021437245.1. Taxonomy (NCBI): domain Eukaryota; kingdom Viridiplantae; phylum Streptophyta; class Magnoliopsida; order Poales; family Poaceae; genus Aegilops; species Aegilops speltoides. Next base: position 59,518,228 of record CM038146.1, on the reverse strand, counting down.
TCGTTGAGGAAGTCGTCGTTGGCAGCGATCACAGTGTGCTCCCCAAAACCTGATCGCCCTCTCCGTCTGAGGATCACGAAAGGCGGGGTTCGGAGGATCGTTCTCCCTTCTCGCGGTGCACGCCGGAAGGAGGGCTGGAGAAGAATTGCGTGGTGGCGCTAAGATCTCGAGCAGTGTGAAACCATATGATCTGTTGGCTAGGGTAGAGCATGTCAGGTCGGAGTATAATAGTAGGCCTTTGGCCCCCAAACCCCACGTCCAAGTTAATAATAGCTCAAAAAAGTCAATAATAGCCCCACCAAGGTTTGTCTCAAAAAAACGGAGTAATTAAGGCGTCCGTTAGTCCCTTTAGTATAAATACAATATCATTAATAATGGCCCCACCTTTTGTCTCACAAAGTAGAGTATGTTGGAGTACAACCGGCTACACGTTTACAATCTGCTTCTCTTCTCTCTCCTCTTCTCTCTCCTTCAACTAAGCACAAATACTATATTTAAATCCTTATAGCCTGCTTATGTCATCTAATTATAGTACTTGCTCTAAAAGTTACTATCCACTGTGTAGTCTGAAATGCTGGGCGTGCAGCGGGCGGTGCCCTCGGTCGGTGCGCCGCTTCAACGGTGGAAGCAGTGAGAGGTCACGTCGCCCTGACTTGCCATCAATGTGGAGCGGCGGGCTCAGCTGGCGCCGGGCGGGAAGCGCGCGCGGGACGGGGAGGGGTTTTTGTTTGGCAAAGAAGGTGAGAAGCCAACTTGGGATCGGTCTAGACGGGGAAATATCATGTGCTCCCATACTCTGCATTTGACACTAGTGTATATTACTACTCCCTCCTTTCCGGTTTATAGAGATGTGTAGAGTAACATAGTAATATGTTACAATACAAGTTACTCCCCACTATGACCAGCCTTGGCCTCTCCCAGTGCTCCACCATGTATAGCTGCTAACCCTGCCACGTAGGCATAAAATATGTTCTACAAGGTGACCCATGTACAGCTGCTAAGCCTGCCACCTTGTGTCTCATAATTTTCCTCGTCATCATCTGAGTCCTAGAAGATCTCACCCACATCATCATTAGCATGCAGTCGCCTTGATAGACAACGTGCGCAGAAGGAGTAGAAGCGACTGGGGATGCACCACCACCACGTCGTGGGCACTCCGTATGTGCTCGTGTGCGTGCAGCGTGCGTGTTTTTCCATTGGTGCTAGCTCTAAGGCCGAGGCTGCGGTCGTCTTCGTCTCCAACTAGTAGTTGAGCAACGATGGCAAAGAGGTGCTGCAAGAGATGCTTATGCGCCGTTGCGTGCGAGCTTCGCCATAGCACGACGAACCAGACGTCGCCGCGGATGGCGCACGCCTCCATGCAGCCGAGTGTGTGCGCATGCATGTGTTATTCACGTGCATTCTGTGGCCGAGCGTGTGTGCATGCACGTCTTGTATACGTGCGTTGTGTGCTCCATGCTGTGCGCGTATGTGCATGAGTCGGATCGGATGGAGTTAGTGCATTCGCTTGTGTACATATTTTAGAGTGTAGATTCACTCATTTTGTTTCGTATGTAGTCCCTTATTGAAATATCTGAAAAGACTTATATTTGGGAGCGGAGGAGTATAAAACATCTTCAACTTAGCATCTGATGTACCGTTTCTAGTGGTTAGCAAAAAGTTCATGTTCTTTTAGTTGTTTATAGGTGGGCAGGCGGCAAAAAACAGGGGAAAACGTGCAAGGTTCCTTGCAGACGCTCCACCGCGAGGTTCCTCGCTCCACCTCGGTCGTCGGGAATCTATGCTCTTCAACTCTTTTCTTTTACGTGAGCTTTGTTCATCCTTTTCCCAACACGCGAGACATCTAGCATCAAGGTGCACGTGTCATGCAAGAAAATGGAATAATCGGATAAGCGGTGCGTAAGTGAGTCGTCTTGAGGAAAGCGGGGAAACCCTTTTCCGTAAGTGAGTCGTGCACTTCGATGGCACATACGCAATATTTTTTCTCATCGATGGCACGTTAATGGCACGTGAATAGTGCACGTACTCAACGACGGAGCATGAGATGGTAGCAATGACATGGTCAGCCCTTTTTGGAGAGAGTATGTACTACTAGTAAATAACTTTGATGTGTCCGTCAACTCGCAGAAACGACGAGAAGCTTGATTCGCCTTCTCCTCGCCAACGCGTGCGCGGTGGCTCGCAGCACGAGGAGAAACTTTTGCTTACAAGCGGTGGACGTGCAACAGTTCATTTAGTGTCAGATTTTCAGAAGCACTACTGTAGAACCATCGACTTCGAGAAGAGGCGAAGAGCCAAGCGCAAGGTCACCTACTAACCTTAGGCTAGGCGTACTGGGAGTAACATAAGTAGAGGTACCTCCTTTTTTTATTCTAGAAACAACCACATGCGAATATCGAGGTGCTGGTTATGTAGAACAAATTTCCTGCAGTCCGTGCTCAGCACAACTCTATCTCTCTTCTCAGCCAGCCAGCGGACGCACGGAGCCCATCGTCTGTTTGCTCACATGCCGCCCCACATGTCAGTGAAAACGCAAGAGGACCCACTGAACCCGCACATCTTTCACCTCGACATGCTGGTGATGAAAAACAAATCCAAGAAAGATCTTCGGTGGCCGCTTTTGGAGTTACTCAAGAGTAGTAAGATTCTATTTACAGTTTCACCCAAGATGCACATCTCGTGGCTTCAACTTATCAACTACCACTCTATTTTCTTTCATGACATGACCTGGATGCTGGATGTCCCATGTGTCAGCAAAAGGAGGAAGAACCCGACCAAATCTTCGGTTGTGCTCTCGGATTAGACTAGTTGTGCTAATTTAAAAAATTTATTGTGTACTCCCTCCGTTCCAAAATACTTGACTTTCATTTGTCCAAAAATGGATGTGCCTATATACTAAAACATGTCTAGATACATATATATTTTGACAAATACTACCTCTGTCCGGGTTTATTGGTCCCCATTATATTTCGTGCCAAATTTTGACCATAGAAAATGTACAAAATGTTTACGCATGTCACCAAACATTATATTTTTGAAAACTATGTTCAAATACAAATCCAATGAGATAATTTTTCTTGACATGCATTAACATTTTGTTAGTTAAATATTTAGTCAAAATTTGACACAAACTACAAAGGGGACCTATAAACCAGGACGGAGGTAGTAGAACGGAGGGAGTAGAATGGATGCAAGTTTTTGTATTGGGAAGAAGAGTACATCCATATATTGATAGAGTGTTGGAGTTGGCCTTACAAGTGGGACCGTAGTTGAGGAAACTGACTATCGGCAAACCCCCACCTCGCCTGCCAGCGTGATGGCTGAGTTAGAGAAACGATGAGGTTGAAGAGATTGCTCTATACGGACTCCAAGAAATATGGTGTCGATGGAAGTCGTCTTTGGTGGCATGTGCCGTACTCGGGCGTGAATGCTTGTTACGGCCCATGCCACCCTACTACTCCTACTACTTACTATATAGTACTACTAGTATCGAGGATTCGGGGTGCTGGTTACGTAGTACAATATGGCTACAGTAAAAACACCCGCACGACGTGCGAAGCATGTGAAGCTAGTACAAATAGTGTACGACTATTGTTGATGATTGGCCTCATCCAATAACCTATTGCAATGCACGTACAATTATGTATTCGGAAAATATTTTTTTTGCCTCGTCGCACCACTCACTCACATAAGCAACTTTTATCACAGGCACTTCATTTTACTACATACAACAGGTCATCAACCCACATCGACAACGAGGATACATTATAAATACTAAAGATTTCACCACACAACAAATAACAAGCAATGAAATGAACTTCAACTCAACCATTCCTCGGCGTTGGAAACGCTTGCTTTGAACCACAATTGATTCTCTGGGACGGGGCATCTATTGTCGATCTCGAGACCAACGCAGGACTGATCATCCAGGCTGAAGCGGCCTACTATATCAGTACCAAGGTAGGGAACCACGCTAATGTCCGAGATATAGACACAGTTGCTTCTCATAAATGGTGCTAGTAACGTTGTGTCAATAGCAGTTGGATCGCCTTTCACCATAATCGGATAGTTTTGTCCAAGGAAGAGCGAGTTTTCTCCAAGACTATCAATTCTGTACCAGGGAGAAGGTGTTGGCGATCCATCCCGAATACCATGCAACGGGTGTTGGAATAGGTTCGGAGAGTGCGACCATGGGAGACTACACCTGCTTCCTTAGCAGCAACATCATCAGTGGGTTGTATACACATGAGAAGAGGTGATCCATCGGAATTAGTTGCCAGGCGCCAATGAGTATATGGGCGATGCTCGTGATCATCACCATCGTCATCTCCGCCTTGGTTATAAAAAATTTCAAGTATAGGTGGTGGAATTTTCACAGGACCTTGGAAACACAAGAAGAAGGTTAATTAGTAAAGGGAAACTTGCTAACCCGCATGCATGTGGATGAAACAATTATAATTACAGTGAAGAAAAACGTACCGAAATCATAATGATTCCATGCAAAAACAGTGCCACGAGTGGTGGCAACAAACACAAGGCCCTCGTATTCAATTGCATCACAGTACTCATCCGTGTACAGAAACTGATTTTTGAGCAATGTCCATCGAGTCAAACCAGCAACGACGGCAACAAGCTTGTCGAAGATAGCAACAACTTCATAGTTGTTGTAATTCCAAGAGCGGGTGGGAACTCGAGAAATTGCTATGTTTAAGTGAAGGATGAGACACCATGATTGTATTTGAGCGCGCGTACAATACGGTGTGCTCAACCTCTGGGCGTCTGCTGAGATTTTGGAAGTGGAACCGGTCACAAGTGTACACATTCACAAGTTCCCACTCGTAGTTGGACCCAATGTAAACAACCCAATCTCCATTTGCGCCTGCCCAGGCCTTGCCCTCAAGCGATGGCATCTTAACATCATACATATCATTATCAAGCGGCATCAACTTGCACAGGGCAAGGCCTCCGTCCTGACGGTGCCGGTCATCAGGGTCACGGCGAAGAAGATAGGGGAGATCAAACCGTTCCTTGACTCTTGGGTTCCTTGTAATGATGTTATTAGTTGAGTCAAGAATGGGCTTGAACGAACCTGCCATGCTAGCCGAGGTGATGACGTCGCACCGATCAATGAGTTCCTCCACCACGTCATCTTTCAGACCGGGGCAAGAATAACGGGATCGTTTCCGTCTTGTTCCCTCCATGGAGAAGACGATCGAACAATGGCAGAGGAAAGCGTGAAGGGCTGAAGGAAAATGGAGGAGGGAGAGGAAGAGCGTGCAACAGCAGTTCCAAATTGAGAGGGAAAGGCGAAGCGTCGGTGGACAGTTGCCAGTTTGCCACGGTTCACGAAGGGGCGCCCCGGCCTACACGTCGGTTCGGAAATACTCCTACTACTCATCGTCGCCTCACTGATATGTTGGAACGAGACCACATGTCAACGAAACATGGTGTGTAATTTCTTGTGCAAAATGTGATCTGGCTGCGTTGGCCCAAGGTGCCGCATTATTTTTTTGAAAGTTTGCCACATTAGTTATCGACCTTTATTTTTTAACATGCAATCTGAATGGATAGCTCCTGTGGTCATCACACGTGGCGGATATAGTGATGGTTGATTCGCCGAGCAACTTTCTTGTGGGAATATGGGAGTACCAGTAGTTCAAGGAACAGAGAAATGATGGTTGCTTCGTCCGAGCAACTTACTATGGTGAAGGTGGGGCTCTGTGATTTGATCGCTCACTAGTCATTACTCTCGCGTGCAATGACCGGGTGAATCTTTCCCGAAGTTGTGTTGTGCACTCAATATTGTTGCATGGCAGGTGGAGCGGATGAAGGATGTCCAACATGTCGGCGAAACGAAGTTGAATTGTTTCGGCATTGCTATCAATCCTTGAGTTTGTTTATATGTACGCATAATTTTGATGAAATTGTCTTTGTGATGCTATGAAGGTTTCAACTCTGGTTCCCGCAGGAAAAAAGGGTTTGAATTTAGGATTCATGTGTCTTGCCTCGAGATTATCTCGTTACAACATTCCATCAAATACAAATGAAACTACCATGGCTAATGCATCTCAATGGTTCGCAGATCAGCGCCAATATTCACATCACAACTGAAGACAAAGTTGTGAGAAGGTGTACAAATAAAAAAATATATAATTGATCGATGATGTTCGTAGGCATGGCTCCATTTCCTTGGCACAATGTTCATTGCTTGGCAGCTAGTTTCACCCAGCTCTGTAGCCAAAACAGAGGTGTATGAAGGACACATTTGTGCAGCTCCACTAAAATCGGGCGGACCATCCCTGTTTTCAAAGATATCCAGTCAGTGTGATTACAATAATAGTGGAACTAGATGATGAAACATAACAAACATAAATAGAAGCCGGTCACCTCTACGATCTCTCTTTAGGACTAACTTCTTGTCAGAGAAGATTAGGCACGGAGTTGGATGAGGAGGATAGCAAAACCAATCTCCCTTTCCGCAGTCCCACAGAAATGTAAAACGTTGCCCGTGGGACATTTTGGCGGAACTGCACAAAACACTCTTCGGAAAAGTGATTTGTGCAGTTCACCAAAAGGTTGCAATAGCAACGAGGTGAAAATGGATAGCCCTGTTTGCAAAAGGAGGTCGAAAGGAAACAATTACTGCCCAATAACACGAGTTGAAGACACATACGTCGACAAAAAAGAAGCATGTTCCATGTCAAAAGGGAAAGATAACACATGGTGGTTTATCAAAAATGGTTTGAGGACGAGATTGCAAGATGGAAAGTGCGCCGGCCGAGATACGATTTAAGCAAACAACTAAAGAAGATCCACGTGCAGCAATGTGGGAAGATGGGCATTGGAGCAAGGTCGGAGGAAGCTATACCTGAGGGTCATCGGGATGTTACTAGGAGGGCGCCGGTGGCCGGGATCTGTCCATACTGCGGCAGCGAGCAAGTGGCGAAGGCCCTACCGCGCCGGAGCTTGGTCAGAGAGAACGGCGGGTACCGCAGATCGGGACGAGCTGCCTCAACGCCGTCGAACGGAGAGACGATGCACATCCTCCCTTTCCGCCGGCGGACGGGATGCAACCGGGTCACTGAACAACGCTGAGAGAGAGAGGCCACGGCGGCCTTGTGTGAGATTGTGTGACGAGACTCATGAGAGACAAACCCATTTTTCCATTTTCCCCACGGCAATCATTTTATATTCTAGGCATGGTACCCAACCCTCCTTCGAGTAAACAACTGCTACACGTGTCAAATTATCACGTGGGCTGCCTTTTCATACAGAAACGAACTCCACCGTGTACCCGCGCGGGTTTGGCCGGGAACGAGACGTGAGTACGTGCGTCCTACGTGCACTTCTTCTTTAGGTGCAGGTACGTACATGGGTGGGTGTGAGAGAGATGGTTTGTGCGAAACAAAGGCAATGTGTTGATGATATCTCAATCCGAAAAACGTAACATATGCAATGTGTGTGAAACGGAGTCATGGACGTGAGATATCGATAGAATTGAAAACATGGATGAAGTGTGTGGTTGCGCAATCAATAAAGAGTGCCATCGAATTTGTGTTTGCCCACGTCAAAGATACAGGGCGGCTGGCCTGCTGGAATTTGAGAGGGCAGAGGTGTAGTTCTTCTCTGTGGCATGGATACCTACCTACAACGTTCAACTATCGGTGTGTGTGGGGGGGGGGGTAGAGACCGGTCGACTAGTTTATGTCTGGGGAAGGAGAGAGACCTAGCTATGTATTGAGGGAGATCGATCGACATCCATTGATATGTGTAGCAGAGGAATAAGGTTGGGAAAAAGACAAAGGTAGAGCGTCAGAGGGTTGGTGGTGGAGTGGCGTCTCACAAATGGTGGGAGAGGCATGCTAGACAAACGGAGGGTATGAGTGCAATATTAATAAGAGAGGGCGGGGGATGTATGTCTGTCTATGCATGTGCGTGTGAGAGACGGGTCAGGAGGTATTCAAGGATGATGAGGGGAGAAGATATGGTTGTGGTAAGCATGCGTAACTACATAGGAAGATCAACCGTCATGTGTCCGAGAAAAGGAGAGACATAACTAGCGAGGTAAGTGTATCGGTGCTTGGTGAAAGAATTATAGTCGACACGGCTATATGTAGGGAGATCAGTTCATATACACCTGCATGTGTTAGAAGCAAATAAGGTCGGGAGAGGCGCAGGGGGAGAGAGTGTGGCTAGGAGGTGGTGCGAGAGGCCTACCATGTCGGGGGGAGGAGTGCGAGCATGTGACTAATGAAAAGAGGGGCGGGAGTGTGCACCTGCGTGGAATCGTATTGGACATATGGGGGCATGGACGGTGAGAAGAGAAGAGGGTAAGTATATATGTGTTTGTTGTAGGCACACTTGGCTAGAGAGGTATATCGACCGGTGTGTGCCAGAAAGAAGGAGCCGGGGGCCTACACACAACGCTGGTGGACGACCTAAAGAGAAATAATGAATGTGCGGGATGGAGGTGACGCTAAGGGTGTGTGAGGGGGCGGGCGTGTGCATGCATGATAGAAAGTTAGCGCTAGCTATCTACAAATAGAAGAGGATCGTGAAGGTGTAAAAGACAAACGAAGATCATGATTCATTATAAAAAGGTGGATACGGATACTTGAAGAAGATATCATAATGTACAACATTGATTATAATTTGGGCTAATGTGTGGCTTTTGCAACTCAGGTCTAAATACTTGTCATAATGTAGGGGGCGGGGCACTATACTTTGTGTGATAAACACGGTGTACGTATGGAACATGGTTTAGATTATGAATGTATAGTTAGTACACCAAATGTACTATTATTTGGAATCAACATCAAGTGTATTCAAAAAATAGAATTCGAGTTCATGTAGTACACATAGTTCATATCTATCTCTATAGTAATCATGTGGTATGTTATTAAGGTAATACACGAATGATGGTTGAAGTTGGCAACAATCATGATTGTATATTCTTATTGAAATAGAGAAACGAATTCAAATTTAGTTCGAATTGCAGCGGTAGTATAGACATTTGGAATGCACTAAAATGTTGGTATGAGTAGGTTACATGCATTATACAGCAAAGCGAAAAAAATTAATCGGACATAACATGGATTCATACTCCCTCCTCCCATCTATATAGGGCGTAATGAGATTTTTAAGACCGCCTTTGACTATTGGCAAAATTAATAGTACATGACATGCACAATGTGAAAATTATATCATTGAAAGAACCTTTCACAGACGAAGTTAACGGTGTGCTTTGTGTAAGTTGCATGTCATATATCATTGCTCTAATATTTGGTCAAAGTTAGCATCGAAAAACGCATTAGGCCCTATATAGATGGAAGGAGGGAGTAGCTTTGAGTAGCATTTGTATAGTAAAACGGGGCAAGACTCTCTCTTTGTGTGGTGTGAATAGTTTTATTTTTTTTGTTTTCTTTTTGGTTGAGGGAAGTGTGAATTGATTTGGTACGTACAAGTACAATATTACTACACATTAGGCTTGTCCTAAAATTCAACCCGCGTCTTGTTATATCCCGAAAATTCAGATATCGTGCTCCCAAAACTGGCGCCTTCACAACCCGCGCCTTGCTATCCCGAAATTACAACATGCGCGAAAACTCCCTCCAGCTGCCAAATCCCGACACGCGAAATCCCCCTTCTAACCCTAAGCCGAAAGGGCCGCTAGTTCAAATCGGTGGTGGTGGGGGGTACTTTTGTAACACACCCTACGTTTTGGACAAGCGCATCCCTAAGTCATGCTTCACCCCCTCCCATCGCCCCCTTTTCTCCATTTGAAATCCCAGGCCGCAATAACCTCTCCACTCCAGCCGCGAAACCCCACCCTCCTCCATCCGCCACGTCACCGCTGCCCAGCCGGAGCCTCTTCCCCGACGACGACGTCCACCGCAACAGCTCGACATCCCTCGTCCACCTCCCCAGATGAGGATCCGTCGTCCATCTCACCGTCCCGCCGGTTCAGCCGCCCCATCCTCCACCTCCAAGGAGCTGCTCCGACGATCGCCTTGTCTATCACGGCTGCTCCATCCCCACAGCGCCACCTTAACCTGCTCCACCGGAACCGCAACATCCTCACCGACTCCTCGGACGAAGCCGAGGCCTACTCGGCACCACCAAAGAGGTTGTACACTCATCGCATTGCACCTTCTCCTTAACTCGACCTCCCGGCATCGACGGTGCTGCATCCCGCACCCCCATGGAGCGGTTACCTTGAAGCCGGCGCCGTGGGCGACATCTCCACGACGGCTCTCCCCCAGTGCGAGGCCCCTTCGGCGGCAGCGTCCATACCAGCCGGATCTGCCGCTGCTGCTCCGGCTCTCGCTCGCTCGCTTGCGCTGCTGCTGCTCCGGCTCTCGCTCGATCACTCGCTCGCCCAGCTGCTGCTGCTGCTCCCCCCTCGCTCGTGCTGCTGCTCTGCTCCGATTAAGCCACACTTCAGTCGACTGAATCGACTTTTGGGTCAGTCGATTTTCAGGGGTTGGGGGGAGGGGGGCTCGTCGGAGTTAAGGAAGAACCACCCGCAGCGGGGACGGGGGCTCGCCAGAGAGGTACCCACTATCTATGTTAGGGTTCAGGGTGGGGGGGCCTAGAGGGCTGGCCGGGGCGGCGGTGGAGAGTTGTTTCGGGGCGGCGAGGCGGCGCTGGGGCCGGCGGTTCGGCCGGTGGTGGCAGGCGGCTCAGGGGTGTGCAGGTTGAACATGAACCACAGGCCCTCCCTAAACTACATGTCAAGTGCCTCTCCGCTACCATTGCGTTCAATTTCAACAGTAGCATTCAGATTCCACAGTAAATTTCAGTTTCGACAGTTAAGTTCAGAGTCAACAGTTTTTACCTCATCTGTTGTAGTCAGGCGGTTTTTGGTGATGTTAATTTTACATCCATTTTTCATCATCTATTGGAGATGCTATTAGAATCCCACTTGAGATTGATGATGTCTGTCTTGTGCTGCTTCAACCTTGACGTCTTACGGCTCACCGGAGCTGCTCCAACGACAGAGCGGTCCATCACAACAGAGCAGTGACCTAGACGCCATCTACAGATTCCTCAGATCTTCCTCCACACCTCCGACAGCCACCTCTGCCTCAACTACTTCAGCTACCAACCCAATGATGCTGAGGTCGACACGGCTACGGCAAAGAGGTTGTACACTTGTTGCGTCACTTATTACTATACATTCACGTCGATCCATTAGGGCTATTTTGGTTCAACGGAAAAACATAGCAATAGGGAATTTTCCAATGGCAATCTACTATTCAATTATCATGCATTTTGTTGAAAGGAATGAAGCAAAACATCCACCTGGACCTACTTTTCAAAATCCTATGCATGAAAACAAGACCAAGTGCATTAGTGCCAGAATAACATTCTAACTGTACACGCTTTCATATGGTTTCTCTTTATTTTGGCCATGTTTCTTTGCATTCCTCTGCTCTTCCAATTCCTGTAAACCAAACAACCAAGTTGATAGAAATCCTGTGTTTACAAATGCTCTGTTTACCATGTGCATTTTCCTATCCTATTTCGGTCTTTTTCCTATCCCTGCGTTTTAAGAATCATGCAAGCCAAATGAGCCCTTACAGAATTACTTCAGTTACATGTACGTGTCGAAGGGAACTTTGTGTGGTTTGTCCTGGTCCTGCCGCGATGTCGTCCACCTCACCTGAGTAGCTCCATCGACAGAAGCATCCACCAAACCAGACATCACGACTCCTGACCGTCTTTCGCCGCCTCAGATCTCCTTCCCTGCTACTGGCACGCACCCCAACGGCATCACCATCATCGACTCAGCAGATGAACCTGAGGAGTACACGGGTCCACAAGAGAGGTCGCACTCTTTTGTTTTTGCTTATGTTATGCATTGCTTAAACTTACCTGCTACTTTCTTGTCCTGTTCAGCTCTTGGAGTCCCAACTCAGGTCCAAATTCATGTTCAAACTTGAGTTCTAAATTAGTTGTGGGGCACATATGGAGGCAACAATGAATAGTATGTCTGTCTGATATCTGGTTCACCTAGTGTATGCCTATGTTGTTCATCTTGGGTGGGAAACAAATAGTAAAGCAATCATCATCTGTCTTTTTTATTAATTTAAAGCAATCATCACCTGCTATCATTATTTTGGATCCATCCTTTGGTTGTTACCATCACTCTAAATTTCTGCATGCTCTCCTTACATAATCTCACCATATTTTTTCGTATGCATGTCGATATTGTACACAGTCATCTTGAACATGTAGAGAAAAAGAGAAGAATTTTATTGCGGCAATACAATGTCATGCGAGACATCGCTCCATGGTGGGTTCAATGGCAAACCCTCCCACCCTCTCCAGTTGTAATCTAGAGGAAGATATATGTTACGAGGCGGATTCGACGCCACGACCACTCCTATTTACCCCCAAGGTGTTTGCTCTACCTTGGCATGATGATGTTAGTCATATCATGCATATGTTGCCTTCAGCAGGCCTACTTTTGACATCATATATGTCATCCGCTTAGTTTGGACATGTTACGTAATGCCACTGTTTAGTTTCTATATCATATATGGGAATTATGCAGTCTCATGTCTTTTAGCCAGCCATAATATATGTGAAATGTGCAATGCCATCCTGTTTAACCAGGCATCATATATTTGAATGATATCTTGCCCATCCTTTTCTTCATTACATTTCCATTTGTCAACAATGTTTGTACATTAAACTACTCTTCCTGTGAATCAGCCATTTGGGTGCACTACAAGAAATATGTCAACTTGTGACCACCACTATTAGTCCTTTGAAAGGTCACAAATTTCCATTTGCGACCTTTTGTGACCAAAAATGTAAGGTCAAAAGTGTCCGTCATAAACTGACTATAGCGACCTTTACTGCTGGAATGGTCGAAGACGCTTCGACCAAAATATTCCTCTTGTGGCGTTTTGGTCACTAGCAACCTCCCGAGCCACGTAGGCATCCAGCGTGGCAAGTGATGTGGCACAAGATTCAGCCCGGTCCAATTCGGTTTTCTACATGGGCCTAGCCCAACAATTCAACCTTTTTAATGTATTTTTTTCTTGTTAATTTTAAGCTAGCTACATGGGCTTGGGCCATTAATTGACCTTTTTTCTAAGATGCAGCCTTTTACAATCTCTGGTTTTTATTTTCGTCCTTTTTGCCATTGGTCCCACCAATCAGATTTGTCCCACTTGTCATGCTTATCACAAAATTGATCCCACACATCAAAAATTTCAAAATCACAAACAACCATTATAACTTGTCGGGTTTCCATTTCACGGGTATTCAAAGCACATACACAATCATTGTTTCAGCAGACCCGGAGAGCAAATGAAATTGGTCCAAAACAATCTGCATTAATCTATTACAATCATTACATTAATACATTACAACCCGATATGCCTACTCGCTACAACTACAACACATAATATGCTACTCTTTGCTTGATATGCTTCATAGCTTTGGACATGGATTCACGCTTCACTGTGCAAAAATAAGAATGAACATATAAGAATAAGAACAGTCTGAACATCAAACAAGAGCCAATGAGGGACCAATAACTTATAATCAAGAATTGACAAAGAAATGCCATGTACATAAATAATATGACTAACACTAACCAGTATGCGTTCATGGAGTGACTAAAATGTTCTCACTAGCTAGGAATTTTTTTGGTATATAATATACTGACATGTCCAAATCCCTAAATTGATCGTAGAAATGAAAACTGTAAGAACAAGTTTTAGAATCCAGGCATGTCAAATTTTAAGCACCAGCAGAATAGATCTAAGAAACCAGACCATGATCATCATGCGCATCAGGATTTATGGTTCTAGCAAAACAGTAAAGAGATGGACATACACGCATCAAGCATACCAGCTACTACATCACCATTCTCGTGACCACAGACATCACTATTCACTAATAATTCCCATTGGGAGGTCAAACTATGCATCCAACAAGCTACAACAACAGGGAATGCAGAAAAATTTATGACCCGAGATGATGAATCAACTGGGTACATCTCAGTTTGAACAACCACGGCGAGACAACAACCGCATTCTAATGCGGCGAATCAAATCTGCACGCAGGAGCAGCGCCGTTCATGGCATCCACATGAGGTCGCGCAACATCAAGAACATGGCGCATGACAGCAATAGACCTAGAGATCTAGGACAGAGGGAGGGGGAGCTTACACTTGCGGATGCGGGCGGCCGGGTAACCGCACGAGGAGCGGGTGCTCTTCTGGAGGTGGAAGCTGCGGCGGCCGCAATGATGCAGAATTAAAGAGGGTCCTCATGTAGCAAAGAGCAGCAGATGAAGAATTGAAGACCGACCAACAGAGCTACAATGCAAACAGAGAGGCATGAGGAAATTAAATCCAATCACATCAAATCAAATCGAGCTGCTGCACCTTGACCTTGAGGAAAACAAACCTCATCTCATGTCATCTCAGGGAAGAATAAGAAGAAGAAAAATATATGGCTGCTGCTCCATGACCATGACCTTGAATTATTGCTGCTGCACCAGATCGAGGAAGAAGAAGACCTGCAAAAAAAGCAATAACTAGCAATGCACAAGCATGAATTCATGGAAGGACGGATGCAAGGCCAATCATCGAGCATACTGTTTCTTAATGCCCCAACTACTTAAAAAACCATGGTAGTTCTAACCATATTAAATTAAAGGACAAAGTGAAGTCACACTAGTAGAAAAAGGGTCAAACATGCAGCACATTAGTGCCGGTTTGTATTAGAGCCGGCACTAATGTATACATTAGTGCCGGTTCCAATGGCTAGCCGGGCCGCTCTCATTAGTACCGGTTCGTGGCTAACCTTTAGCACCGGTTCGTGCCACGAACCGGTACTAATGAGGGTGGTGGCAGGATGTTGTCGATCAGGCCCCCTCCAAGACCTTTAGTACCGGTTCATGCCACGAACCGGTACTATAGGTCCTCCTGCATATAAACCCTTCGTCCAGCTCGCTCTGTTCTTCCCCCTTTCCCCTCTCCTCTCCTCTCTGTTCTTCCTCTTCTCCCTCGAGCTCATCACACATTTTGCCCAAAATTTGTCAAGATTTGAAGGCCCCCATCCATTCAAGTGATCACAAAGGTTAGCAACTTTGTCCTTTCATCTCTCATTGCTAGATTAGCTCTTCCCATGCTTTGTATAGTTACTAATTTGTGAGTTTAGTAATTTGGGAGGAAATATATATATGTGCTAGTATTTGATTTATATGCAATTTGAGGTCAAAAATAACACTTAGTTTGCATATGTAGGTGTGGTTTACTTAGTGCCTTCTAAATCTCCGTCGTAACCACCGTTGATCGCCTGCATACTCTCCGTCACCGGCACCACCTTGTGGTGAGCCTCTTGTTCATGAAATTTTATATAAAAAATTGAGGTTTGTGTGATTTGGATATATAGTTAATCATGTAATAATTATCTTACCCGTGCGTTGTTTGTTATACATAGTGCCATGGTTTTGATATCCGTCCCCGTCGGCCCTCGTCCTTGTTATGATTCGGATGTGGTATATTCTCTATTAAAACTATTTGTTGCATTTCATGTTTATGACAAATTATGCCCATCAAGTTGACATAGATATTTTTATCTAGGAGGTATGTGAACCGGAAATTCCAACCGACCCTATTGTCGAGAGGTTAAATTTAGTTGAAAGAGAAAACGAGTACTTGAAAGAAAAATTGAAAAGAATTGAGGGGGAGAAGATGGAATTGGAGTTGCATGTTGCCGATGTCGTCGATGATCACAAGATCAAGAAGGAGAAAATGCGCTTGAAGAAAAGAAAGATTAGAAAATATGCCATCGATAGTGAGGCTTGGTATCATTATGCTGTTGGATCAATTGTTACCTTAGTTGCGATCTTGATCGCATTTGTTGTTGCATTTAAATGCTTTAGCTAGAGAGTTATTGGTTTGTTGCATTTAAGTGTTGTATGAACTTGTATTAATTTGGTCTATTCGGTGTTGTGTAATGAAGATGAGCCGGCAATGGATGTACGATGATCGATGCTCTCCCCAGTTCGTTGAGGGCGTGCATACTTTTCTGCTTGCAGCTGAGGCAAACAAGCGGGTGGATGGTTTTATGCCTTGTCCATGTGCTGGCTGTAAGAATGGTCGCAATTACTCTACGACAAGAACCATTCACGTCCACCCGTTTGAGTCCGGTTTCATGCCCCACTATAATGTTTGGACCAAGCATGGAGAAAGAGGGTTATGATGGAAGACAATGAAGAAGAAGAGGACGACGATAGCTATCCCGGCCATGGGTTCCCTGAATACGATGATACAACAATGGGGAAGAAGCTGAGCCGGTAATGCGGGGAAGAAGCTGAGCCGGCAATGCAGGAAGAAGTGAAGAAGAGGCATCGATGAGCCCGTTGATGATCTAGGTCGGGCCATTGCCGATGCAAAGAGAAATCGCAAGTGATTTGGAGAAGAAGAAGTTGCGGCGCATGTTAGAGGATCACAAAAAATTGTTGTACCAATTGCGTGGGTGACAAGAAAAAGCTGGGCACCACACTAGAATTGCTGCAATGGAAGGCGAGAATGGTGTATCGACAAGGGATTTGGAAAGTTCTTGGTAATGATAAAGGATATGCTTCCAAAGGACAACGAATTGCCCGAGAGTACGTCTGAAGCAAAGAAGGCTGTCGCCCTCTAGGGTTAGAGGTGCGAAGATACATGCATGCCCTAATGATTGCATCCTCTACCACGGTGAGTACGAGGATTTGAGCGCTTGCCGGTATGTGGTGCATTGCGCTATAAGATCACCGCGATGAGCTCGGTGATGTCGAGGGCGAGCGCCCAGAAGAAGATTCTGCCAAGGTGATGTGATATTCTCCTATAATACCACGGTTGAAACATTTGTTCCAAAACAAAGAGCATGCCAAGGCGTCACGATGGCACGAAGAAGACCGTAAGAAAGACGGAAAGTTGAGAGTACCCACCGACGGGTCGCAGTGGAGAAAAATCGAAAGAAAGTACGGAAGGAGTTTGCGAGATGACGCAAGGAGCGTATGGTTTGGTCTAAGCGCAGATGGCATTAATCCTTTTGAGAGCGAGCAGCAACCATAGCACCGCCTGTGACTCTATGTTTGTATAACCTTCCTCCTTGGTTGTGCATGAAGCGGAAGTTCATTATGATGCCGGTGCTCATCCAAGGCCCTAAGCAACCCGGCGCGACGTTGATGTGTACCTAAGGCCATTAGTTGAAGAACTCTTACAACTGTGGAATGGAACAGTGTACGTCGCGTGATGAGCACATGGGGAAGAATTTGACCTAAAGGCGTTGCTGTTCATGACCATCAATGATTGGCCTGCTCTCGGTAACCTTTCGAGACAGACAAACAAGGGATACCGGATGCACGCCTGCTTTGGATGATACCGACAAGATATATTTGAATAGTTGTAAGAAGAATGTGTACAGGACATCGTCGATTTCTTCCGAGCAGGCATCCGTAAGAAAGAAAGGCAAGCATTTCAAAGGTGAGGCGGATCACCGGACGAAGCCTCGCCACCGTCTTCGGTGCTGAT
Source organism: Aegilops speltoides (assembly GCA_021437245.1). Taxonomy (NCBI): domain Eukaryota; kingdom Viridiplantae; phylum Streptophyta; class Magnoliopsida; order Poales; family Poaceae; genus Aegilops; species Aegilops speltoides. Next base: position 59,500,680 of record CM038146.1, on the reverse strand, counting down.
GTACATGATATGGTCAAGGATTTGAAGGTGATATTTGGAAAGGGTCCTGGCGGACAACCTGTTCCGAAGGACGCGGACGGACGCGCACCCATGTGGAAGAAGAAATCCATATTTTGGGACCTGCCATATTGGAAAGACCTAGAGGTCCGCTCCGCAATCGACGTGATGCACGTGACGAAGAATCTTTGCGTGACCCTTCTTGGCTTCTTGGGCGTGTATGGGAAGACAAAAGATACACCTGAGGCACGGGAGGACCAGCAACGTATGCACGGAGAAGACGGCATACATCAGGGTCATGCAAGCTACGCTCTTACCAAAGAAGAGAAGGAAATCTTCTATGAATGCCTTTCGATATTAAGGTACCGTCGGCTTCGTCGAATATAAAGGAATAATAAACATGGCGAGAAAAAGTTCCGTAACCTAAAGTCTCATGATCGCCACGTGATTATGACACAACCGCTTCCGGTTGCATTGAGGGGCTTCTCTTGGAAAACGTTCGATTAGCCATTGTGAAGCTATGTGCATTTCTCAATGCAATCTCTCGAAGGTAATCGATCCGAAATCATACCAAGGTTACTAGAATGATTTGGTGCAATGTCTTGTCGGTTGAGTTGGTGTTCCCACCATCCTTCTTCAACATCATGACGCACGTCCTAGTTCACCTATCTTGAAGAGATTAACGTTTTGGGTCCCGTATTTCTACACAATATGTTCCCCTTTGAGAGGTTCATGGGAGTCTTAAAGAAATATGTTCATAACCGTGCTAGGCCGAAGGAAGCATCTCCAAGGGCATCAAAATGAGGAGGTCATTGAGTTTTGTATTGACTTTATTCCCGACCTTAAGCCGATTGGTGTTCTGAATCGCGGCATAAGGGCGGATCGATGGAAAAGGCACGCTAGGAGGGGAACAAATAATATGTATGGACGGACATTCTCTCACCAAGCACACTACACAGCTTCTACTGAATTCCACCTTGGTGGCTCCGTATATGGATGAACATAAGAATTTGCTACGCTCCAAACACCCGGGCGGTCGATGACCGGATTACACGTGAACAAACCAGAGTTTCGCCAACTGGTTGCGAACGCATACCATGCATGACACCTCTATTGAAGATGACATGTACTTGCTGTCCCGCTACCATCTTTGAATATAATGACTTTCAAAGGGCGAGATAAATGGTAATACATTTTACACGATCGCCCAAGATAAGAAGAGCACCAACCAAAACAGTGGTGTCCGCTTTGATGCGTAAACCAAGACGGAAAGGAAACATATTATGGTTATATACAAGACATATGGGAACTTGACTATCGACGTGGTTTAAAGGTCCCTTTGTTTCGTGCAAATGGGTCAATATGACACGAGGCGGGTTAACGGAAGACCCGCAGATGGAATGACAACAAGGATCTCAACAATCTTGCGTATGCGCATTTAACCATTCATCCTAGCCTATGATGTGGCACAGGTTTTCTATGTGAAGGACATGTCTACCAAGCCAAGAAAAAGAAAAGATAAGGAAGCGAATGCATCGTTTATGAGCCAAAGCGGCACATAGTTCTTTACGGGAAGAGAAACATCGTGGGAGTGGATTACAAGACAGACAAGTCGAAGATTATGAAAAGTTTGATGAAATTGCTCCATTCACGGTGAATATTGACCCGAGCATCCCATTAAATGATGAAGATTTTCCATGGTTACGGCACAAAGGGACACACGCTGAAGAAAAAGTTTCACACCCAAAGATCCGGGATGTGATCGGCTTCACTATCATCACTTTCTTCGTGTTTCACACCAAGGAGGGAATGTCTGTAATAGTTAGGGTAGTTATGTGTTTTGGCATTTGAAACGAAGAAATTTTATGTGCAAACAAATTCTTTTCATGCATTTACTGATTTTTTCCAAATAAATGACCTGAAATTGAAAAGCAATTCAAATGAACTCGAAAAGGTTGAAAGTTGGCATGGTATCATAATTTCATACAAATAGCATGTGCAAGATTGTAGAGAGGGTTACGCAAAATCTGGATGCACTTCGTGTACAAAATGGACAATCTCTTTCAAGTATCGGGGTTTCATTTAAAACTGAACTGTTACAAAGGCATTTCATTTTTAAATAACCTAAGCATTACTAAATTGAATATAATGATAAAAAACACTAATATTAAACATAAGAAAAAGAATCACTGAAAAAACTTTTTCCAAAGTTAAGTTATTCACAAACTAGTGATTCACACAAATTTCAAATAATTCAAAATTTAAACTATTCAAATTTGAAATCTACCGGCACTAACAGAAAGTTTGTAATTTTTTGTACCTAAAGCAAAAATATTCACAAAGAAACTCTAAATACAGCAAAAAACAACTCAAAAAAAATAAAACAAAAAAAATAAAGGAAGAAAAAATTAAGAAAAAAAGCCCGCCAACTGGGCCATAGCGGCCTGCATACGACTAGCGACACAACCTTTCGTTGGGCCAGGATGTAGGCCCACGAAGGCCCAGTAGGCCCACAAGGCGAGGAGGATAGGTAGGCCCAGTAGGCCTGATTAGGAGAGGAGCTCGAGAGCTATCTGACTGGGCTTATAAACCAAGTCACGGTAGCCCTCGACTAGCGAGGTGGGACTAAACTTCAAGATCAAGACTGCGCAATAAGATTTCTTTAGTACCGGTCGTGGCACAAACCGGTACTAAAGGGGGCTTTATTACCGGTTTGTGCCACCACCCAGACTAAAGGGGTCGCTTCCGCCGCTGGCTCGCAAAACAGACCTTTAGTACCGTTGGTGGCTCCAACCGTACTAAAGGTGCCTTCTATATATACAACTGCTACGAAAATTTCATTTTCCTCTGTTTCGCCTCTGTTCCGTCGTCTTAAATGCCGCTCGCCGCCGCCCTCGATCGTCTCCGACGTCGCTGCTTCTCCGTCGCCACCCGTCCTGCCGCCGCCCTCGTCCCGTCGCCGCCGCTTCCCGTCGCCGCCCTCGTCTCCGTTGCCGCCCCGCCCCTCCCGCCGCCGCCCGTCCCGTTGCGCCCTCGTCTCGTCGCGCCGTCCCGCCATCGCCGCGCCATCGCCATGCCGCCTCGCCGTTGCCTCTCCTCGTTGTCGCCTCGCCGTCGCCTCGCTGTCGCCGTCGCCCGCTGTGAGTCCTCCAGCCCCGAGCCCGTACACACACACACAAGCATTAGATAATTAGTCTTTAATTAGTTTAGATAATTAGTCTTTAATTAGTTTAGATTATTTAGATTATTATTTTGTATGTCTAATTAGTTTAGATAATTAGCGTTTAATTTGTTTAGATTATTTAAATTATTATTTTTTTCACTATTATATATGTATGAATGCATGTTAGATGGATATAATTAGTGCTTAATCAGTTAGAAATTTGTGTTATATAGAAATGTTAGAAATTAGTGTTATATAGAAATGTTAGAAATGTTAGAAATTTGAGTGTTATTTAGATTATTTAGATTAGCATAATTAGTGTTATATAGAAATGTTAGAAATTTTAGTTATCAAAATCCAATCATTAAAAAAATGTTAGTTTTTGCGGGCATATAGCTAGTATTTGTTCTCGACGATGCCCGGCCCGCATCCTCGTCGTCGACCCGTCCGCGATGACGTCCAGCCGACCCATGTCCGGACTGGCTCACGGGCTGGCACCGGGAGGTGCTGCTTGGAGGGCGCGCCGCTTGATGAGGAACCCGCCGCGGGTCCCGTCGTCGACCGATCTCGTTTGGTGGCGTTCGTGGGCGATTTGGTGTGGAGGGACCGGCCCGCCGGAGGTGGTACGTCGCCGTGTCGTGGAGGAGGACGAGCACGCCCATCGCTACATGGTTGCTTTAGAGGGCGGCAGGTTCTCCAATACGTGGTAGTATCTTCGGGGATCTCACTTCAGCTATGATCCTGTGAGGTTCCTTCTCTTTGGGTGTCCACCGCCTGCGCGGAGGAACCGCAAGTGTCCTAGATTCTTCTCGTAGTATTCGATCTTTATTAGCTAATAGCCGTGATGTACTATTCAATATTATATATTATTCGAGACGATGTATTCAGATTATATCTATTATTCGGGCGATGTATTCTAGATTATATCTATTATTCGAGACGATGTAATTTGAATACTAAATTGTTTTATATTTCTTTTGGATTAGTTAAACAAAAGCTATGGCGCATAATACCGACGAGAGAGGAGAATGCAGACCATGTTCGATATGATACGCGAGCGAGATGATAATCGAATGAAGAAGATTATGACGGCTCGAATTTCTAAACAACACGGAGAGGGTGATATGATATTCGATCGCGACGCGAAATTGATGAAGTCATGAACTATGATTATGACGATGATGAAGAACATGTTGATCCTGAAACAACAAACACCGGTGAGGTATATATATTTATATAAGCAGGCATCTGGTGATCACATCATGTTTTAAATGACTTGAAGATATATTAACGAATCGATCTTTGTTCTTTCAGCCATCCAGATCGAGCAAATCTTCAGGCAAAATGACGAAACGAGGCCCGAACAAAAAGTTGAAGACGGGCGTAAAGTACAATATCGAGGCATGTGGCCCTACTGGCAAACCATGAGCGCCTAAGAAGATTGCGGACAAGTTCGTTCGTCAGTGCAGAGTTCTTGTGAAGGACCAACTCCCGATCAAACTTCAAGAATGGAGAGCGCCAGCAAAGCCACGTCCAGATGTTACTTTTCTCGACAAGAATCAAAAAGATCTGCTTTGGGATACTCTCATGGAACATTTCACCCTACCAGATCATTTCACGTATGCGGATGTGCATAAAGTCAAAGAGGCTGTTCTTAGGATGATGGCGATCGCATTCAAGAACTACAAGAATCGTGAATGGAACAAGTACGTCAAGGGAGGAAGGAAGACTCCGGATTCAAGGGAACACTTGGAGAACCAACGTGATCATTGGGACGATTTCGTGAAATTCAAGGATTCGGAATTAGCTAAGGAACGATCGAGAATAAACAAGAAGAATGCCAAAAAAGGATAAGTTCCATAAGTCAGGGCGGTGGCTATCGGTGGCAATGCCTAAGTGGGATAAGTCCGAGAAATAGATGGAGGATGCAGTGTCACTCCGGCTACTAAGAGCTGGCCCCGTGGTCGGGACTTGGTTCTATGCTCATGGGGGAGTTGGACCCGAGATGGCAATGTTTCGACGAGGGCAAGTCTGAAGGGAGCCGACGATGCGATACTTGTTGCAATAGAAGAGGCACGAACGGGGTGTTCCAGCTCAACAGAGAGAACGACGAGCTTACGCGCGTGCCACGGGAAATCCTAAACACCGGGAAGAACACGAGGCAAGGGCGCTATGCCGTGGTATGAGGGTTTTCAGATGGAACAACGACTACGTAACCCGTGCGAGAAAGAAGATTGCGGAGGAGAAGAAGAGGAAGATGGAGGAGGAGCAGAGGAAGCGGGACTATGAACACCTTCAAGGCCTAGAAGCAAGTCAAGCGGAATTGGCGGTCAAATTCCAGCGGCGGCGAGGAGCAGATCGACTCACTTACCCATCAAAGGGGTCTCAAAGAATGCAGCAGCTAGCGGATGATCCAGATTGGATAGCACCGCCCATCCATGCCGAGAAGCGGCGTGGGTTCCGTCCCGACGACGCAATGTTGGTAGATACCCGTGGATGACATCACGGAGAACACTAATCATGAGCTACACGTCAAAATGAAGAACATATCCATGAAGGTGGCGGACGGCTGTGCTTTCACAAATCCCCCCGAGGCAACCTTCCATTGCAACTCGATTCCAGCGGGCTATGCTCGTGTCTTGGTTGATGAGGTGGTGGACCCACCATATTCGGGGCTACAGCTTGACATTGCTGGAGGTGACGGCGAGCGCTTTCTCGGAGAGGCCAAACATCGTATCATCCTATGGAAAAAGGATTGCATCATCTTTCCAAGGCCACCGACACCGCGTCCGAGTCCTCGTCAAAGTCCGCCACCGAGTCAGCAGACTCCGCTCTCCGCAAGTCCACCAAGTCCGGCAAAGTGTCGCCTCCTCCTCCTCCATGTCCGCAAAGTGTCGGGACAATCCTCCTCCTCAAGTCCGCCACAGCGTGACGTCCCACCTCCTCCTAGTCCCAAGACAACCTCAGCCACTCCTCCTCGTCCAACTCAGTCCCGTCGGCCGTCTCCGCCGCCTCGGCAATCGCAGAAGAGATACCCGCAGCTATGGTGCGTGGCGGCACGAGTCGAGGTAGTACAGAAGTACAGTGGAGGCAAGCGATATAAATATGGTCCAAGCCTCAAGCCTCTTCCGCAGAGGTCTTATGATAGGTCCGAGGAGGAAATCACAGCCATATCAAGGCCGAGGTGGAAGCCCATTTTGCACCAAACCGCCACCGCCGCCAAGGGATAAAGTGCACGAGAAACGGTTGACCACTTCATTCGTATGGCTCAACCACCAGCTCCCAAGCCTGTTGACACAGACTATGAGCGCCACATCAGGAAGTTAAATCGAGCATGTCTACAAAGGGAGGCGAGCACGTCTACATAGGGATCGAGCAAACAAGAAGCAGCTGCCAAAAAATGCGGGAAAACCATTCCCCATCTGGGAGAACAAGCGGCGCAATTGATCCCCTCGCTTGTTGTGCCAACAACAGGTGACAGCACGCGCGCCCAATATTATTGTGGGCAAATAGTGCATGTTCCCGAGGTGGGCAATGTGGTAATAATGGAGGAGCATATAATGTAGGCTGAAGTTCTCAACATCACTGTTGGACAACTCCTCGAGATCGAGCCCATGCCTTTGCTTAGAGAGGATGAAGTAAAACGGAAATATGTCCGGGGCCAACCTTTGGTCGCACCAGACAAGGTCAAGAACCTCCCAACGAGAATGTATGAATTGCATCAATGGTACATGAACATTACCAAGATTTTAGAGCGATTCTCCCTCATGGTGAATGTCAAGCAGGTCCATTACTACCATGAGAAAGCTGTGTCCGTTGAGTATTTAGAACTGTTTCAGTTATACAATCAAGACGCACTCGACAAATCTATCGTCAGTTGCTATTGTCTGTAAGTGATTTCTTTCTATAATTTAAGTCTCAAGCTAGCTGTAGTGATCCTTTTGATCAATCATTACCTGTAATTATCCTCACTATATTCTTTTCTGTGGTATTATGCAGGATGAAGATATATGAAATGAGAAAAGGTGGACGCTTTGGCATTGGGTTCATTGACCCAAACACCGTTAATGAATACACATGGAAGATAAATAAACGTTGTGCAAAGTAAGTAGAGGACATCATGCTAGAGTTCTTGAAGCGCCTCAAGTACAATGAAGATATACTACTTCCTTACAACTTCTAGTGAGTCACACTGTCTTGTACTACAAATTCTCTGTTTTTGCCTACTAGCTAGCTACATGTTTTTGCTTACATATGCCCGCTTAATTTAAGACATGTAAACGTGTGTGCATGAAGATTTCACTGGGTCTTGTGTATCATTAAAGTTGACGCCAGAACAGTTGAAGTATTGGACTCACTAATCTAAAAAAAAACTGACTATAACATCTTGTATGGGATAGTCAACAAGTAATTTCAATCATTATTAACTATATATCTCGGCCTATTTAGTTCGTCATTTCATCATATGAACTATTTAATAACCGCTTTATTCATTTTCTTTGTCGGCGGGCAGGGCTTGGGAAAGATTCATCAGCGTCACGGAAGGTGAATGGAAACAAAAGCTTAAATGGATTCGACCCAAGGTAAGTAATTAAGTAGTACTAGCTAGCTAGCTAGCTGCCATCTCTTTAATTATCATGCTTGATTAATTATTATCTGATTAAATTCCATTCTCGTAAAGGCCCTGAAGCAGGCGCAGGGGTCTGATCTGTGTGCATTCTGCGTTTGCGAGAACATTCGCATGATGGCGTCCGAAAGGACCAGATCTCAAAGACAGCAATGGGTACGCTTGTCAGAACACTATTCATAATTTTTACACCATTATCGATATCTAGTCACACAACTAGTACACATGCATATTGATCTCCTTCTTAACAGTTCAAAGAGGTGCGGGAGAAGCTCATAGAAAGGGAGCGCGTAGAAGCACTTCAAGAGGAAATAGCGGGATTTTTGCTCGACCAGGTCATAAATCCGAATGGAGAATTCTATTACCCGCTACCGCCCCCATGAAAACCACTTCCAATTGTCATCGTGCTCCGAAGGCACCAATTAGGCTAATGCCACTGGCTCCGAAGGCAACATTCATATGTAGGAGAAATTGTATATAGCTATACATGTGTGTATGTGTGAATTAATTAATATGGTGGTTTGTGAGACATTGTTGATATATATATGCATGATTGGTTCTAATAGAAATTCTATATATATATATATATATATATGTATATATATATATATGCATAACGTGTACAATGTGTAGTATCGTAAAATACCAGCAAACGAAAAAGAATTAAAATGGAAACACAAAACTAAATGAAAAAGAAATCATAAAACTAAAAACCTCCCAAACCTTATAGTACCGGTTGGTCTTACCAACTGGTACTAAAGGGCTCCAGGCCCCCGGAGCTGGCTCGTGCCACGTGGTTGCCCTTTAGCACCGGTTCGTGCTGAACCGGTACTAAAGGGGGGCTTCTAGTGACCACAAATTAGTGCCGGTTATGTAACCCGGCACTCTGAAACCTCTGAACCGGTGCTAATGCCCGGTTCTGCACTAGTGTCATGATATTGAGAGTTCCATCTTATAAAGCTTTCTGTTTAGCATATGCTAAATCACAGTCTATCTACCAATATATGAACTCTTTAGTTTTCAGAACCGAGGCTCACATATTTGGGCTGATTTGTACACTGTATTTTCAGTATTTTTTTTACTTGAGACAAACTAAATGCTAACATCAGTGACAACAAGACTTGAACAGAAATAGCTATTGAAGAAACAGGTTTATAAGATAGAATGAAAATGATTTACACCACAACATATAGTTCACATGTACTGGAGCTAGAGACTACAGAACACACGTAATCACACATATGCGAACAGGGTACTACTCCATGGTTCAGGTTACACTAATAAACAAAATTATACAAGCGACTAGACTAGTATCACAGATCTACAGAGTAGTACTAAACAGCTAAAAATAAGTAGTAGAAGTACTAGTAGAGGGAGCAAGTACTCCTTTCATTCACTTTAAACTGAGACAACTGAAAAGGAGTACTCCTTTCATTTAATTTACTTTAAACTGAGACTACTAAAAAGGAGTACTCCTCTCTGGAGAAGTTGATGTAAATGAAATCCGAGAGTATGTGAGAATATGGCCATCTTTATTTCTTTACGTAAGCTTTATCTTCATTGCCTGTAATCACCAAAAGGCAATATTAGAAATTATCTGGTAGGCTAATAATATCAGAAAGCTTGGCAGCGACTGCACATACCTGCAGTGTTCGGTCTGCCAGGCCTTCTTGTTGTCGCCGATACTGCATGAACATTAAGTAACAATCTGATCAGCATATAGAGAGTATAAATTTGACCTTGTAAATGAAATGTTCTGACATCAAATAGCTCCATTCTACAACTACACAAACCCTGGACAAACAGTCTTAAACACAACACTGTCCAGATTAAACAAAACCAGCACCAGTCTACACTGTTAGGGCATGGCCAATGGTACACCGTGGACAGGTGCCCCAGCTATCCACGTTGGCTCAGATGGTCCAAAATGATGTATGTTGTAGCTTGTAGAGGCAAGCGGGTTCCTGCAGAGGAGTCAGGCTCCTCCCGGACAAAAGAGGAAAAAAGAGAGAGAAAGGAGGAAAAGTGTAGACATGCATGAACTCTGTATGGTGTGTGACCTTCAGCCATCCCTTGCGAGTTGAGTAAATGCTTGATGACGAGAAATAAAGTGCAAAGTAGCCATGCGTTGGGTGGTTATGACCTCATGCTAATGCTCTAGCACATTTATCTACGTGGAAAGGCTGGAGCAGCACCAAGGTGATGCCTCCATTATACATGCCCTTATGGTCTCGAGCTCATTGATAAATTACTATCCACACATGAGCCAAAGACATGCACATGATTACCAAGAGTTTCTGATGATAAGCATAGCTCTACAAATGAGTTCTGTTGCATCAATGAGTTCGAACAAGACTCTACGACTCATACTATTCCTGATCTCATGGACAGCCAACACATGCACTGCTCATGCATGAATGCATTGTAAATTTGTAATTGTAGCAGAATCTGGAGAGAAGTGCATAGTAAGAGTGGTGCTCTACTGCTACATAAAAGAAAGGAAAGGATGCTACTAAAGCAACAACATAAATGGGCAAAAACAACCACGGCTGGGCACGGATGCGCTGCTTGAGGATGCAGCGCTGGCGAGCAGGTGGAGGTCCTTCTTGGGCAGTAGCGCGCAGCCGATGCCTAACTGGTTCGGCCTCTTCTCGAACAGTGAGTTCGCCACCTTGTCCTGCAACCAGACAAAAACAAAGAGATGATGCAAATTCCAACGAAGCAGGCATAGAGTAACAACAACTCCATTACACTTAAGCTCCTGCTACCTGCATATACTAAATGGAACCAGAAGTATGTCAACTACTAGACGGCCATGCATGATGCCTAGGAAAAAAGAATGCACAAACACAAATGACAGCCACTAATTAACCACAAGTGAGTTATCTCAGCGGTGCTACTCAAGCACTTGGAACCAGTATAGCAAGATAGATTACAAAAAAAAATTCAACATAAACACAGTCGATGTTGTGGATGTTGTTTTCCACTATATATCTCCAACAATAACACTAGTATCAAACTTAAAAAAGAAATGCTTGACTAGAACAATCTATACCACTGTGGCCATTTAGCTTTAACTCTGAACTCTGAATTCTGAAGATAAGTGTTCACCGTATCAAACTCAAGATATATTCAGCTATGCAACACAATACTGAATTTACTGGTTCCACTACTGAATCAAAATTTACCTGTGCTGGGTTTGGAGTGGATCCCCTTCTCTTCGCGCGGCTCCAAGGTCAAATCATGGGCCGCCGTGAAATTTGACCCCTCCTTCTTGGTCAAGGCCGCCGTGATTCGTGCGAGGTTGCCTTTTCACCGGAATCGGGCAGCGGCATCCCGGGGGTCACCGCGTGGCCCAAGCCACTGCTTCTGACGCTGGAGTCCCGCAGAGCCATCCTGTCGAGTCCGCGTCTTGGTCCGCGCGATGGAGCCTCGTCGCGGAAGCCCAGGCTGGTGTTCTCGCCAGCAGCAATGCGGCCGCCACTGAAACCTCCAGCGGTCGCTGCGCAGCTGCGTGCTTCCCGCCACCGTCCCCATCACATGGAGCGGCATGGCCACCTCGTCTGTCATCATGAAGCGCCGCCACAACCGCCGGCCATGGACCCGGATCGATCGAATCGCTGCAACCCCGCAAGCGAGAAGGGGATGCGATAGCGTCAGGTGGATCGGATGGAAAAACGAATGGATGGATGGATCTGACGAGGGGAATAGGAGGAGGAGGAGGATGAATCTGGGAGCGACAAGGTGGATGGAGGCGCGATGTGGGTGGGGGGGCGAGGGGAGAAGGGGATCGGGGAGGCGGCGGCGCGTGCGTCCTCGGGAAGGAAGGGGATCGAGGGAGAGGCAGATGAGTCATGGGAATGGGGCGGGGGATTTTCCTTCTCATGTGTGTGAGAGAGATGGATCTCGCTGCGCGCGCTGGATCTCACCGGACATGGTCTTCGATTCCCGCCGGAGGTGGCGGCGGCAAGGAGGAGTGGAGCGCTAGGGTTCCCGAGAGAGAGAGAGAGAGAGAGAGAGAGAGAGAGAGAGAGAGAGAGAGAGAGAGAGAGAGAGAGAGAGAGAGAGAGAGAGAGAGAGAGAGAGAGAGAGAGAGAGAGAGAGAGAGAGAGAGAGAGGGGCACGAGGGGTTCGTGTACCTAGAGAGAGAGGGTTTTGGATGGACAGATGGATGGAAGGATGGATGGACGGATGTTTGCCATGTCATCGATCCATGCCACAACGGATTCCACCAATCAGAGTTAAGCTTATGTAATTTTGTTTTCCCTTTTGTTTCTCTTATAGTTATTTACCCTCTTACTTAGGGCAAACATTCAACATATTAACCACTAATAGTTTGTTAAAATGAATGAATATTGTGCACATGTGTGTATCTTGGGATGACAAATGGTGTTGATCTGGGGAGTTTTCATTTTCACTGCAAAAAAAGCCATTTTCTATTTTTCGAGTGCCCGAAATGGTTTTCTTTTGAAGAACCTACCAAATCTTTTGTTTCAAATGATCTCATATTGTGCACAAGGGTGCATATTAGAATGGCAAACAATGTTGCCTAAGGAAGTTTTCATTTTCTTTGGACAAAAAAACCATTTTTCATTTTCCGAGTGCCCAAAAGGAGGTTTTTTTTGTGAAGGAACTACCAAATAATTGTTGCAAAATTGGACCAAATCATTTTTCTAAAATACTAGGACATATTTAATGCACAATTGACTAAATGGTTGGGTGTAAAAAGTTTTGATCCACCTCTCGTGAAAAAGACAAATTTCCATGATTCGGTTGGAAGGGTCAAATTTGAACTGCAGCTGCCTCATAGTTTGCTATTTATTTTTTCCAAAAATCATTTCTAGGTACATAAGTACCTATTTAATCAGAGAAACACCAAAAAAATTCCAAGATTCAACAACTAGCTAGGAACGGTCATTCCCGCCGTTTTGACCGCATTTTGAAACGGGCATAAAAATTCAAAAAAATCAAAAAATTGGGAAAGCTTCGCATTGTGTCATTATATGAGGTCAAGTTCCCAGGAAAAATAACAAACTTGTAATACGGCAATTATTTTAAAAAATTGTTCTCAGAAACGAGCTATCACGTGTGGAGATCAATGGCTTTCAAGCCAAATGATCAATCTTATGGCCACATTCATGGCATAGTTTGTTCAAATGATCTCATATTGTGCACAAGGGTGCATATTGGAATGGCAAACAATGTGGCCTAAGGAAGTTTTCATTTTCTTTGGACGAAAAAACCATTTTTCATTTTCCGAGTGCCCGAAAGGAGGTTTTTTTGTGAAGGAACTACCAAATAATTGTTGCAAAATTGGACCAAATCATTTTTCTAAAATACTAGGACATATTTAATGCACAATTGACCAAATGGTTGGGTGTAAAAGTTTTGATCCACCTCTCGTGAAAAGACAAATTTCCATGATTCATTTCGAAGCGGTCAAATTTGAACTGCAATGCCTCATAGTTTGCTATTTATTTTTCCAAAATCATTTCTAGGTACATAAGTACCTATTTAATCAGAGAAACACCAAAAAATTCCAAGATTCAACAACTAGCTAGTAACGGTCATTCCCGCCGTTTTGACCGCATTTTGAAACGGGCATAAAAAATTCAAAAAAAATCAAAAAATTGGGAAACCTTCGCATTGTGTCATTATATGTGGCCAAGTTCCCAGGAAAAATAACAAACTTGTAATACGGCAATTATTTGAAAAAAGTGTTCTCAGAAACGAGCTATCACGGTTGGTGCTAGGAAGAAAATTACAACATAAGATACTCACGAGAAGACCGATCGATGCTCAAACATGAATTAGCAGCCAAGTGTTTGATTAGCGGTACGGGAAATGCACATGGCCAATGGGCGTGAGTTTTGGCTGAGGATGATCATCTACTAAGGAGAATGTCTTCTCAAATTTTTAGCTCAAAAGGAGGATCCTAGGTGGTACTTGCTTTGCAAAGTACCAGGCTGGACAAAAATATGAATGTTGAAGCTGGGCTCAAAATAATGAATGGATTGAGCTGAAATTTTGTGGAGGATGGTTATTTGGGCATAGGAAAGCATTGTACAAAATTGATACCATTTGGACATGCCAAAGTAGTACTTCCTTCACAATGCTCTTCTATGGACAGAAATTTGGGAAAACTAGTGAGAGAGATTGGATGAATGAAATGAGCTCAAAATTGGTGTAGGTAAGTTACTTAGGTATGGTCATGCGCTGGTCAATTTTCAGATCATTTGGGTAACTTACTTCACAAAGCTACTCTCGAGGTAGAAACTTTGGAAATTTCCCGAGAAAGATTTACTAGGAAAATTGAGCTGAATATTATCATGTGGCAATGATTTGGGTATGGAAGAGTGCCCGAAAAGTTTGAGGGTAATAGGAGGGGTCTATATAACACTTGCTTTGCAACGTGCCAATTTGGCCATAAAATATAAATTGAACCTGGGCTCATATAGATGATTTGACTGAGCTGCAATTTGGAGGAGGGTGATAATTTGGGCATATGAAGAAACTGTATAAATTTCATGTCATTTAGAGATATAAAAAAGGTACTTCCTTCACAATGCTTCTAGGTGGACAAAAACTTTGGAAATTTGCCGAGGAAGATTTGCTAGGCAAATGGAGCTGAATTTTGCCATGCGGTAATGATTTGGATAGGAAAGAGTGCCCAAAAATTCGTAGGGCAATCAAGAATATATAAATAGCACTTCCTTCATAAAGTGTTGTTGTGAACATAATAGGAAAATGAATATTGTTGAATTAGTTTTGAACTAGGCAAAGAAGGATTATTACATATTTGATGAAGATATGACCCAAAGAATTTATGAGATTTTTTTGGGGATTTTTGGGAATGATAGAAATATAGGTTGCTTCACAACCTAGGGCAAAAACTGTCACATGGACATGACACATAGGCAAAACTGATGAGATGGCGCCTAGTCATCACAACCCACCACAATCTACAAGGTTATGACCATCTATATTGGTCATTAACAACTAGAAATAAGGCAAATGGACTAGCAATTGTTTGCTTTATGACCATTTCGTAAGGAAATTACGACCTTCGACCAAAATGGTCGCAATGGTTTAGGGTTTGAAGCCCCCTGAACAGCTTTTGACCAATTGGTCTAAAATGGTCATAAATTTATGACCAATTCTTCGAGGGTCACTGACAGAAGGTCATAAGTTGACATATTTCTTGTAGTGGTGGGAGATGGAAAAATTTGGAGTGAAAACAAGGCCTTCAGAGCAGACAGTGCTACCTGTCGAAGCAGATCTCTTGTTGGGTCCCGATAGCTCCTCAGAGATGGATTCAGAGACAGATGCCCACCCTATTCCCCACTTGAGGTGTATGCTCTAACTTGGCACTTATCTTGCTCATATCATGCATACGGTGTTTTGCATTGCATAGTTTAGACATCATATACACAATATTCAACACCATGTTCTTAGTTCAGACATCATTTGAATGCCCTCTGTTTAGCATATAAATCACATATGTGAATTAAATGATGCGATCCTGATTATTTAGATAACATGTAGGTGAATTATGTCATGCGATCCTGTTTTTTTATTCATCATATCCTTGAATTATGTTATGCTATGCTATCCAGTTTAGATAGACATCATATATGCGAAATTATGTCAAGCTATCCGTTTTATTTAAACAATATACATGTCAACTATTTCATGCCCTCTTTTTCCATACTATCTATTGCATCATCTCTCATACAATGTCTCGTACATTCAACTATGTTTCTGCTTATCAGCCATTTGAATTGGAGCGGTGATGCCATATTCAGCGGAATAAAAACACGGTCTTCAAATAAAATAGTGCTACCTATTGGTGGAGATAGCACCCGGTTGTACATGCACAAGAACCAGCCCTACCACACATAACCCAAACATCACAGATTGTACCCCTCATCGATGGACGGAGAACCAGCTTCACCCAATCTAACCCCAACCCCACCGATAGTAACCTAGTTCCTGCTGACACAAACCATCTCCACCATAGAGCTCCCAAACAAGAGCAGTTAGTAAGGCAGCTCCAGCTCCCAAAGGGCCAAGATTATCACGGCGAACCCCAGCTCCACCAGTTAGTACGCCTATTCCCGTGGAGGAAGCACAACCAGCCACTCATAGTTTAACATATATCGCATTTGATGTTGTTAAATCGTATGTGTATCTTCCCATCTTGGAAATATTATATCAAGATGAAGGAAAATGCCATTCACGTGTTTGTCCAGGAGTTATTTGTAAGTAATGTTATTCATGGCAATTACTTTGCTTCGTCCCATACATCCTACCTCCATGATGGTTATAATACAGCAATTTTCCCCATTTGTCTCTATAGAGAAGGACTGATTTGGAAACTCAGGATGATGTAACCTATGCTAATACCTCTGCTATCTTCAAGAATGCTTGGTGGCGATGTCGAATTACACAAGAAAACGTACTTCACCGCAAAGAAACTCATCAAATTCCCTTACGCTTCTCCCGAGACACATTTATCGGATGATGATCGGGAACGCTTTGTTCATCTTGGTCCCGAACCAAGAATGTGGTAAGGTCTATGAGCTCATTTTCTATTTTTAAGTATTATATTCTTGCGTCTTACTATACTCTGTTCATGTAGAACAAGTGCCTAAACCTGAAGAACAACTATTCTAATTTAAGATTCCATTGCTATCATAGTTCAAAAAAGTGCTAGGCGTTAATTGTGCGTTTTGCCACCGCCTTGCACTTTACTTACCAAAGTGCATGCTTATGCGCAATTATGCACAGATTAAGCGTAGTTATGCGCAATGCGTTTTGCCAACGCGTAGAGCCTAGGTGCGCTTAAGCGCTTGCTTAGGTGCGCCTTTTTTAACTATGATTTCTTTGCTCTTGTATCATTGTATTTACTCATATAAAATTATTTTTAAATTGAAGGATCCAATCGAAACTCCAATGGCACGTCAGGTATGTTCACGCATGTTTCTTTAATAGGTTTGCTCTTATCAGTAGCTCTTTTGATTTCAATTTCAATTGTGTACACAGTTGACTTTCATATCATGCACATTACTAGCATCACAACAGAGCCAATAGTGTTTTTGTACATGTAGACCCGTGGTACCCATCTGAAATCTTGTTGTGCCGTGTAGTTTCCCACGCTTTGTATTCTTTCACTGCTGCTTTGTCTTGAACTGATATGATTTGAACCGTGTCTCTATTTTGATTTGGCAAGACAATGCAGTGACCATAGGACATAGATATATGTTTGTTTGATGCTTTTATTATGTACTAGTACTTGGCAATAGAAGACTTGGTAGTTTAATCCTGTCCACCTTACTAATGAACTGGTTCACCGAAATGAGTTTCATATACTAGTACATGCTAAACTTGTTATGTATCTGCTTGTTTCTTCTTTTAGAATGCTGACAGCATATTGGGGAAGAGTGCCTTATTAAGCAATGGTAAAGGAAGTAATGCAGATAAGGTTCAGGATAGTGACACATCCTTGTTGGCCTCCAACAAAGCTGATAAAACAGCTAAGGAAGACTATCTTGAAGATAGCGAGACACCCCCAAAGTCCTGTCTTGGTTTAGTGTTCGAGTTACTGGCCACTATACTGCTTGCACAAGCTATTCAAACTCACTGTCTGAATCAGTTCGGTTTCTTGAGTCTCAACTACAAGTTGAAAGACATCGATCACCGTGTCTTTGTGACAAGAAGCGGAAGGATGCGGAAGTCCTGGAGCATTCAGATGCATACTTTCGTGCAACAACAAGCGTTGGAGGATTTTAGCGCCAAACAGACAAAGCTAATCAGCTTGCTAAGCTTATTGCCAGCATGGTGGATACCGGGATAACGCTTTCTTGAGCTCTTCCGAAGTTGTTTCGCTTATGCTCTTCTTTTCTTTGCCGCGCTTATTTGCCTTTGGTGGCCAATTTTGACGGCCATGTATGTAATATCTGCTTTGTTCCCTATATTTGCACCGGTGGCGAACTTTGATGCCCGGTGGATGTAATATGTGTAATAGCGGTAATAGGCTAGCCTTAATTGCTTGCTTATTTATTTCCTTATTGTCTTGTTTAGTTGTTTGCTTGCGATCACCGCAGCTTCTTTTACGTGTTTTTCTAGTGGCCACAATAGCCTATTTTTGGTAACTAGGCCAAAATAATCATGGCAACACACGGACTGTTGTAACCATGGGCCTCATGCAGGCCATATGATCCATGGGCCTTCGTTCGGCCGTAGGAGCATTGGCCTTCTATACGGGTCGTAGGATCCATCGGCCTTCTATACGGGCCTGAGGGATCAATGGGCCTTCTATGGGCCGTAGGGTCCATGGGCCTTCTACGGGCCATACTATCCATGGGCCTCATATGGGCCGTAGGATCCATTGGCCTTCTACGGGGCGTATCATCATTTCGCCAATCATGGGCTGTACTATTCGTGGACCATAACGGGCCGTTAATAGGTCGTATTTGATAACTCTATGAAAACAGCCCAACGGGTTTTTTTGACATGAAAACAGCCCAACGTATTAACGATCCGCAAACAGGCCGATCAGAACGACGGCTGAATTTGGCCCAAGCGTAAAATGATAGTAACGGGCCGTATGTAACGAATGCTGCAAATGAGCCCAAGAATCAATGGGCCCTGAGAAGGCCGAAAGATAACTTGGGCTCGAAACGGCCCAATGGAATAACGGGCCATTAATGGGTATTCATTACGGGCCAGTTTCACCACGGACTGTTAATGGGCCAAGAGTTACAAAGGTCCTCATATGGGCCGAAAGAAGTCATGGGCCACACATGGGCCAGAAGTTAAAATGGGCTGAATCATATTGAACGACCCAGATGACGCTACTGGGCCTAATTCGGATAGGGCGTAATGGGCCCTGGGTTAGCGGGCTGTAAATGGGCTATATGCGAACAAGCTGTTAACAGGCTTTCCGTGGGCCGGCGCGCCACCTTTTGACCAAGTCAAACGGGACGGCCTTTTCACAGGAATGGACCTCTGTTGGGCCGTGCCACATGTCGCCGTATCATAGGCGCCTTCGGTCCAATGAGCGGATGACATCTGTCCCAACGGTGAGCCGACACGTGTTTCCACCAACCAATGATGATTTTACACGTGGAAAATCCCCATTGGTCGGGGCTGTTAACGGGTTATCAGATCCAAAACCCGATCCGATAGCTTAATGGTGTTCCATTACGGTGGATGCCACGTGTCGGTCACCCTTGACGAAAGCAGTTCTATGACGTGTGATTTATCGTCATGAAAGTGGACACTTCCGTGATGATAATTTTGGTAATGTCATGGAACACTTCTACGACAGCACATGTATGACTATCTTGATTCTGTCATAAATTTGTCATGGATGTACATGCATGACAAAAAACGCAACCTACCGTGACAAACATGTATCATCACGGAAGTGTATTTTTTTGTAGTGTTGGGGGCTGATACAGTATGTATGATTCAGAAAAAGGGCATAAGGTATACCTCAGATTTTTTATGTATCTGCTTCACCATGTCAATTTCCAGGTGACACTGTTGTGCACTTGATTAAGATAGCCAGAGACTATATCTCCAATGCTTAAGTGAGTATAATCAGTAATGTCCAGCTTGGCCTTTCGGCGTTCTATGAGTTCATCCTTAGCAGTGCATTTGGCAAGGACAGTGGGCCGCCCTGGCTCAACAAACTAACTCTTCAGAATTTCAACTTCCGGGTCATTGCTCTTGACCGGGCTAGGAGCTTCCGGGTTATCAGAGCTGTTGAGTGTATCTTCGGCGGGTGGATCAGAGGTTGGTGCTGGAATGTCAGAGGCTGGTTCAGGCGGGGGCTAATGATGAAGTCATGTACCTAGGGTAGGGTCACGGACCTGTCCAAAGTATCCTCCCCATGGACATCTTCAGAAGAAGCTGCCTTCCAGTCGACCAAGACGGAATCCACTCGACAGACTCGAAGGCACTCGACCATGAAGACCCACTCGACCACCAGGAGATCAAGTGCCACTCTGTATCCAAACAGTCTGTAATTAAGTAGTCTTTATGGCCATGATGACACTTTATGTAGAACGTTACCAGTAACACCAATCCTTTATGTACTTTAAACCTAACGAGGGCGGAGGGTCCAGCGGACACTATATAAGCCACCCCCTCCTCGGTGTAAAGGGTTCGCACCCAGAACTCATACGCATATAATCCATCGACCGCCTCGGGCTTGAGGCGTGGGCGATTACTTCCTCCGAGAAGGGCTGAACTCAGAAATCCCTTGCGTGTACAACTACTCCATAGCTAGGATCTTGCCTCTCCATACCTACCCCCCATTCTACTGCCAGTCTTAGTACCACGACAGTTGGCGCCCACCGTGGGGCCGGTGTCTTAGCGATTTTTGGAGAAGTTGCAATTGTTCCGATTGCCTTCATCATTGTTTCTGGCGGAGTTCTGGTCGAGGGCCGCGAGATCCGTCTCGGCGCGCTCACTTTCATCGTCGACGACTCCGCTTGGCTCCAGGAGGCTCCACTTAACATCGACGCGCTCCCCGTCCGCGGTGTGACGCATTTTCGGGCGTGTGTCCGCGGCGTCCTGCTGCGGCAATCGTCGACTCTGTACCGGTCGACTCCTGTGTCGTCCTCCCTCCCTGTCTCCCGCCAGCGCAAGCGCTCTGGTCAGTCGAGGCTTCAGCGGTGGGTGAGACACGCAGTGGCTCACCAATCAGCCACCACCCAAGTCGCGGCAATCGAGTCTAACGAATTTCTCTACGGCATGTTCGATTTGTCGCCTGGCTCCGTAGAGACTGCATCCGAGTGCGACAGCAGTGATCCGGCGGCGGAGGTTCTAATGGTCAATGCGCCTCGTAGCCCTCCCGGCTTCCCCCACACCGACGGGATAGACGGCGGAGGCGACCCCGCTCAGGCCCACGAGGAATATCAACCCGAGCCGCTCACTTCTCTGTAGAGGGAAGATCTTCGTCGCCGGAACATGGATGCCCTGCATACTCCCATCGCAGGAGAAACTCCCAAGGCTCGCACCTTGGAGGAGGCACGTTGTGACTTGGTTGAACACACTCATTGAGAACCTCCAAAAGCACTTGATTTAACGCAGCGCAACGTAGTACCGACTCGGTCGACGCCAACTCTTTCCGCAACCAACTTAGGTATATCGAACCCGATTCGAATCTAGCAACCGCAGCCCAGATAGCAGATTTAATTCAGCCCTCTCGGTCGGAGGTGGCGAGAGGCTAGATGCAGATCGAGGATTTGCTCCGAGCAGCAGGAGATCGAATTCAGGCGTGTCACGATCACGCAACAAGATTCACAGTCGATCCGTCGCTGCGAATACAGTTCAGTCAGCTCATAGCCCAAGATCGCCTCCGCGGCGTGAGGGACGCGAAGGTCGACGTGACCAATATGATGACCGATTCGATCGTGATGATCGGCGTCGAGTGCCCACTCCTCCCCCAAGAGGTGGGTCTTACACCCATCGGCAGCAAGATGACAGGCGCCAGCTTAGTGTTGGGTGAAGAGCTCCGGTCGACCCCAGGGAACCAGGCTTTGACGCGAGATCCATCATCGTGCAAGGTTTGGTCGATCGGAACAGAGCTCATCGAGGTGGCCATGACAGAGATGCGCCCACTAGCAGCCGAGTCCATGTTTCAGGTCCAGAATGTTTTAACAGAGCCATCAGAGCCGCAGTGATACCCCCCAACTTCAGGTTGGCGACTGGGGGTAAGTAAGTTCACCGGTGAGTCCAAGCCTAAAACCTGGCTTGAAGACTACGGAGTGGCAGTACAGATTGGCGGCGGTAATGATGAGGTGGCCATGAAGCACTTACCACTCATGTTGGAGGGTTTGGCCAGGGCGTGGTTGAATCAGTTAGCTCCTAGTAGCATTTACACTTGGGAAGATCTTTCTCGAGTGTTCGTCAGGACATTCGAGGGAACTTGCAAGTGACCAGCCGGATTGACAGAGCTGCAAGTCTGCGTGCAAAAGTCAAATGAAACCCTGAGAGATTACATACAGAGATGGATCACTTTGCATCATACGGTGGAGAACGTGTCTGATCATCAGGCAGTCTGCGCTTTCAAGGATGGCGTTAAGAACAGAGAGTTAAGTTTGAAGTTTGGTCGGACCGGAGATATGACCCTGAGTCGAATGATGGAAATCGCCACCAAGTACGCCAATGGTGAAGAAGAGGATCGACTCCGGAGTGGCAAGTACAAGACGAGTCAGTCGGAAAAAGGAAACTCCAGTCAAAAGCAGAAGCGGAAAGCCGAGCCAGCGGCTCCTGGAGAGGCTCTGGCCGTGACTCAGGGCAAATTCAAAGGGAAGCCCAAAGGATCCTGGAACCCCAAGAAGGTGAAAGATAAGGAAGGAAATGATGTGATGGATCTGCCGTGTCACATCCACACAAAGAAAGACGAAGAGGGTAACTTCATCTACCCGAAACATACCACTCGCCAGTGCCGGCTCTTAATCCAGCAGTTTCAAGGAAAACATCCCAAGGACAAGGAAAAGGAGTCGGACAAGGCTGAGGATAAAGAGGACAGTGATGGAGGATATCCTCATGTCAATTCCACCCTGATGATTTTTGCTGATGTGGAGAGCAAAAGTTGATTGAAGGTTATCAACTGTGAGGTAAATATGGTCGCCCCAGCGACACCAAGCTATCTGAGATGGTCTCAAACTCCCATTACGTTCGACCAATCCAATCATCCAACTCACATAGCCACCCCTGGGAGGCAAGCTTTGGTGGTCGACCCAGTCGTCGAAGGCACTCGACTGACGAAGGTGCTGATGGATGGTGGTAGCGGACTGAATATATTGTATGCGGAGACGCTAAAGGGAATGGGCATTCCGATGTCCAGACTCAGCTCCAGCAACATGAGTTTTCATGGAGTCATTCCTGGAAAGAAGGATGAGTCACTCGGTCAAATAGCTCTAGATGTGGTGTTCGGCGACTCGAAGCATTTTCGCAAAGAGAAGCTGACATTTGAAGTCGTGGATTTCCAGAGCGCTTACCACGCTATTTTGGGGAGACCAGCTTATGCACGGTTCATGGCTCGACCATCTTACGTGTACCTCAAATTAAAGATGCACGCCCCAAAGGTGTGATCACTATCACCGCAACCGGAAGAAGGCGTAAGAGTGTTTTCGAAAAGGCTTGAAGATTGCGGATGCCCAGATAACGATGGTAGAGCCGGAGGATACAAGAAAATGCAGATCCGAGTGATTTGTTGCGGGCCAAGAAGCCCGCCACAGAGTCAGCGTTCCAGTCGTCTGGTGAAACGAAGCCCGTTCATATTCACCCGACCGACCCCAACGTAGCTCCGACCCATATTTCCACAACACTTGACTCTAAATAGGAAGAAGCGCTCATCCAGTTCCTCCGTGAGAACTGGGACATCTTTGCATGGAAGCTCACGACATGCCGGTGTTCCTGTGGGGCTGGCTGAGCATCGCCTAAGAGTCGACTCAAAAGCAAAACCTGTCAAAGAACATCTTCGACGGTCCGCCGTTCAGAAGAGAAAAGCAATTGGCGAGGAGGTGGCTCGACTCCTGGCAGCAGAGTTTATCCGATAGATATACCACTTCGAGTGGCTCGCCAATGTCGTCATGGTCCCCAAGAAGGACAAGTCACTTCGCGTGTGCATCGATTTCAAACATATCAATCGGGCCTGCCCGAAAGATCATTTTCCTCTCCCTCGCATCGACCAAATTGTCGACTCGATTGCGGGATGTGAGAGATTGTCTTTTTTAGACGCCTATTCTGGGTACCATCAGATCCCTCTGTATGGACCCGATGAGATCAAAACAGCTTTCATCACTCCATTCGGGTGCTTCTGCTATGTCACCATGCCATTCGGTCTCAAGAATGCCGGAGCCACGTTCATGAGGATGATTCAAAAGTGTTTACTCACTCAAATCAGTCGGAATGTGGAAGCGCACATGGACGATATCGTAGTCAAGTCACGAAAGGGTTCTGACCTGTTGACGACCTCGCTGAAACATTTGCCAATCTCCGGAGGTATGATATCAAGCTTAATCCATCAAAGTGCACATTCGGAGTTCCTGGTGGAAAGTTACTCGGTTTTCTCGTTTCAGAACGAGGAATCGATGCTAACCCAGAAAAAATTGGCACCATACTCCGAATGAAACGCCCTGTGCATGTGCATGATGTCCAGAAGCTTACTGGATGCTTGGCCGCATTAAGTCGATTCATCTCTCGCCTCGGTGAAAAGGCATTACCTCTTTACCGACTGATGAAGAAGGCGGACAAGTTCGAGTGGACTCGAGTCGATGCAGATTTGCCGAGCTAA
The DNA here is from genome assembly GCA_021437245.1 of Aegilops speltoides. Lineage (NCBI taxonomy): Eukaryota > Viridiplantae > Streptophyta > Magnoliopsida > Poales > Poaceae > Aegilops > Aegilops speltoides. Next base: position 59,476,575 of record CM038146.1, on the reverse strand, counting down.
AGCTCGCTCTCCACCCAGCCGGTGCTTGCTGCTCCAATCAGCAAAGAGCCTTTGTTGCTTTACATTGCAGCCACAGGACAAGTCGTCAATACAGTGCTTACGGTCGAGCGGGAAGAAGAAGGGAAAGCCTTCAAAGTTCAGCGCCCAGTGTATTATCTCTCTGAAGTTTTGACTCCATCGAAGCAAAGATATCCTCATTATCAAAAGCTTGTGTATGGGATCTACATAACCACGAAGAAGGTTACTCATTATTTCTCTGATCATTCCATTACAGTCGTCAGCGACGCCCCACTGTCAGAGATTCTGCACAACAGAGATGCAACTGGTCGAGTGGCGAAATGGGCGATTGAACTCCTTCCCCTTGATATCAAGTTTGAGGCAAAGAAAGCCATTAAGTCCCAAGCGGTAGCAGATTTCCTTGCCGAGTGAATTGAACAACAGCAGCCGACTCAAGTTCACTCGGAGCATTGGACCATGTTCTTTGATGGCTCTAAGATGTTAAATGGTTCCGGTGCTGGAGTAGTTTTGGTTTACCCCCGAGGAGATAAGCTCAGATATGTGCTCCAGATCCACTTTGATTCCTCCAAT